>CADEBD010000341.1:289069-422693 GCA_902825455.1 Arctia plantaginis
TACTTTTGAAACTGTTCCTCCCAAAAGGGCAACCTGAAGAATAGTGGTTTTGGACTCTAGAGACATCTTTTAAGCCAACTTTACAGAAAGATATCCCTCAAAAAACGTTTTTCTATTTTTGGGCACTTTTTGGGATTTGGCCCCACTGTGGGGCGATACGACTGGGCTTCCACACGCGGCTATAAAAAGATTGGATTTGTCCATAGTCTAAAAGTTTGTAAAAAAATCGGTTGTCTGTAAAGTCGCTTTACTGACGATAGTTGAACGTGACAACGTCATAAGAAAATACTAATGGAATGGTTTGCATTTTTCAAAAGAAAATTTAAATTTTATTTGTTAGACAGATGTCGAAAGCTGCCGAACGCGGAGGCCGATTGTGCCTCTTTTTCGCTCGTTCCGCGCTCTCGCTTGCACTTCAAGCCTTAAATGGAACGCCTCAGAGCGAGGTAACGCCGCATGAGTCATGTTTTTTCGTGCGTGCAGCCGGCTCCATCGAATTATAAGACGTTGTCACGTCAAAATCCTCTTGTCCCCGAAATCCCACAACTATTAGATCGCAAGTCCGACACCTTAGCCATCGACACTCAAAATATTTGAGAACTTAAAATATTGCCTCTATCCTGTCCTCAGAAAAAAGTCTTATTTTGAAGTACATTTAATTATTTGTTTACAGGCACGTACATTGCTGTTACAAGACGCAGATGACTGACTGTATCTCGAAGGAATTGTTTAAGGTGACGACATGGCTCAAGCTACTTCACTAAATTAATACGCACTGAAAATCGTTTTGAGTTTCAAGGACACAGTGTTCTAGCATTTTGTTGTATGTAAAAGATTTTAAATTAACTTAAACGTCGAGATATGTTTTTTATATTTCGTCGGGTTAATCTTCTATCTAGTTAAGCCAATTAAGACTAGAGCTGAGACCGCCTAATCTGGTGCACTTATGACTAAACAGTTATACTTGGAACCGAGTGCAGGAATGGTTCAATCCAAAATGTCAGTACAGTGGATGTTTGAGGGGGAGTTTATAAAACAGAAAATGTACAGCAACAATAATGTACAAAGAAATTTCAAAATGGTGGTGTCAAAGTATTGTTGCTAAGGTATTAAATATTGCATTGTTTCTGCACATCACGGTTCGCTTATAACTGTCAACCTATACATTTGTCAACACTTCGTTGTTTTGTCCACAGTATCTATGTTAATGTGATTGAAACAAATCTTTCAATTTATTATGTTTAAGTATTTTCGGCATTTTTGGAAGTCAATTACAGTCTTTCTTAAATAGATTTAATATAAACATACACGCATTTATTCAAATAGTACATGTTATTTATATAACCATAATATAGGCAAAATTACATATTAAAGATTTCAATGTCAATTGCTCGCGGCTCGAAGGCCCATGTAATATGGGTTATCCACCTTTTGGAGTATGTAGGTACGTGTATGTCGGATGAATACACATCTATGTATCCAGCCGTACTGATATTAGTGAGCGAAGTACTCATGGCTTAGGATTGATAGTGTTTTAATACTAGTAAACATAAGGCACAAGTTAGCAATTCTCTGAACAAATCTTAGCTACGCACCATCATTTAAATATTTAGTTTAGTTATGTCAGACTTTTTTCTTAAGCATTTCGAGTTTAACCAATAGTTCCAAAACCCAATAAAAATAAAGTGAACAAAATAAATTATAATAAGCTTTAAAATATATATAACATAATTAAAAACTATATATATTTAAAAAAATATGTATTTTTATTAAAATATATGTATTGCAGACAGGGGTAGTCTCATATAAGAGGCCCCTCAAAGTATTGCACCTGTTAGGGTTCTTGATGTTCCAAATGTCAGATACCAGCCAGTGTTCATATTATAACGAACGTTGTTTAAAATATTGAAAAAAAGAACTATTTAGGGTTGCGAAGTTTATAAAGTCTACTAACTGTGGCCCAAAGTTGAATGTAAATTTATTGACGAGAAGAAGACGAGGACCCATACAATATATACAAGACGTACAAAGTGCGCAAATAAATTAAAGCATTAGTTTAATTTCAGTGATTGTTTCCAATTGGATCAACAAATTTAAAAAAGCCACAATCTTTTTATGGCCGGGCGCCATAAAAAAATATGGGATAAGATTTTTCTTTGATCAAAAGTTAAATTCGGATAGAGCAAGAGGGTGTAAGAGTCTTGGATGGGAAGCGACTGAGACTGCAGCAGTTTGAAGAGGCCAGGATCTCTTACACGTGTGTCCGGGGCATTAATTGGCTGAAGAAATAAAAAAAATAAAAAATCACCTTGTAGGTGTTCAACGATGTTGCGAGATTAAAAATATCTTATAATTTACTTTTACCATTTGTAAGTTTTCATACACGCTCTTAGTTTAAATTGTTAGGTCTTTGATTCAAAGTATTATAATAATTGTTTTTCATGCTTTTTGCTGTTATTTTGTATGTATAAAATCGTGTTGCTCAAAAATGATCTAATCCACAGTAAGTAAAATTTTACTATAAAAAAAAAAACTTGTATCTATGATCTTTGTAGAAAAGCTTAATTATAATGATTAAAATTCCTTTTTTCATTGCAACTATTAGTACTAACGCAATTTTTTTGTTATCTCAATATGAATACAGATAATTTTAGACACTCATTATTGATTTCACTATTTTGTGGATTAAATCGTTATGAACGACGCGGTTTACTCGATATTATATTAAGACCATTTCTAGATTGTACTTTGTTGAGACAATATCAATACTTTTTACTTTTTTTACCGACCTTAAAAGACTAGGTCTCAATTTGGCTGTATTTTTTAAATTTGTTTCCTTAGAACTCCGTCATTTAAGAACTGATTTTAAAAATTCTTTTGTCATTTGGAAATTTGGAAGTTCTCTTCCATCTTATTCAAATTTGAAGACAATTTTAACCCACATTGCCACCGGTAAGTGGTATCCGAGGGGATTACCGCACAGAAAAAAAAGGGTCACAATTAAATACTGAAGAATACAGTTTAATACAATTCATCATAATGTAAATTATTATGATTTTTTATATGCAAAACTCTTCTTACCATTAAAAAAAACTCTGTACAGTCTATTACTGCTAGTTTTATTTTTATAAACGAATTAAAACGATGCCATTTTTTGTTTTTGTACATTTTAGGTAGGAAACTGAATTTATACATTAAAAAAAAATTTGATTACATTGCAATGTTATAAGTGTTATATTTACATATATTTTATTGTACATCTTACAGCAAACCATAATTCATATACATATTAATGTATTTTTGTTTAGTTAAGGAACAACATTTTATAGTTGAAAGATCATATTTTTAACTTTATTTTTGTTACGATATATTGTTTTTTTGTTTAATTGTTTAAGTCTAGACGAAAACATATAAGCACTTTTCTTGTAGATTTGTAATTCGAATAAATTTATGACATCATTGTAGTTCATTTTATTTGTTAACATCCATAGTTAAGAGAACAGACGTTAAATGTTTTCATAATCTTTCTGCTAAGACTTCTTAGATACTAAACGTCTATAAACTCCTACCATGGCCTTGCTGGCTAATCTAATAAATCTGTAAAGTATCTACATTAAAGTATCCACTTCATGGCAACAGTCTTGCAATTTACGCTTTTTTTTCCGCCGAGCTAGCAAACTAAGGTTGGCTTAGTGATATGGCTGAACTGAGAACGCGGAGAGCGCGGCTATTTCAAAGTTTAGTAGAAAAACTGTGCCCCTTACGACTTCTACATATAGAACTAAAACATACTACAGCGCCATCTAACGAAGTAGCACCGACCTACGGAGTAACTGCTAATCCTGTATCGCGATATGAAAAATTCTCACGACTATTAGCATATACACAACTTTCTAACCTTAACCGTTGGGCAACAGTAAGCCAGGCAACCTCGCCTTGTCGGAGGATCCTCCTTTCGCGTTGGAGAGACATGACACCGTTACTCCAATATGTATATACTGAAATAGTGCAGGGTCAGCTTTTCTTCTTCTTCTTTCTCTTTCTTCGTCTTCGGTAATAATATATATGCCATTGCCATTGCCATTGGAGGTTATAGACAGAGCATTGGACAGACACAATTAGCCTCAATATGCTTTTAAACAAGTTAAGAGATATAGGAATATCACGAGCAGCACATAAAATTCATAGGTCGTACTTAGAAAACCGGAAACAAGTAGTCAAAAATGAAAACCATGCAAGTTTACCTGCTAAACTAACATACGGAATTCTTCAAGGATCGATTCTCGGCCTCCTGTTGTTTTTAATTTATATTAATAATATAAACAATGTTGTGTGATAGCTTGTTTAAAAAGAGTTTAGAAGATTACATTAGCAAAAAGCACTGACACCAATAAAATTGTCTTCATATCTTTAGTTTTATATTACTGTATAGTGTATTGTGATCACAGAGATAGGTACTTAACTAATTTATTTTGTTATTACATTTTCTCATTATATAAGTGAACTGTATTGTTCTTTTTTCTGAGAAATAAATGTCTTTAAACCGATATTTAGGAGTAGAACCGTGATCAGGAAACCTAGATCTTGCAGAGATCTTTGTATCACCAGGATAACCATTTCAAAGTGACACGCAAGCGTTGAAAAAGAGTAAATATGTGGATTTACAAAGAACTTATGGGAAGTGCGGGGGGGGGGGGGGCGACTCAAAGGAAGCTAAGTACTTATGACTCTGAGTTGCAGGTGCAGGTGAGTCACCTGCTGGTTGCCCTCCCCCCATACCATAAAAAGCAATAACGTTTATTAGTTATACATTACTTATTGTTGCACTAGTTCTTGTCGATTTTGCTCACGTTATGTCGATTTATCATCAGCCTATCGCCGTCCACTGCTGAACGAAAGCCTCCACCAAGGAGCGCCAACTATCCCTCTTAGTCAGTCCGCATTCGATTCTACTGTCAATTGTGTCAATATTTTTTTCCGGTACAAGAATTCCATGTGGTGTTACACAGTCTATTTCTGTGCAAATTTCATCCAGACCCATTCAGTCGTTCTGGTGTAATAGATCACAAATATCCATCCATTTTGTTGCGGGTTCTAAGACAGTTTAATTTCTTCCTGGGACTTCCCGAGTGTCATAACTCGGTGTGTTCGTGGGTCACTGCTGTAGATCCTGGTGTACAGGAGTTACAGTGGTGGGCGTGTGGGTGGGATTAGTCCCCGTAAATATCCATCCATCCAGTCTCGCATTTACAATAGTAATAAGATCTAAATATCTACTAATTCAAAGTTCTAAATATTTTCGATTTGTTGTATGTTCTATGCTTATTGCAGATCCAATTGATCAATTTAATTAAACGATATATATAGACTAGTAGAATATGGTAGATTCCTATTCCTAAATTTAACATTTTAAAGTACAGTCTGAATTGTCCTCCATTGTCAATTGACTTTTTATATCCTCAAATCAACATTAAATATAAAAGTTTTGACAATAGCTAGGATATGACGTCACATCATTTTGGCATTAATTTAAGATACTAATGTGACTTGACAGTCATCTACCCCATAAGGCAGTAGTAGTGGAGTAGGGTCAGGCAGTCGTGCTCATCCGACCAGATCAGAGTTTATGTTGCGATTAGCCCGCACTGAAATCTTAACCATTTGCCATGCCCCTTTTTCCCACTGGGCACTTTGGCACGTGCCCAGGGCCAGGGCGATATCCCCCTAATACCCGTCAGTTCACCAATCAATAATGTATATTTGTTACTGAAAGCATATTTGTAAAAAGCCAGCAAAAATGACTGACTACATATTTTGTCTATTCTAACAAAATTGTGCTCAATCAAGGTCGTGGGCCCCATTATCCTAATGTGCCTTTTTTTTTCCCTTCAGAATTCCCCTCGGATACCACCTCGGATATCGGTGGCATGTCGGACACGAACCGACTAAAACCGCACGCCGTCTCGGGTACTAATATCCGGGGAACCAGGTATACCCTAGAAAGGAAGTCCCTGGTGCTATCCTAATGTGCCTTCGCGGCACCGTGCGACTAACGTGTGACTTCATGTGCTAACAATTTAAATATTGTTTTCTGTTTTTTCTGCGACTAGTTTCCGGCTTGCGGGCGGCTAAAGGTTGTGTATAGTGTTTTAAAGAAAGTCAGTAAGTTTTTATTGTTTTTAAACAGTAATATAGTGCTGAATTATTTTATTACGACTATTGGTGAGTAAATTTATTTTCTTTCTAAAAGTGGGTAGGAGGTATCCTTTGTTTATATTGATTTTTCTCTGCGTGTTATTTATTTTTAAGCCTGTTCCTTTTGAAATTGTTGTTTGGTGTGTCTTTGTTTGGCTATGTCGGTCGTTAGCGAGTTGCCGGACCCCGGCGGTACAAGTGAATTTCTAACACCAACCGGGAAAAGGACATTTATCGAAATGTCACCTACTGGTTTCTCGCCGAAAGACAGTAGCCGTAGGCGCGTTATTAATTCGGACTTAAGTAGTAATGTTTCGTCTCCTACTGGTCGTGATAACTGTGGGGAGTACAACTACTGTGACTTAGTATCACAGGCCACTGATTATTTAGCAAAAATTAATGAATTAGTTAATGATCAGGGATCTCGGATGAATGTAGGTAATAAAACGGCGATTATGGATATTACTCAACGAATTACCGGTATCGTATCTTTGTTAGCAATAAAATCCTCTAGCAACGAAACGAAGTTAGCGAATTTTGAGCGACAAATGGAGGGTATCGCAACCCAACAAACGAGTTTAACGTACGCGGACAAACTTAAGCTTCGCTTACCACCTAAATCTGCTCCGTGCCCGGTACCTACTGAAGCGCGCGTTCCTAGGCCTTGTGTCATTGCCTATCCCACTACGGAACGCCTAGCGGACTATGCGACCTCGTCAGCAACAAAACAAGCTCTCATGAAGGCTATTAAACCGAGCGATGAGGGATTTCAAATTGTAGGCGTTAAAAAAACCTCTAAGGCAGGCGTCGTGTTACGTGTAGCTAACGAACGGCAGCTTAAGAAACTGGAATCTGTGGACGCCATTAAATCAGTAGGGTTGCGCTTAGAAAAACCGAAAGGCCGTAGGCCCCGTATAATTGTAAAAGACGTACCCGGTTCTATGGAAGATCGTGCCTTCCTAACAGCCTTATACCGTCAGAATATCAAGGACGAATTAAAATTAAGTGAGAACGATTTTATTAAGTCAGCCAAAATTGTAAGGCATCGTAAACTAGAAAATGGGCGTCAATGGATAGGCTTAGAATTAGAGGCAGCAGTTCGGAAACATCTAGCCAACACAAAAGATAAACTTTATATAGACTGGGCCACATGTAGATTCATAGACGATATAGAAGTAGTTCGTTGCTTAAATTGTCAGCAATTCGGTCATGTACAAAAGTTTTGCACCATTAAAACCCCTACTTGTGCTAATTGCGCCGCCGCACACGAAACGCGAGCTTGTCCAGATAAAGACACACCAGATTTTAAGCCCACGTGCGCACAGTGTAAGCGGTTCAAAAAACCATCTGACCATCGATGCGGCTCATACGACTGTGCCACATACAAATTAAAACTGGAACAGCTAATATTAAATACCAATTACTGAATAGTTTAACTTAGTTTAAAAAAAAAAAAAAAAAAAGTTTAAAGAGTAACTTACTAAGTAATGAATAATATTTCGATAGGCCAGTTAAATCTTCATAACGATAAAATAGCTACATCAGAATTAGACCGTTTAATTTTAGAACAAAAGTTAGACATTGTCCTTTTACAAGAACAATATCAGAGCGCTCACTTGCGTCGTAATGTAGTACAGCTTGACTGCCGTTCGCAGGCTGGGATATATGTTGCAAGTTCTAATTTTACGGTTACATCTTTGCGTAATCTTATGACGTCACACTGCGCCGTTGCTGAGATCTCATCCTCTACCTGTAAGGTTTACGTAGTGAGCTGCTATTTTCAATATTCACATCCTATTGATCCTCACTTACATCACTTACGTTACGTCTTGCAGTTCCTCGTGGGACATAAAATTATCATTGGCGCTGATGTCAATGCGTCATCTTCATTATGGTATGGCAAGTTGCGTTCAACCGACACGGTTCGACGTTGTGCGGTTGAAGATTTCATTGCGGAAATGAATCTTATTATTCACAATACCCCCGATGCACCACCAACTTTTTGCAACCCAATGGGTGAGTCTTCTATTGACGTGACGCTTACGCGCGGCGACGTCTCGATATCCGGATGGCGTGTCCTTCCGGACGCATCCTGTAGTGATCACCGCTTGATCGTGTACGAATTCATACCAAGGGTTGCACAGGATCCACAAAAGGCTCCCTATAATTTTAGATATAAAACTAAAGGTGCGAACTGGGCTTTGTTTGGTTCACTCTTTGCAACTCATACCAAAGACTTCAGTCGCAGTAGTTTATCAGCTGAGGAAAGCGCAGAAATACTATCAGAAACTTTTACATACTGCGCTGATGTAACTATTGGTCGCGGATCTATCACTAACACTCGTAGATGTGATTGGTGGAATGATAGATTAGCCGAACTACGTAGAAGCTACCGGAAAGCTCGTAGAAAATTAAACACTATTAAAAAACATAACGTAACAGGAGATTTGTACAACAATGCTCTCATTGCTCTTAGAGTTGCCAGGTCCCACTACAGAGCTGCTGTGGAAAAATCCAAGGGAAACTTAATTCAGAAACTTGTTGATAAACTCGATAGAGAGGGCCCGTGGTCACCTTTGTATCACGAATTTAAAGCAAATAGATCAATCGACCTTGCATACATACAGAACATCAAAATTAATAACAGATATACCACAGGAGTAGAACAAACAGCAGAATATCTTTTAGACTCACTCGTACCTGACGATCGGCCGGAGAACGACACTGATCATCACCGACAGATCAGGCAGTGGGCCATCGAACCACCACAATCTCCAATGTCTGATTTACCATCTTCAGACGAATTTCTCGGTATCATTAGATCCTTGCCGCTAAACAAGGCTTCGGGCGATGATAAAATATCTAACAAAATGATAAAAGAAGCTTGTAAACTTTCGGGTGACACGATTTTCACTGTCTTTAAACGTTGCATTGCTGAAGGAACATTTCCTCGTATATGGCGGTGCGGTAATATTCGTATAATACCAAAAAGTGGCGACAAGCCACCGGATGATCCTAAATCCTACCGACCAATCACATTGTTACCATCGTTAGGAAAGCTTTTAGAACGTCTTGTAGTGCCCCGGCTTCTGCCAGGTGGAGTCAAATTTCATGATAGACAATTTGGATTTACGTTGGGTAAATCAACAACTGACGCTGTTATATCGGTTAGAAAGTTTGTCACAGGGTCAAAATTTCAATACGTGCTGGCTATTTTCTTAGATATATCTGGCGCCTTCGACAACGCATGGTGGCCCATGCTGTTGCTGAAATTAAAATCACGGGGGTGCTTTAAAAATATTTATTCCCTTATCTCTTCGTACTTTACACAAGGTACAACTAAACTAAGACTTGGTCATCATTCTGTGTCGAAGGCGCTTACAATGGGATGTCCTCAGGGATCGGTGCTAGGTCCATACTTGTGGAATATCGGCTTCGACGATTTTCTTGCGATACCAATACCATCCGGATGTACTCTGAACGCGTATGCTGATGACGGCTTATTACTGGTGGAATCTGATACTAGGGCGGGGCTTGAGAGATTAGCCAATAGATGTTTGAACTTGATATCTCAATGGGGTGAACGTAATCGCTTAACTTTTGCACCCAACAAAACCTTCCAGCTACTTTTAAAAGGTAACCTCAAATCACCGCCGAGCATTAGATTTAACAATGTTACTGTAAAAAATAAAACCACAGTGTGTTATCTAGGATTAGTTTTAGAAAGAAACTTTTCATTTATCGAACATATTAAAATAGTTAATGAAAAGTCTAAAAAGAGTTTCTGTGCATTGACAAGGATATCAACTGCGACATGGGGTCTATCATTTAATACATTAAAGATCATATACGGAGCTACTTATTTAGGTTCTATGTGCTATGGTGCACCTGTATGGGCCGATAGGGCGACCGTAGGCGCTGTCCGTCGCAAACTGTTACAAGGCCAACGACTTGCACTGATATTCTTGTGTAAGGCATATAGGACGGTTAGCACTGAGGCTTTGCCGGTGTTGGCGGGTGTGCTTCCGGTCGATCTCGAGGTGCAGAGACGTGCAGCCATGTACTATTCAAGACAACAAAACATGGAATGCGATTTTTTAGGCGCGCGGGATCGCGGTAAAATTACAAGATTGCTTCAACAGCAGCCCGATGTCTATAACGACCTCATAAACGAATGGCAACAACGCTGGGATGAATCATCCAAGGGGCGCCATCTTTACCAATTCTTTCCATCTGTTCGCGAACGGTTGTCGAGGATATGGCTTGAGGTGGATCACTGTGTCGCTCAATTTCTTACGGGTCATGGTAACTTTAAGAGCAAGCTTTATTCATTTAAATTAGTCGAGTCACCACTGTGTCAATGCTCAACACCTAACTCTCACTATGAACAGTCTGCTCATCATATCCTCTGGGAATGTAGTCTTTGTATAATGAACGTAATATAATGCTGAATAGCTTGCAGGTGACATCTGGGGCGGTATACTATGGGGATCTTGTGTCAACTAGGGTGAATTTCCGTGCGTTTAGGCGATTCTGCCATACATATTATAGAAATCAAACATAGCTTAAGTAGGACCCGTAATATTTGTGGCCGTGGTGCTTCCCTGTTTAAAAGGGTGTATGCCCATTTTTACTTCATTTTGTCTCCCGCTTTGCTAAGGAGGGAAGTGGATTTACTGTATTTCCAACTCCTCCAATTTTCTTCTGATTAATTTCGTTGCGGGTTCCAAGACAGTTTAATTTCTTCCTGGGACTTCCCGAGTGTCATAACTCGGTGTGTTCGTGGGTCACTGCTGTGGATCCTGGTGTACAGGAGTTACAGTGGTGGGCGTGTGGGTGGGATTAGTCCCATTAAAAAAAAAAAAAAAAAAAAAAAAAAAAAAAAAAATCCTAATGTGCCTAGGGCCACCAATAGGCTAGAGACGGCAATTGTACCGCCGAACGCGGCCGCTGTGAAAATCGAGCTAATGTGAAATAAACTCACACCAAGGCTTCAGAAGACCAACCCTTTGTGTTGGAGGGAAACAACAATCCCAAACAAAAAAACCACAATATTATAATACAATTTATTTCAAAGAAAAACTTAATACATCAATAAAATATGTACATTATTAATTTAAGATTACATGGTACTCAATCTAATATACAAATACAAATATACTGCGATGTTGAGCTAAAATACAATTACAAATAATAAATACATGATTACAATTTACGATTAAAAACGTGCCTCGTTAATAATTAAATCGTTCGTCGTTTAATCGTTAATAGTTAATAAATAAACGCAAAGGGACTTGGCGTCTATTTATTAACGAGGCACGCGCTTTTCGAATACATTGTTAAAAACTATCTAAAATATTTAGTTTAAAGTTCTGTACATTTCTACGTCTAAGGCCTATTGGTGATGCAGTTAACTTAAGCTAATTCGCTAAACAAACATTACATTAATAAATTGTTCTCATTGAATATTACATAAAAATAATTACATTTCATTACATGTCATTATAACATACCCCATGTTTTTATATACCTCACCTAAAAATATAGATTATGATAAAATGCTTGGGTTCTTCAATTATTATGTAAGCATATTTTTAAAGTAACTGTAATTTCACGTTTCAAAGTGTTATATATTTGGTTAGTGCAAGTCCCTTTTAAATTAATTTTTAACTTACAAAACTCTGACTAGATGCGAGTTTTGTTATTAAAAGTAATAACTATTATTGCATAATATTTTAATATGATATCAGATCTCTTCAAAAATGTATTATTCATTGATATTAAACGTACCATTTGTTTTCATTGTTACAATTTCAGCGGCTGGAAGCGATGTGCATCATTTGCTTCATGCACAGTTAATATTCAGTTTTTTTTTTTTAACATATTTATCTCTCATTTCAACAGGAACATCTATGAACATAGTATACTAGAGCAATAGACGAACAATGTTAGAGAGCAACCTTACCCAAAAACCTAGGCGTGAGAAAGAGACAGTTTAAACCGGGTCGTTAAAACCACTTGAAAAAAACAATAGTCTCCTGTCAAAATATTTTCGCGATTTCATCATTATGTTTATATATTTTAATCATCCTAGCTCTCCAATAAACAGACAGCAGTCACCGTAGCTGAAATCGTCAAGGGGGAGATATATTTATCATCATCTGCCTACCCTTTTCCCAATTTTATTTGTTTACTCCTAGCCATATCCTCCCTCACGCAGTCCATCCACCTTTTCTTCGGTCTGCCTCTCTTGTACCCTTCAACTCCCATACCTAAAACTTTCTTCGCCACATTTTCCTCATCCCTCCGCATGACATGTCCATACCAAGATAACCTATTACTTCTTAACTTTTCATCCAGTGGCGCTACTTTCAGACTCCCTCGTATATATACTCATTCCTAACCTTGTCCATCTGAGTCACACCACACATCCATCTCAGCATTCGCATTTCGGCTACGCTCAGGCGGCTCTCATCCGTTCTCTTAATGGGCCAACTTTTAGAACCATACAGGACGGCAGGGGAGATATATTTGTATATATTTTAATAGATAAATACAAAAATGATAATAGTGTCCTGTTCTCTGTTAGATTGTGTTAATTAAGGTTTAACTTTTTACGTCCAACACATTATTAGTTGTAGAAACGAAAGGAATCCTCAGATTGTTTGTCTATTACAATAGCATAGTCAAATTACAGCAAACTGGTTGCGTAATATATGAACGACCCTCAGGATAAATTTTAAATTATCTATGTAGTTACGATTTAAGATAAAATCTAATAAAATCTTTATTTAATTTACATGCGTCATTTATGATATTTAAATATTAGATATAATATAATGTATTTGAGTGGTCTGACGTTTCGACCTGAAGACCAATTCTCGTAATAAAAGTTCGATCACAATTCAGTTCCGATCAACTTTCGATCTCACAACGGTCATAAAAGGTATTTTTGTATTAAGATTACCGATTAAATTTTCGATTACAATACGATATAATCACATTACAGTCAACGTTGAATGTTTAATACTTTACTAAAAAAATACCTTTTATGACAGTTGTGAGATCGAAAGTTGATCGGAACAGAATTGAGACCGAACTTTGATTACGAGAGTTGACCTTGTGGTTGCACTTGCTGTGGTGACCACGGTCAGTTAAGCATGTAATACGTAATGTGGTTAATTATTAATGTATAATTATATAAACAATTTCTTTAGTGCCAATAGCGCGTTTCTATATGTAATTTAATTCGCGTATAATGTATTTAGCGATAACGAAATTATATTTACAGTACCCCTCCATTTTCTGACACATATGGTTACAAGGGCGGATCTATTCATGGGGGTCATGAAGGGTCAGATCACTTCTGAGTCATGGTTGATAATTTTTATAGTTGCATTGCTAAATTAAATACAATAAATATGTATTTAGGCATTGTAAGAGTAGGAGAGGGAAGCCGTTGCTAAGCCATTCTTTCATTGCATGTCACGATTGAATGAAGTTACTACAGCTCTCTACTAGCTACCCTCTTCCCTCTAAATCGTGGTAGGTATTTTGAAAGTGGTAAAGCATGTGTCTCCGAGTTGCAGTTATCAATGGACGGCGGTGGTCACTTACTATCAGGTGACATAGCAGGGCCTCAATTCTGCTATTTTAAACGTACATGTCACTGTCATTCCATTGACGCGCTATTGAGACGCCATTGACATCGGTCAAAATATCAGTATTCTACTACATAAATTCAGTGTCAATAGACTGTCGATGTAGTGACAACGGCTCATCAAAGGTGATATCAACAACAATGCCATATCTGGCAAATGAAATTTATCATTTTCTTACAAATTTAAAATGTACGGTTTACCGGTAGAATATTATTATTGACAAGTCATCTGTAGGCCATTTTGGTCTTACATACTTAGTAGAATACTAAAAACTATTCCGTCGACAGTCTATTGATACAATATCAAAATAGCAGAATTGGGGCCTGTACGTTTACACCTTAAACTATACAAAAAGAGGATTCTATGTCATTATATCTATATGATGCACCAAATACTTTATTATATGGGTCCTTCTCCTGAGTGCTGAATTGGAATAAAAATGACTCCCTGAGTTAAACCTGGACCCGCCCCTGTATACATATAGTTACATATTGCACACACGTTGGTTTTTAACGGAGCATCTAAAAATAACTCTATGGCTATCCTATTATATATTTAAAGCTGTTTGAGTTGAACGGAAACATGCTTTTTTTTTACTTAACCTGGAGTTATTAAGTGTTTGAGACCCATCCTATGTTATCATGTAAGTATAGACTATATAAAATAACTGACGAATGTCAGGTATTATAAGACGGCCCAAGAAAGGAATTTAATCTTTTTAGGGTTTTTGTATGTATGTGTTTCTTGATTTCAATACAACTTTTACATTTTTAATCAGATTTGGATGTGTTGAACAGGTTCGGTATCTTTGGAATCCTTACATCATCCTAGCTGTATAACTTTGAAAAAAAAAGACAAATATAGTGGCGTCATTTAGAAATGTAAAAAAACTATCTTCAAGTTATGGCCTAGTAGTGAGGTTTTTGTTTTCACTTTTTTATTTACATATAATATAATATAATTTAATATAAAATGGAATATATTAATTTCTATACAATTGCCGAGGGTTGTAATATCTACCTATATGATTATGAGTATCGCATATTTAAATCCACACAAAACTTACGAGTTTGCAGATACCAGGATAGCATACTGTATAATATTCTAACTTGTTATATTTCGTCTTCCATAAAATATAACTTTTATTAACTAACGGGCATTAACGTGACGCTAATAAATAGCTTTGAATTGTAGACCACAGCCGGTACAATCCTGTCAAACTATCAATAGTTGTAAAAACCACCTCGGTGTTCCTCTCATGGCAATAGCCGGGGGAGCGAGAATAGCGACTGAATTCTTCCGTCACCAGGGTTGTACTGGCTTTGGTCACGGATGGACTAGCGCCGCGGCGGTCCATAGTAACTTGTAATTCCCGTTTATTAGTATAATTTCGAAATGTATATCTACACTAACACTAAACTCAATACTAATTACTGCGATTACATATGATATATAACAAGCATATGTGTGTTCTTAGCTATACTAGTATATAATTATATTTTAATAGTAAGACATCTTGAACGAGGCGCAAGTTTCGAGGCATGTAAATTTTAGTTCGTTTTGAGTTGTATTGCTTAGTTTTATAGTTAATTTATTGCTTTAATTATCTAATAATCTTCTAGCTGGCTAACATTTTTAAATGAACTAGTTTGTTCTACACAAACATTCCTATAGTATTATTATTATTCGATTTATATTTAGTTGATTTTTCATGTATCTAAACTTTTATTTCAGTACAAAGCTGTTTCATTACTACTGTACTGTCTACAGCTGCCTTTGATATCCTATTTACATATCTGAAGGCGAATTTTCGTGATAAAAGTTCGGTCTAATTCAATTCTGATCAACTTTCGATCTCATAACCGTAATTCTAGATATTTTCGTAGTGAAGTATTAAACATCCTACACTGACCGTAATGTGATTATGTCCTATTGTAACCGAAATTTAATCGGTAATCTGCTATTCTTAGTAATACTTTACTACTACGAAAATACCTTTTATGACCGTTTTCAGATCGAAAGTTGATCGGAACTAAATTATGACCGACTGATGTTAATTAAACAAGCTAATTTTAACTTCAAATACTGCAATTAGAGTAATTGATAAATATGTAATTTTGTATTACATGCAATCCATAGGATTATTCTAAATTATTGCAATAATTTTATCGTATATGCTGACTACTAACAGTAAGGCAGGCAGGCGGTGTACTCGTTTCATTTTATTTTTTTTATTTAAAACCTATCTTTTTTATTAAAGCGGCACAGACAACAATAGCTAAATTGCATTAAAAACTTAGATGTTTTTAAAGTCTGACCTTACCATAAAAAATATGTTTTAATTTAATAAACTATATATTAGAATAATTTATTTAATAATTTAGTGTTGCCAAGTGACAATATGGTTGCAAAATTTCGTAATGTTTTTTCAGGCGTAATAAAGTAACAAACAAATAATAAACTAATTTTCTTATTTTAATGTTATGTAGTTATGATTGGCGAGGGTGCGAAGACCCCAGTTTCTAACTTCTAGTAATATGTGACAATACATATTTAATACAAGTTATTTATGACGATTACACAATATTAGGTAGTAGTAGGCCAAAACCTCCTTTCTAAGGCGAGGCTTATGTCCAGCAGTGGACTGTTATAGGCTGTTGATGATGATACAATATTAATAATACAAATCACTAGCCTACATGGCTTTAGCGTGCCGCCATAATAATAAAACATTATAAAATATCTATAAAAAGGCCTATATATTGAGATGTAATTATTACATATTGTGGACCTTAATTATATAAAGATGTTTATATTACTTATAATTATATTAATCTATTGCTTGTTAAATATCGATGCATATACTTATAAAAAGTAAGAAGAATATAAAATGTATAAAAAGTTACGTTCAATATAATAACATTTAACAATTTCGTGATTAGAATATCAAGGAAAGTATATATACTACTTCACACATTCAGATGAGGAGTGGGTCTTCAAAATACCATGCTTGGTCAATGAGACCGAGGGAGGGCTTAGATATTCGTCATCTAATCAATATAATTTTTTTAACTGGGGGAGTAGGAGACTAGGCATATACTATGGGCGGTAACGGAGGGGATGAAAGGGGGAGTAAGGAGCTGGGGTGTATTCCCTCAGCTGACTCAATATTCTTCTTCAATATTCAACTAGACAGGATACTATTATGTTGTTTTACGACGAAATACCTATATTTAATTATAAAAATGTAATTATACCAACGAAATATCGGTAGAATTATTCAGATAAAATGTCTTTAATGACAATATACGAGAGAATTAACAACTTATAAGTAATACGCTTAACTAAGTGCTAGAGTAATATATATCTTCGATATATTAATACGTGAAGAAGAATCCTGGGGTATATTTTTGTTTAAAAGGGGTATATACCCGTTTTATTTATAGCCCATAGAAGCATTTCATATTTAGAAAGTCTTTTGTAGAAAAAATGCGCAAAGCTAAAATGTTTTAAATAAAATGTTCTATAGGTTGAATACTATGTAATAAAAACGGCAACATAAAACTATACAGGTCCAGTATATAACTTTGATCCGTCATGGTACAAAAGTCTACCATCATCATCAGGCTATCGCAGTCCACTGCTGGACATAGGCCTCTCCCATTGCACGCCACTTAGATCGATTTTGGGCTTCTCGCATCCAGCTCCTGCCAGCCATCTTGCGCAAATCGTCACTCCACCTGGCCTGTGGGCTTCCTACACTGCGTTTACCGAGACGCGGTCTCCACACAAGAACTCGTTTACCCCAACAAGAGGCCTATGTCCAGCAGTGGACTAGTATAGGCTGTTGATGAGATCGATTTTGGGCTTCTCGCGTCCAGCTCCTGCCAGCCATCTTGCGCAAATCGTCACTCCACCTGGCCTGTGGGCGTCCTACACTGCGTTTACCGAGACGCGGTCTCAACACAAGAACTCGTTTACCCCAACAAGAGGCCTATGTCCAGCAGTGGACTGCGATAGGCTGATGATTTGATTCAATTGATGGAATAAAAGATGTGTTTTACATCAACTGTTGTTTTGATCATCAACTCCCAATACACAATTGAAATATTATGATCAATCGAACTTCGAAAGATCGAACTTTACTTTCGAAGTTCGTTTGATCATATATTACTGATACATAAATGTTGTCTTACATAACTATAAAATAATAATTCGAAAGACTGTCCGTGGAGCTTTTTGTTGTTGTTTTACTTCTGACATTTTAAAAATACCTATAATTTATATAACTGATATAAATTACTGTTAATTAATTACTAATATATGTAGAATGAATGTATATACCTAATGTATACACCTAATATATACACCTCGATATTGCTGGAATATGTAATTTTAAAAACCGGACCTAGAGATACAGTGAACTTGTCCTCATAGTATACACTATGGCATTATTCCTTTAATTTTTTTTCAGTTTCTAAGTTAAATCACTATCATTATATTTATATTATATTCCTTAACTCTATAGATATCACTAATGTAAGTAGTAATAATAATGATTTATGACTGGCCTCTTAGTCTAGTGATTTATGATCCTGACTGCTGAGTCCGAGCTCCTGGGTTTGATTCCCACAAATTACAAAAAATTGTGTCAAAAGTGAAATGATTTGTTCTGTATTTGACATAAAATTATAGTTTTACTGGGTATAGCTATAAACATTTTCTTGTTTTATTGAAAATATTCTTTTTATTCTAAATATTAAGAGTTTTGTATTAATACAAAGAATATACAAAAAATCCAGAAGGACGCTGACTTCTGCAATACATGTTGTTCTAAATAACTACAGACGTTGACAGGAGTAAGGGAAATGGTGAATTTGTGTGGACGTATTTGTAATGTCAATGCTATGTTAGGAGCTCTGACTTCAAGCATAGAGTCAGGTCGAGATACAGGTTTCTTGACCTGAAGGCCAATTCTCGTAATAAAAGTTCGGTCACAATTCAGTTCCGATCTCACAACTTTTATGAAAGTTATTTTCAGGTTGGCTGTGATGTGATTATATCGTATTGTAAACGAAAAATGAATCGGTAATCTGCTACTTTACTTTTTTACTACGTAAATACCTTTTATGACAGTTGTGAGATCGAGCTTTTTTTTTTTTAAAAGACAACTCCTGCATTAGGAATATATCCTGTGTCGCGGGGGACTTTACAAACATACATGAAACGGGCACAAAGAACAACCAGACTCAGAACAACAATTTGTGGACCACATAAAGTGTCGTACCATGTGGGGTTTGAACCCACAACACTCGGCTTAGTAGGAAGCGGCGTGGCGACCGCATAAACCACTACGCCATCCGTGCAGTCAGTTGATCGGAACTGAATTGTGACCGAACTTTCATTACGAGAATTGGCCTTCTGCTCGAGTTATTACTTACATTCTCGAATTCATCCTTATCAGCAATATCGTTTTCTTCTTAGGGTAAGATTTTTTATTTACATTGCCCTGTTAATACCCTCCCAATTTATCCATCTTATCCAAAATTCCCCTAGGGAAGATTATTGCCCCTACTTCATAGGTAAGTCTGTAGGGCCAGGAGTTAAACTACATATGTATTACGATTCTGCCTACCCCTACGAGAATACAAGCGTCTAGAAAGAAACATGGGTATACACACGTATACATTATAACCAATCGAGAGTCGGTAGTGCACTGAGATGGATTCGAACCCGCAAATATTACGCCTGAGCCATTACACTACCGCTGCTTAACGTTATTGACACAACAATTACAAGTGTAAGCCTATAGAGGTATATAGTTTTGGCGTATAATAACTTTGTCAGGTAGGAAGGCTTTGTATATAACTTACATAGGTAGTTAGCGTATACTAATTCAGCATGGTGTGTCTGTCGTATATATTGCGGCGTTGTTCGCGAACTTGGCGCTTCCACCTGTCCTGCTGATGGGTGACGCGGTTCAGCACGTTACCGCGGGCGCCGAGCTGCTGAGACGGGCCACCGAGCGTACTCTCATCCTGGAATTAGAAAAAAAAAATTCTTCATCACCAGCCTTTGATAGTCCACTGCTAGACATGGGCCTCTTCTTAGAAAGGTTTTAGCATACTATACCACGCCAGACGGGTTGGTATAAGGGTTGTGTCAAGTTTTCTTTCTTTGTGCAGTGCTGATGTCCTGCGTAGTTTGCTCCATTAGTCAGCTCTTACGACACCCACGGGATGAAAAGGGGTGGTGATACGTACTCTTAATCCGTCACCACACGGGTGGTACAACAACTCCATCTTTTTTCAAACTAAGCAGAGCTTGTACTATGAAAGATAGATTGACTGATAGAATACTTATATAGTGTTTTTATTTGTAAATACATACATATTATAGATAGAAAGCGCCCAAACTCTGAAACAAATATTTGCAGATCATACAAACATTGGGTCCGAACTGGGAATTGAACCCTAGACCTCAGAATAGCAGTCGCATACGCTACCACTGCACCATCGAGGCAGTCGCGTAATAATATATGAATATCATTCTCGGTTGGTTTGTTTTAATCTTCAGCTAATTACGGAAATTTTTATAATGTTTAATTAGACCATACAGTCTATTGTTTTAATTACGTTACACTTAAGTGAAACGTACTTTCATAATAAAGTAGATATTAAAATAACGACAGAATTGTTTGAAATTAAATTAGTGTATTTACATACCTATATTAAAGGACGCACTTTTTTGAATTTTATATCTTTTTATTACGATAAATAATATATATTAAATATATATATTATTTTTGTTACTATATGTATAGGTACTATTTTAGACAAATATAAGGTGCTTGTGGTTACTGTAATGTATTTTTTTTAATAAAAGGGTTATTTAAACCTAATATTTCATAAAAAAAGAGAGGATATCCTAATCCTGACATGTAATATATTATTCTAGATGAAAAAGTGACTTCGTCTGTTGTCTAGTCTTACATTCTAACTACTCAACCGATTCTCATGAAATTGAACATACATCTACACACAGGTCACAGATACAGAAAAGGATTTAAGATATTTTTGATATGAAAAATCTATCTTTACCGAGATTACTCTTTCTCTTTCTATATCTCTTAACTGAGAAAATATCGTCATGATCGTAGAATAATGACAGTTTTGAAAAAAATACGCAATACCATATTTGGATACTAAATTGTTTAAATATTATTACTACCTTTAAAAAAAACAGGTCAGGTAGGAGTCGAACTCGTGCGCCGAGGGTTCCGTACCTGCCTAGATTTTACGTAATTTTCGCGAAAAGTTGTAAGTACCAAAATTTATCTTAATATTCAATTATTTTTTTGTTGGTTTATTACTTTGAAACTTTTATTACAAGAATTGACCTTCTGATGGTAAGTGACTATTGCCACCCGTGGAAACCCATAACTCAAGAGTCACAGTGAGTCTCCTCTTGAGTCCTACCCCCAGAATCAGGGAGAGGATAGGCTTGGGCGTTTTTTTTTTATGGAACTAATCCCTTCCAAACGCCTTCCACTATAACTACACTACGAACACACCGAATTATGACACTCGGGAGTCCCAGGCAAAAAAAAACAAATGTCTTGGAACCCGCAACGAAATTAATTAGAAGAAAATTGGAGGAGTTGGAAATACAGTAAATCCACTTCCCTCCCTAGGAAAGCGGGAGACAAAATGAAGTAAAATAGGCATACACCCTTTTCCTGGCATCACTTCTCTTTCCCACGTTAAAAAAACAGTGACACTCCGGCAGTGTCGACAGAAGTGAAAACTTGTATACAGAGGTGTCGGTAATGGTAACACGGTTTTTTCCCGTCTCAAAAATACATTCTTTTGTTTGTTGTTCAAAAATTCCCAACGCAACTAAGAATCACTTCAATATGCCTTCTAACAATGTTTACGCGAAACTCAGTCCAGTGTTTAAAGCGTGAAGTCAAGAAAACTGACGGTGGTATTAATGATATTAATCAAGTTTGGTCATACTTACATCTTCATTGGTGTGCTCTTGGTAGGAGGCCTTCGCACGCTTGTTGATCAGAGGGTCCAGGCAGATCAGGAAGCCCATGTAGACCACCAGGAGCATTATCACCCAGATAACTATGATCACCACTACCTGTAATTAAATTAACAAATCAATTCATTATTTTGTTTTTTTTTTATATGTATAGATTACAAAAATTCTACATAGGCTGTCAACTTATTTAGTCAAAGCGAAAAATCCATTAAAAAAATGAGAGGTTATCTCTGCAATTTTTTTTTAAGAGGGGTAAGGGGCAATTGAGCAAGACACGTCATTTGATGGACAGTGACCACAGCTGCTAATTAAAGCCTGCAACACAGGAGCCACAAGGGCGTTGCTAGGTTTGAAGGTCGTATCGGTCGCAAGTGTGGGAATAATAATAATAATATTCTACCACATACACACAACGCCATCTAGTCCCAAACTAAGCAGAGCTTGTACTATGGGTACTAGACAACTGATATAAATACATATATACTTTCTTTTTTGTAAATACATACCTACATATTATACATAGAAACACCCAGACCAAATCAAACATCAAATGTTCATGCACACAAATGTTTGACTTGAGCGGGAATCGAACCCGCGACCTTTGGAATAGCAGTCCGTTACACAAACCACTACGCCATCCAGTCGTCGAATAAATAAACACAATTTATATTGTAGTCTGTCCAATAGTATTATCTGTATTCTTCATTTTTTAATTTGCCACCGTTAAGGGTGGTATATTTTCTTTTTGTTCATGGAAGATTGGGCAAATCAGCAAGTGGGCCACCTGATGGAAAGTGACTACCGCCGCCCATGAACACCTGCAACTGAGGAGTCACAAGGGCGCCGCCGGTCTTTAAGGCAGGAATACGCTCTTTTCTTGGAGGTCGTGTCGGCTTGGAAATACCGCAGACGATAATTTGTTCCACAGATTGGTTGAGGGGAAGTATCTTTTATAAATAATAATAGATCGGTTTATAGATGACGGAGTTCCGAGGTAACGAATGTAACCAAAAGACACCTTTTTCTGAAGTCAGTTAAAATAGATCATGGTCTAAACCAGTACTTTTAAAACGTATGTTTTTGAAAAAACATCTGTTAAGAGTTTATAGGGATTTCATTTGTAGAATATATTTGAACACCGTATGCCCGCTTTGAGGCTGACACACCTTGCCCTTACCATAAGAGGTGACAACATAAATTAAGCTCTAAGATAAATCACCTTGATAATTGTGGTGTTCCTATTCTCGTACTTGCATTCACATCGCGGACAAAACTCTTGCTGTCTGTCTTTGAGTTGGTCAGTCATGAAGGGAAGGATTACCACCTCGCAGTTGCTGTTGAGAATATTACAAAAAAATGTTACTAACTGTAAATAATATAAGTATCAAAATGGAGTACATTTCTATGATAGTTAGGCCTTTATTGAACCCAAAATTTTCTATAAAAACTTAAGCGTCATTAAAAGTTAACAGCTAAAACAATTGCATTGCATTTGGTTATGTCACGAGCCTCGCGAGCCGTTTTGTCAAACGTCAGTGTAAACTGTGAGTTACATACAGGTTATGTAAAAACAAATGTGGTCACGGTTAATAAAGTGCTGGGTACAATTAGCGACATGACAGTATTCCAGTATTTTCCAATTAATTTTGACATATTTATTTTTGATAAATTTGGTATTTAGCTTTTCATAATATATGGCTAGTGCAACATGTTAATTGAAATAATAGGTGTTAAAGTATGCACCAGGGACTTCCTTTCTAGGGTATACCTGGTTCCCCGGCTATTAGTACCCGAGACGGCGTGCGGTTTTAGTCGGTTCGAGTCCGACATGCCACCGATATCCGATATCCGGTGGTATCCGAGGGGATTCCCGCACGGAAAAAAAAAAGGTGTTAAAGTATGAAATTTCCGTTGTATAGTAATAGATACCTTGAATGGACAAAAAAAGCATGGTGTAAGATTTTCGAGTGAAACATTCACGTGATACTTATGAGGTTCTTTATTGTTTTTTTTTTTACTCAGCTTAGACGTGAAAGATGGATACTTTGAAAATCAGAGGCATTTTTGAATACGAGTTCCGACGCGGAACTAACGCGGCTCGCAATATCAACGCTGCGTTTTTAGTTTAAACGCTTTCGTAATGGAAACTTCGACTTGAAGAACGAACCACGTGGATGGTGGAAACCGATCCGAGTCAAACTACCAATGAATTAGCGGTATGGTTTAACGTTATACTATAATATTGACTCATTTGAAAATATGAAAAATGGGTTCCTCGTGATTTCACTGATATACGTGTTAAAATTTGTGTAGAATTGTTGAATCGAAACAGAAATGAAGGAATTTTGAATCGAATTGTAACTTGTGACGTAAAGTGATGAGTGAGAAATAAATAGATAATGAGGGTATTTATTTTGATTGAATAACTATGTTACATGTTAGAAAAAAACGAGTTTAAATTTTTCGCCGAAAATTGCCAATTTCATTCTTTAACTCTTAATATGTAGGTATGTTTATTCAATACAAGCTGCCCGGACAGACTACGTTCTGTAAAGAGTTTTGGCCTGTCGCACTCTAATAGGATAAATAACAAAACGTATTTGAGTGATTATTTTTCTTTAAACTTTATTTTAAACAGGCATAGATTAATATCCATACAGCCTTATCAACATCCCTGGCAATTTTTACATTTTTTTCTCTTCATGAGAACCTATTTTCGTTAAGGCACAAAAGCCTCATTAAAAATATAAAAAAAATAAGTCTAATTGTTATTGAATTTTGCGCTCAGCAACACATTTAGCGATTCATTTTTATTTATATTACTTATGATTTTAGCGGTTAGTTCTTGCGGTGCTTTTTTTTAAGGTCGGTAACACAAAGGTGAGGCCTATGTTCAGCAGTGGACTATTAAAAGATGATGATGATGATTGATGAACACGCAAATGTTACCCTTAATGTTGCAAAGAAATATGGCATGTTACAGTATCAGCTTAGCCATTTTTTGTTTTCTGCTTAGCTTATGTAATTTTGATTTGCAAAACTTCAATGTGGGCAACAGTGCATTAAATACAACACGCAGCAATATAAATAGTTTCCGCAGTAGCATCTTTATAAAGATAACTTATTGTGGTGAAGTTTAGTTATGGTCAGACCCAAAAAAGAAGTTGATGTGAACAAAATTATAGTGACCTAACACACTATTTACAGCAACTTGCCAATTTCACACATTCTGTACACACGTTTTATATAATTATCAAACAAACACATTTACGAAGTCGATTTAAAAACTTAGGGGTTTTATGACTGAAAAAGTAATTTTAAATAAATTATTCATTATGTGGCACTTTGTTCACATTTACTTCTTTTTGGGGGTGACTGTACTGGTAGTGGTTGTGGTAACAATGGTAGGTAACAATACAATTTTTAAACAGTACATGAGGCAAAGTTAAATATACAGTAAGACATTGTACCTGTATTATTTGAATAAGCCGTCAAAGCATAATGAATAACAAAAATAATGAAAATTAAACAAATCATTAGTCACAGGGGTAAAAGGTAGGTAGGGTAGTGCTTTGTCAAACATTTTGAAGCCTATGTAAGCAAACTCATCTCACAAATGGCATAGCAAAACCCTTTGAAGAAAACTAGTATCCACATTAGAAGGTCATAGCATAATAATAATAATAACATAAAAAAAATTAAGTTTCCTTGGATCAATTTATTTCGAATGACATGCCAATAGTGAATAAGAAGGTCCGTAATAAACAAAAGTTAAAACAAATCATTTGTTGCGTTTTCATTTTAAACTTAAATACGAATTTGCCTAATCAAACATAAACATAATACTTACAATTTCTATCAAGTCCCAAATAATGATACATTCGCTAAACAAATTAAAACATGTAAAATAAACAAAGCAAGCATTCAGTATAAGCCCAGCGGGTAGAAATACTTTTTAACTACTACGCAAGAACAAATAATTGATAAAATATTGGTAATCAGGGATAGACAAAAATTAATAACAAAAGAAATCTACTCGCAACATCCAATGGCATTTAAAAAAGAATAAAAAGTAAAAAACTAGAATACATAAACCACTTAAGATGCTTTTAATTAATAAGCAGAATTCATAAGTAGCAGCACCTTTTTTTTTTTTTTTTTTTTTTTTCCGTGCGGAAATCCCCTCGGATACCACCTGTCGGTGGCATGTCGGACGAGGTAGGTGCGAGTACTAAAATATAATTCGATTTATAAATTTTTTAATACTGAAATAATTTCTGACTGTCTAGAGTATATTGTTTTAAAAAAATAACATATTGATAAAATTAATTTCCAGATTGCAAATGGAACAGTATAGTAATTTAAAAGCTTACCATTTATTGGGTGGCACATTAGCAGATTTCATGAAAGGACTCCGGTCAGCTCCAGCGGTGTCATTGAGAACGGCAGCAGGGCTCGGACACACGCATTTGCAGCGGTTGTCTTCATAGGAATGGGCCTGCTAAGCAAGTGATTATTTCAATCTGTGTTAGGTCACATATAAGACTATTTATTAAATTTTGTTACAAGTAAGTTATTTTTAAGGTATGCCAGTAGTATGCCTAAGTAGCAAGGGCTATTGGAGCTCAGGTCAGTTGATTGGTACAATCACCTGATCAGCCTATGCACATTTGTAGACCATAATATGGATTAATTAAATTAAAGGATGAGCTGCGTGATTAAAATATATTATATATTTAATACTTAACAGCCCTTATAAAATTATGTGTTTAAGACTAAAATATTTATATCAATAATTACTGACCTGCCAAACATTTTTCTGCTGTATGCAAAAAATTTGTTTTTACAAAAATACTACTTAAAATTTCAATAAAAAAATACAGGGGTGGGAATAGTAGGGTGAAAAATTCTTGACAACCTATCGAAAATGAAAAAAAAGTGCAACCGGAAACATCTTAACACAAATAATTATTTATTAGATTACATTTATAAATTCATTATCATTTAAACAATATTGTTAAATATTTAACGATGCCTCTGTATCTAGCTGTAATTAAAAAAGAGTGGCTGTGAGTTTTTTTGCCCTTTCTTCTCATAAGGCGGCTCAAACGGCACAGGCATATAATGGATTAACTTCTTTATGCTAAATATTTGAGAAAACAGATTGTTGCTATTGTCTGTGTTGATTTATGACACAAATGAGCAGACGGGTCACCTGATGTAAAGTGATAAAAAATTTCAAATAATTTTAATTCTTTGTTTTTAAATAGAGATATTAAGAATTTGATTCACCAAGTTGTTTTATTATGTTCAATTTTGAATGGTCCTGTACTGATCATCTTGAAAATATGAAATACTTATTTGAATTGACAATCAACTAATATTAAAGGTGTGGTCAACATCTCAACAAATTCTTACTTTGAATGTTACATACAAATACAGCATTTCTATATGTTATCATAACAATAACCTCAGACATCTCACTCAAAGCCGTCTAATCCCAAACTAGGCGGAGCCTGTACTTTGGGAACCAGACTGCTGATAAACATACTTATATATTTCTAAATACATATATATTTAAGATTAATTACAGACACCGAACAAATGATCATGCTCATTACACAATTATTTCTCGTGGGTGGGAATCGAACCCACAACCTCTGGCTTAGTAGTCAGGGTTCCTAACACCTAGACCAATGGGCCAATCAAATATGTACATCATCATCATCATCATCAACAGCCTTTAACAGTCCACTGCTGGACATAGGCCTCTCCTTAGAAAGGAGGTTTTGGCCTACTATACCACGCTGGCCAGACGGGTTGGTATAGGGTTTGTTTCAAGTTTTCCTTCTCTCTGCAGTGCTGTAAAATAAATAAAAATTAAAACAAATATGTACTAGTACTTATTAATCATCTTTTTTTTTTATAACGCTAATAAATCATTTTACTATACTCTAACTCTGTAGATAGTAAACTGAATAGCATAATTAAAGCAGTTTTATACTCAAACGACGATTACTTCCCTTCAATCCCAGGACTTTCAATCTTCTAATTTGGTACTTCCAGATACTAAGCTCCATTCAATTGTATATTTTGTGTAATAAGGATAGGGTTTAAACTTGTCTGGCTGTAACTATTGTTCATAACCGAATCATATCTATAATCTATGGAACATACTATTACTATTGGTAAATAACATTTTGTAATAAAAATCACATATTTTTATTACAGAAACTTATTGAACATTATTTGCCTGAGACTATAGTATTTAACACTTTGAGATAAAAGTATCATAATCACGTACCTACTTATATTTAATGAAATCTTTGTTTAATTAATTTTCATAGTATACGTATTCATATACTTACAGAGATAACGGTGGTAAAGGCAGCAACAAAGAATAAAGCCGTTAATTTCACATACATTTTGAAAGATTTTAGAATATGAAACAAATCGTTACAAAAACATCTAAGATTCACGAACTACGACGTTCTAATCTAACAATGTTTTATCTATGAATCTAACATGTTTCAGCCATTTTACTAAAAATAATGTTACTGTGACACAAATTGCGTTGTTGTGTTGCCAGTCTGTAAATTTATGGGCAACTTAGCAATTTAAAACTACTACCTTAAAAGACTATCTTGGTCAGATCTTTAAAAAAACAATTCCAAGGACCTGCTATGCAGAATTTTTGAGAAAAGCGTAAACATTTCGGTCTCATCATTACAATAGTTATTTGTTCTAGTACTAACTGGTTTACGTTTTTACACGCTAGAATGTGAATCTTGACTGAGAAGGTGTTTCCTCTTAACATTGAACATTATTTTTATGAATGTCGAGTATGCTGTGCTACTCTAATACAACAATTTCTAAATTATTGGCGTAAATTTTTGCCCTGGGTTATAAAATCACCCGTTACATGCAAAAGTGTATGAAACGTTTGTGAATGTGAAAGAGGCCCAAGCTGTGTGTCTGGATTATGAAAAATTATGCTCTATCCTTTCTGCTGGCGAGGGGCATGTATGTATGCAGAATCGTGTATATCATACATGCCTTGTTTCCTGAAGTAAATACCTATATTTTGAATGCTATCCGTGTGGTGACGGATTTAGAATACGGTGTGTCATCACCCCTTTTCGTCCCGCAGGTGTCATAAGAGCCGAATAAGGCAGCAAACTGCAAAAAGAAGGAAAACCTAACACAAACCGGGCTGGAACCCCGTCCGACCCGGGGGCAGTGTTCTTGGATCTAATCCGTAGAACAGCCGCCCCCAACTCCGATTCCCTGACGGGCGGAACATCAGCCTCGCTGCCCCCGTCGTCTCCGGCTGATGCAGCCATCGACGGGGGTGTGTGCTCCGCCCTCTGCGGGAATAGGCCCTCGACCACTTCCTGCAGGAAGCTGGGCTGGAGAGTCTCCGTAAGGGGGGGGGCCGACGTGCGGAGCTTTTGACGCACCGCACGATAAGGGCGACCCCAGGGGTCACGCTCGAGACTCTCCAGCATCTCCTCTCTACATGCATCTTTGGCGCGGCAGATGGCCAGCCTCAGAGTTTTCCGAGCTTCTCGGTAATCCTCATGAAGCCGGTCCACCTCCTCACCGACCCCGCGGTGACGTCGCCGACTACGGGTGAGGGACCTCCGGGCACGTACACAGGCCACCACCAGTAGACCTCCTTCCTTGGAGAACCTAACACAAACCCTATACCAACCCGTCTGGCCAGCGTGGTATACTTAGAAGGCCAAACACTCCTTGCTAAAGTTTATTGAAAATAAAAGCTTTTCTCAATACATGAATTACCAATGAATTTATTGTTTTAATTTTCATCAACTGACAGTAACTAAATAGGTATATTTAATTCTCTTTTAAAATATAATCTGATTAATCTGTAAAATAAGGTAAAATTTTACAGATTTTGTAAGGAGATAGAACAGATGCAGATAGAGGTCATTAGAGATAGCACAAAGTGACTTTTCCATTAGTGCGTGCGTGTTGGTTCTGAGTGCCAAATGTATTTACAGGTGTACATTTAATCTTCTCACGGACTAACATTAATTACAGTGTATTTGAATTATTTCTTTGACTTTTGAGAGATAAGACGCTTAAATTAAAAAACTTTTACCTATTTTTCAACTTTTTTGATAAATCAGGTCGATGGGACAAAAAGCACTAAGGCGACGCAATGTTACTGCTCGTAACTCATCTGAAGTTGTGGTGACTTTCACTGTTCCACATGGATACTATGAAAAACCATACCTACTCAATATGATCTAAAGAAGACACGTCGAACTACGGAGTAATTTCTGATCTATCTCTAATCTCGTGGCGATTAGTAAATATAATTATAACTTCTGAATGTCAACCATTGGGCAGAGGACCGCCAGGCATGATTTCCTAGGAATCTCAAGACCTGGTGAGGTCTTGAGATTCCTAGTCTTGTATTGAAGGGACATGACGCATCGTGATATTAACCTAACAGTCCTAAGTCCTTTTTTTTCTCGAACCGACTAAAACCGCACGCCGTCTTGGGTACCAATAGCCGGGGAACCAGGTATACCCTAGAATGGAAGTCCCTGGTGCCCCGACATACCTCGGGCCATCTACAACAACATGTGGGACCCCATGTTCCCTCTGCTCCCTGGAAGCGAGCGCGCTTCGCAACGCGCTCGCCGCCACCCCGGCCTGCTTCTGCTAGGGTGACAGATGGCCTCACCTGTCCCCCCAGGCCTAACAGTCCTAAGTCCTAACACATTTTAACAACAACACACATTGATAGGGACCCCAGTGAATATGTTAACAAATACCAACCTATGTAATAATGTTACGAGCCGGGAATTCGATAAATAAAAGAAAGCGATTAATTAGCAAAATTAGCACTATATTTAGAAACACACACTTTTACAAACAATAACTTAACTTACACACTTACTTACTAACAATAAACTAATAATTCAATAGTCGCACTAGAAGATTGCTAAAGTGTTGATCCGCTGTCTCATACAATAATACTCGCCCGTAACACGCTTTGCTTTTATAGGGCTGCCGCAATAACCAGAATAATCACTAGGATTCGATGGAGCGTTCCGCGTTCCGTTACCTGACACTAGATGGCGCTGCAAGTACCAAAATTATGAATCAAAATCTCAACGTGTAGTGTTCGTTGTCCATTACTTGATTAGTTAGCGCTGTCCTCAAGATTCCATACGGCTCTCGATTGGTCATGAACTCTACACACTTAATCCTATGGTGCAACAATAATGGTAGGACGATTCACGACCATAATAGCTTAACGCTTGATGACGCTCTGTAACTATTAAAACAATTAAAATAAAACCTGCACAAGGGTTTCGTACCTCTAATAAGACATTATACAGTTTATAGGTATCCCTATAGGTGTATCTCTTTTGAGTTCTTCATCGTTCTTGTTGAGAATAGGTACACAACTAATTTGCCATTAGTTAGTGTTTATTGCTGATGAAAACTCCAGTTTTCATCAGCCATTAGTATCTTACCTATCTAAATTCATCTCATATTTGTTTCTTTGATGACGTCGCTTTTGATATACTTACTTATCCCAGATATTGAGCCTGCATTACGAAATAACATGAGATTCTTGTACCTGGCACTTTGTAAATATACTCTAACCCGACGACTCAGAATAACTGTAAAGTCTTACAAATCTTTATGGACATCGCATATACTCTACTGTTACAAAATATTAATTATATTTAAAAATAAACAATGTAAATAATGGTTTTAGTTTAAATAAATTAACTGTCAAGAGCATTAAGTTCTTTTTTGTTATTTTACCTGACTTATAAACTAGATGGCGCTTGGTCATTAATTTAAACTTCAATCAACAGATGTCGTTCCTAGTAGCTTTGAGCATTTTGTCTGGTTAGTTTAATAACACTTTGTATACGAATTACACGCGGTTAAATGAAATAATGTCTGTGTGGTGACGGATTAAGAATACAGAGTATCACCACTCCTATTCATCAAAAGGGTAAGAGCCGACAAAGGGAGCAAACTCTGCAGGACAACAGCACTGCAAAGATAAGGAAAACAAGAAACCAACCCTATACCAACCCGTCTGGCCAGCGTGGTATAGTAGGCCAAAACCGCCTTTCTAAGGAGAGCCTATGTCCAGCAGTGGACCATCAGAGGCTGTTGATGTGATGTGAAATGAAATAAACCCAATATTCTCTGGTTACATGCCTTTACTGCTGCCTACTCATAGAGACTATTTATTGTTGTTTAACCTCCTTAACATGCACACAAATTTTAATTTTTTATTACCTGTAACAGATACTCTATGACTATTTAGAACTTTTAAAGTAATATGTACTTTTTATGATATTGGGGGACAAAGGAACAGGGTTGCCCTTGCGATAAGTACTACTACTGATGATTACTACTGAACAAAAATAGTGTACTTCACTAAGTCCTAATGTTCAAAAGCGCAGTGATTCCATATTACTTAACTCTCGTGTTGGCGCTAATCTGTGCCATGAAACCGCTGAACTAACTTAAAATTAGCGTTAAGTGCCGACTACTTCTTTTTCATAGAGATTAGTTGAATTCTATACCTTTTTTCCCTGTGCGGAACTGTCCTCGGATAGAAACCGCACGCCGTCTTCAGGTAACTGGGGAACCAGGTATAGCATAGAAAGAAAAACCCTGGTACTGTTCAATTGCCCCTAACCTACCTACCTACGCCAGCCTAGCATAAAAAATGTAGTTAATAAAAAAAAAAATTGTAAACAGTAAGACTAATTAATAAACAACAAACATAGTTTGGAATCAAACATCGTCAAAAGTCAAGCCACGAAATCAGCAATTAATCCCAGTACGGGAGACGGAACAATCCCTCATAATCCAGTGCAATCTCCGAGCAATTGCGACCTTAAAATAACAGCATTTGAACAAGCCAATAGAGCGCGCTATAAAAAATTAATTACATTTTTAATCTACAAAAATGCGAACAGAAGGTGGATTAGACGGATGTTGTGTATCTAGATGTGCCATTATTGCGAACGTTTTTTAAATTTTAATAAAGAACACATTTTTCCATAGAGATATAGATATTAAAAAAAACCTTTTAAAACGGGTGCATTAGTATAGCCAAGTGTAGCCAAGCCACCTGCTTAGTCGTGGAGCACTCCCAAACATCTCGTGTTTACAATTTTGACGTCATTTGTCAACTTTGCAATAGTTTACCTATGATATTTGCGTTTCATTTTATAGGTCTGTATTAGAAATAAAAATTGATACTACGTCGGGGTTCTTTAATTCGGTTTCCGTGTTTTCTATTAACATTCTTTCTTTGCATCTAGATAACACTGTGTGACCCGTTTAACAATATTATATTTTATTGAAAAAGTTTTTTTTTAGAAAATTTATGACTTTTATGACTAACAAGCAATAACAAAACAATACTACTCTGCAATGGTTCTATGAACTCTAAATAAAAGGTCAAAATAAGTATCTAGTAGGGTATTACATCTCTGCTCACTGTTAGTAGCCCCGAGGCGCACACATTGGGCCCTAATGTGATTTTATAGAGACCATAGAATGTCGATTAAATGTACCTTCTAGTGGGGGAGCGTTGCACTAATTTAATTTTTTAATTCTTTGTAATATATAGCATAAAAGTGCTATCTAGGTATGACTGACTTGCAATCTCGTCTAAAAATTAATATTATTTGCTTATGGTTAAGAAAATATTTGAGATTCCTCGTGGAAGAAAAGAAGTTCTTTCTCAGAAAAAATCATCTATCGTTGCTTTGGAAACAACATCACCCGAGATTAAAATTGCCGGTTTCTATTTTTGAATGTCATTGGTTTAGGCGCCTTTTCCCGCGCGAAACTACAGAGTCTCATTATGATTAAGCATAATTTGACTTATGAATTACGATCCATAAACAGAACATCTTTAAATAAAACTAAGTTATAACCATATACCTAAGTCATTTAGACTTTGGCGGTGTTGTTTGATATGTTATTACTTATACATATGTTATTACTTATACATTATTGGCAAATAAAACACTAAATGTAAATAAAATACACAAAAAATAACCAGTTGTGACGTCACAAACTATTATTTTGTGCGAATGTTGTGAATTTAATTCAAATTGGTACTATTTTACTAGCATGTTTCGATTTTGTTTGTGTATTTTTTTATCTTCATTTTTGATGCAGGTTACTTCGCTTAAAATATTTTTAATAGGATAAAAAAATGTAAACATGTACCTACTGTTAATCGTATTTGGTACTCAGGAGCCACAGGACACTGTAAATTTGTCGCTTAAAAAATGTAAATAAACGAATTTTATATTTTTTATAATAGGTAGAATAAAGAAAATAAAAAAAAACAGTCGATCTAGTCTTTATTTAAATTTCCTGCACATACCATTGGTCTAAACTGGACAAAATCACAATGAACTGCGACTTAGACGCTATTTAACAGTAAATCTAGAATTTTTGTAATTATTATGTGGTAATGGTAGCTAAATATAATAAAATAATTACTAGATTTACTGTTAAATAGTCGAAATAGGGTCTTTATGCATCGTCTGAAAACAGCTTATTGGCAAGTAGTAACCCGTTACGTACGAAAAAATCGAAGGAAAAATCAACGGTCTTTCACAGTTGACTATGATTTTGTTCCATACCTAGTCTACACACCTTAAATTCATTCTTCCGTTCACCTGTGCAGCGTTGCCAAGAAAGTTGCAAAATGGCTCCCGGGATGACATTACGATGTTAACTACGTAAGTTGGCACCTTAAGCGAACGTGGCTGATTTTATAATTAATGCATGTTTGAGCGAAACTGTCATGGCGAGCCTCCACTTGCTCCTTAATCACAATAACAATAACATGCCAAATGTATAGGGTGCGCCGTTTTGGATTTTTGCTATATGCTCCATTAGTATATAGCAGACATATATTTACTCGTATTTGTCCATTAAGGTAAAATTTATAATACCAACTGGAAGGTTTTTTAGTCATGGTTTTAATAACTTACATACACTCGCGCTCAGTCCCGTAATAGGTAGCCAGAAGCGTGTCAAAGCGACTTATATTGACAGGGATAATTATAGTTCCATTTCCCTAACCGGGCACTTTAGATAGAAGAAGAATTATCTTGAGATTGAAGAAGAAGATATAGGAATCAGGAATACATATATATAGAAAGGAATTAAAGGGTATAGGGAAGGTAATGGTAGAAAAGGGAAAAAATATTGATTATTATAGACTAGCTTGCGCGAAGGTCCCCCCCCCCCTTAATTTCGGTTATCGGGGTAAAAGGCAGCTTACGTCTTCCCTCAAGAATCAAAGAATTCATTTAAATCGGTTCAGCGGTTTAAGCGTGAAGAGGTAACAGATAAACAGACACACTTTCGTATTTATAATTGCAAGCAATACCTCGATCAGATCAGATTTTATATTGTAACTCTTAAGTATATTGTATTGTATTGTATTTATATTGTAATAAGTGGCTCTTACTCTTGTTTGATAATAATAACAATCCACGAATGCTATTATGACACGTACAATCCAACTCTAACAGAATCGAATACTCTAGTTAGTTTTTTTTTTGTTAAATAACAGATTTAAATTCATTTCATTTTCATTTGTGCTAAAAGACAACTCCCGCATTAGAAATATATCCTGTGTTGGAAGACTTTACAAACATACATGAAACGGACACAAAGAACACCCAGAATCAGAACAATTATTTGTGGATCACACAAAGTGTTGTCCCATGTGAGGATCGGACCACAACACTCAGCATTTAAACCACACAAAATACATACAAAATTGCATTTATAATTTTTGATTAGGTTAAGTTTGTATAATTGAAAGTAATAAGAGACGGTATAACGAGAGTATTTTCGGTTTGAAATCCAATAAACTAACAGCTCACTCTTCACCAATTTTTTGTTTTAGTACATAACTTTGGTAATTAAGCCCTGATAAATTATAACTTAAAAGAAGTTATACATCAGTTTTTTGTAATAAAATAATCGATTTTCTAACCAGTCGTGGTGATAACTGGTTGACACCATGTCGGCTTATCGTCACGCACGGGCGGGATCCTAAATGTTATCGTTTCGCCATGTAAAGTCGGGAAAGCGAGGCATGATAGGGTATCATGCCTCGCTGTCCCCTGTTAAATATCAACAAAGTCGATTATTTTGCGGTCTGGGAGAGAACTTAGTCCCTGAAAAAAAGATATATTGTCACAATGATATTGTGGATACACGCCCTTGCCAATCGCCCTTCTTGAAAGTTATTCAGGAAAGCCTATACCCCCTTCTTATCTTCTTAAATGATGATCATGTTACTATCGTAGTGTTTAGTGTACCTATGATGATGTTTTTTTTTTATAATATTCACGTTTTATATCCCCGAAGGGGTTAGAAAAAGGCGTATTGATAACCGTCAGGAGTTTTGTGGTTGCTGAAGACGGCCTGGTCAATTGGTGTTCGGAGTGTTATTTGACCCTTTATTCAAGAGCAATGCCATCTATTAACTCATTTTAAACAATTCTCGGTATTCAAATTTATTTACATTAAGCCTGTACCTATGAAGTTGGAGATTTTTCTAAAAAAAATTAAATCTAAAAATTGTGGTTATTTTTTAGTTAGCTAATCAAAGTACCAGTCGCTCTATGGAGTCGCTATTCCGCCTAGAGACATGGCCAAAATATTGCAGCATGCGCAACTGTACTGTGGTTGACAGACGCTCTGTAATGCCGAGCTCCTGGAGTATGGACACGTTGGTGCGGAAGTCCGTCCACGGTATCCCGAGCATTTTCCTCCAGCACCACATCTCTAGAGCGTCAATCTTTTTCTTTTCCAACTCACGGACTGTCCACGTCTCCGCGGCGTACAGAAAAATGGGGAATATGAGAGTTCATAGTTCCATAGAGCGACTGGTAGTGCAAAGCAAGGTGGAGGGAACCAGATGCCGCGGCAGGGCACCTATGCGCTGAACCGACCAGGTGGGATCCGCGGTGGGAGGCTGCGTGACCGATTGTATCCGACAATCTGTCGACAGGGAGAGATGGCGGGCGATTATACGGAGGGCTGTGTCCACTTCTGCCGCCGGCGTGGACGTCTCAATGTGACCACGACCGCTCTGCCAAGAGCGACACGACAGAGAAGAAGAATCAAAGTACTGGCCCAAATTATCTATACAACTTTGATGGCAGTTTGTTTATCCCTTTACTGTAGAAGTTTGTTGAAAGAAGCGAAAGCGCGAAAGCGTTTTCAACTGCCTGTCGGGTGTTGAATTTTTTCTCACTTAAAAAATGAAATCTATTGGGCCAGGTCCGGTGAGTACAGTGGGTGTCGAAAAGCTTAAAGCTGTAACTCTTGTAACTTTGCGATGGTCTGTCGTGAATTGTGAGCTCACGCGTTGTCGTGGAGAAGCAATATGGAAGAGCGGTTGACCAGTCGTGGTTGTTGAATTGCGAGTTTCTCCATCATTACTTGCAATTCTTGGCAATAGACATCCGCCGTGACTGTTGTGCCATTCGGTAAGAAGCTGTGATATACAAGTCCGGCAATGGTCCACCAGTCACCGTCATCGTCAAAGATTACCCATAGAAATATGGGTAATCTTTTTTTTAGCGCACTGTATAGGTGCTGTACCCGGGTCCACCCACTGAGACGAACGCTTACGGTTGTCCTACGGGATCCAATTTTCAACGCAGATAACTATTCGATTTGGAATTCCCACTTCTCTATGCCGATTTAGTAGCATCTTTGACTACTAGCTTTGACTACTAGCAGATGCATCTTTCGACTTATCTTTCCGATTTGACGCAAGTACTTAAATGTTGTTTTGAAACTAACTCCGAAGCCCGCAGTAAGCTCAACTAATAGATTCAGTTGGATCCGCTTGCACTATCGCCTTCAATGCGTCGTTGTCGACCATAGTTACCGATCGACCACGAGACTTGTTCTTCAACTCAAAATTTCCAGGTCTAAACGATTACACCAAAGTGGACCGTGTTTATGCAAGCAGGCCCGTCCACGTCGTTACTGTTTCGTATTTTTTGCACAGCGATATTTCCACGTATAAACTCATTTTCAACAATTGTACGAATTTTTAGTTTTTTTTCAAAAACTACCACATACTTAATGAACTTTAAATTAAAACAACATGGCTTTCGAATAAAATCTATTTGAATTTCGAATTGCACGCCAATCCACAGATAATAAAATCTGAAAATGATGGTTCCAACTTCATATGTAAATACCTATTATTAAAAGTATCCTACATCCCTGCCTGTACTCATAACAACGTGTATATGTGCATTTTACCTAAAACATCACTTAGCAAAGCAATTCACGTACCTCTAAAATTACCCGACAAATCCGCTGCTAACAAAAGCATCATCCTGTGCAGGATCCCCGCAACCCTCTCCCAAAGGTAATTATGGGAGCGAGTGAACTGCAATTAAAAACGTAACAAAAGCTACCAAGTTTAGTGGAAAAGCGTTTGTAAATATTACATTAGCTATCGAATTAACTGCTATGTTCATCACTAGATACCGGGCCCCTAATAATTACGAAAACAACGGCTTTTAAACGTAAAATCTAATTTTAATTTTAATAATAACAAGTTGAGTGTGGCTTGATTTGTTTTAGACGTAATTTATGTTGTCCTCATACTTGGATTAGGTTTTTAAGAGTTTTTAGGAGTACTTCGTTAATACTAGGAACTGGGTCGTCAGGGGCAGTTTACACTTCCCTCGGCCTAGTTAGGTGAGGCGGCGATTCATCTTGAAATGATATAGTTTAGCTTCTACTCAGATTAAGGTGCTTTAGGCCGGCCGTCGGGATAATGTGTAGTAGAAACACTACATATTCTTGGCTTCTGCATCACCACGATGATGCCTGTTGGGAGGCGGAGATCCCAGGTCCTAAATCGTCACAAGAATGAAATACTAACTTTTAAACAATCTCGTTCCATGGTACATACTTTTTTATGTACGCTTGAGATCTTCTACCGTCTAATTTTGACCGTCAACAATTTTGAATGTGTTATTTAATTGACCAGTATAACATAAACTGTCATTGTACATATTTTTGTGTCTTGACGCTGACGGGTCAAAATATTCTTGAGCCATTTAGTTTCAGAATGACAGCTTTCTGCACTTCTACATAATTATATGATTATTATGTATTTCTAACGTGATACGCTTCCATGCACAGATTGTTGAAAGTTTAAATTGTTAAAGGAGGAAAGGAATATATAGGGTTTGTGTTTTCCTTCTCTTTACAGTACTGTTGTCTTGCATAGTTTGCTCCCTTAGTAGACTGTTACGTCCGACCGTTACACCGTCTGGCCAACGCAGTATAGTAGGCCAAAACCTCCTTTCTAAGGAGATGTCTATGTCCAGCAGTGGACTGTTAAAGACTATTGATTGATGATTAATAATTTATAGAGATATAATAACACAATCAATAGATATTATATACCATTTAATGGATTTACATTTCCACGGGATTGAACGGATAATATTTAAATATAATTCCAGCGGTAATATACTGATGGTATTTCGATGATTTAAAGGTATTTAATACCTATGAAGTATCAGTTAAAGAGTTTTTGGTTTGTTTTTTGTTTAAACGCGTTTCTCTATAACTATCAGTCAGATTTGAGTGATGATTGTGATGATTGTATAGAGTATTTATTGAGGGGATATAAATACTCCGAAATATTTTACGAGTATTCCGAATTTCGATGTTCCGATTTTCAAAAGTCCGAATTTCATAATACCTAAGAATTATAATATCTATTATTAAAATTCACGAAAATTATTTTACCGAAAGTCATAAATGCGATTTGTTTGTTTGCCGATTTATATACGTTCGAAGAATATAATGCTTATTGGGTTCTTGGTCCTGAAAAGGATATTCCGATTTTAAATACTTCCAATAAATTGCTAAAATTACGATTCTAATTCAGTTAGTATATTGTTAAGTTACACATAAATATTCAAAATCTAAAAGTAACGTAATGTAATTTATGTGATTATTATTGTCTTATTTTTTATTATTCAATCTATTGAAAATCGGTATTTTGAAATTCTTATTTGTGACTGACGGAAAAAGCTTTTTCATAATTCTGTAGTGTACCCTCAGTTAAGATGGGTAGGACAAATTGCTAGACTGGACTACAGTCGATGGACTCGTAGAGTACTTGAGTGGAGACCCCGCGCAAACACCCGTGATAGAGGAAATTACCAAAATGGTGGGTTGACCATATCCGAGGTCGAGCCGGGTAAAATTGGATGACGGTGGCACGGGATCGCAAGAAGAGGAAAATGAGAAAACTAATATAATAATTATTTTGTTATTACAAATGATAAGTCGGAGGTTTCTGTCTCTGGAGTTCTAACCACCGGTATCTTTGTATGTAGTATGTTTATCAGCAGTCTTGTTACCATAGTACAGGCTCTGCCTAGTGTGGGATCAGACAGCCGTGTGTGAGGTAATTATTATTATTATACCTAGTTAATTTTCTCACAACAATTTTCTCACTTCATCAATTCTTCCTTCTATGTACAGTCAGTTCTTCTCTGGAATGCACTCCCAGTTGTAATCAGGAAGTCCACTAACCGCTTTATGTTCAAGAAGAAAGTTTATTTTATTTATTCTTACGTACACAATATAAACATTTATATAAAAAAATACATTAAGGAATAGTGGGCACAGAGGCGAGCTTAACCCATAATTGAGTTCTCTTCCAGCAAACCCAAGAGTGAAGAGTAGGTATAGCACAACAAGAGAGAGTCGTGTGTACAGAGTAAATTTAAGAAAATATAGAGAAATAGAAATATAAACGAAATAACCGAATATCATGTAAATAAACCATAATATAACACAAGTTCACACATCAATAACCATATGTAACATTAAATATCTAATACCTACAGTTCAAGATCTCACAGAAAGATCAAGATCTTCTTCAAAATAAGTTGGCAGAAAGGTCACAACGCTAGTACCCGACTATGTATTTTGTTATTTATTTATTTATAAATGTGTATGTTCATGTATTGTATGTGTATGCTTGAGACCTCTATGTATATGTGTATAAATGAAAATGGTATTTTATTTATAGTATATAGTGTATATATGTAAGTTAGATTTATCTTAAATTAATACATTTGATATAAATAAAGTCAAATTCCGAGTTTTCTCTTGCACCTACCGCATCATTTACATCACCCGAAGGTAAACTGGCAGAGAATGCTTTGGGCATTAAGTCCGCCTGTATACAACTTGTGCATTAAGTTAAATAAATAAATATTATTATCAACAAACAGTTTAATAAATATAGATAATTTATTTAAGTATATATTGTAGGAGACTGGTTAGACACCAGTCTCTAGGCCTGTGTTCCAGGACACCTCGACTTGACTGCCTTAGTGGCGCAGTGATAGTTGATGCGACTATTGTGCTGAGGTCTCGGTTTCGATTCCCGGGTAGTCCTACCAAAATGTTTGTATGATCTGCAAATATTTGTATCGGAGTTTGGGTGTTATCTATGTATAATATGTGTGTATTTACAAAAACAAGTATACAAGTATTCTTTCAGTCAATCTAGCTTTCTAGGTAGTGTTAGTATAATACTAGTTTGTGTGTGTGTGTGTGTGTGTGTGTTTACTTAAGAATGATTACACTATATTAATAATCATATGCTCAGTATCATCATAGTATAGTTTTAATAGCATTTCAGCTAGTCTTTTATTAGCTTAGTATGTGTGTATTTACCTATGTATGTAACGGAATCTTCGATTTTTACGTTGAATTCAGTTGAATGAATTCAGTTGCACCTACCGACTATTACTTTTTCCAAAATTTAGACAACTTTTTAGTGGGTAAAAAATTCAATTCCCGAGAAGCAGTACAAAATGCCTTTGAAGAGTTTGTTGCCTCCCGTCCAGCTGATTTTTACAAGAAGGGCATCAATAAACTGCCAATGCGATGGCAAAGATGCGTCGATTGCATGGGTGATTACTTCGAATAACAGAAATAAAAAAGTTTGAAAAAATAATTACTTTCACTTATTGTCTACAAAACGGCAATTTCATAGGTAAAGACCTAATATAACATAAAAAGTGACATAGGTATGACACATTGATACTTACCCTCATTAAAAAATGACAATTTATTTCGAAAGTTTAACGAAGTTTTTCCTGGAATGTTGACTAAGTAAACATGTTACGTATTCATCATCATCACTATCAGCCTATCACAGTCCACAACTGGACATGGGCCCCTCCAATGTCTCAAATTGCACTTAGTACGATCCTCAGCTTTTCAAACAACAACAAACCTCCTAATATTACTTATAATCTACTATTAATTTCATTTCATTTAACCTCTTAAACGTCGCTTAAAGAAGCTCAAAGCCCCATACAAACTACAAACAAAAATAACTCTCATTCAATTTGTGTGACGGGATTCAATAAAAGTACGCTTAACACTGTCCGCAATCAATCTTGCAACTTTAAACGAACATAATATTTTAAGAGGAAACAGATCAGTATAACCATCTATCCTTGTTCTCAGTTACCTAACACACTCTATTTCTGTGGTAATTTGTAAAAGTTAACTCACTGTGTACCAAAGTTGGGGAACGGCGGCCATTTTGTTGTGGCACCCGAATGTGTAAAATTGGCCGTTTGCGCGGGAAGAAATCTGCCAAACTGCGGCAAGGGTGCGAGCGCTTCGTAGGATGGACAAACAGAAATGATGATTAGAACCATTTATCATTTTAATACGAATCCGGCCCTTGTTAATAAAGTGTTTGGGGGGATTAATAGATGTAATATTATTTTCATTGTTAATTTTGTGGGTTTGTACATGTAATTTCGTTGCGTCGGTCAGTCGCAATGAATTTATTATGAACTTATCTACAGAAAGGGTTCGTTTTAATGCATGTTTGTTTCTGTTTTAGTAGTAACTGCGTGTACATTGTTTTGTTTACTTTTAACCTATTTCTGTTCTTTGGTGTGAGCGGGAATGATAACCTTTTGACACGTTCATTTCGAGAAATATGTATTTTTGGATGTATTAAATGTAGTATTTAGGTATCTAGTAGTAGTAGGATCTTCTGTCAAAATCCCCTTTAGACAGAAGATCTACTTTTTAATTCGTTTATTTATGCTTAAATTGATTAAAGGCACAGATTATATCTAAGTATCTATTTTTCGCAAGAGTGAAGATGCATGGAATTAGAAAGGTAGATCCTACAAATGAATAGAAAATCGTTGTGTTTTCAGTTTTCAGTCTTAAGAAACTTACGTAAAACATAGGTCTTTGACTGTCCGTGTCAAAAGGCGCAATCTCATATCCAGGCACTCAAGCCCAGAGATGACAGACGTACCCTATGTGGGGACGAGTTTAGGAGGTGTATTATAAAATGCCTTTGTCTCAGTGTGAATTATCAATTTGCTATATTAAGCACACCAACCCTTAGATTGTTGGCTTGGCTAGCACAGGGTGGACTTGATGCAAACCGTACACAAGCGGTTTCAATATATATCTAGCTTCGAGACCAACTGAGCTAAGGCAACCCTATTTACGGATTTATGTAGTGAAGGTACTTGATTGTTTATCATTCTTATACTACATATCCTCTATGGTCTATAAAGCGCGGTGTGTCCAAAAGTCTCGTAGCCACACAAAATGTAATAATCATTTATTTTTAAATCATTATCAACAGCCTTTAATAGTCCACTACTGGACAAATACCTTTCCTCAGAAAGGAGGTTTTTGCCTACTATGCTACACTGGCGAGACGGGTTCGTATAGGGTTTGTGTCAAGTTTTCCTTCTCTTTGCAGTGCTGTTGTCCTGCGCAGTTTGCTACATTTCCTTTACATTTATTTCATTTTTATTAATTTTAAATATGTGACATTAAATCTTCTTGTAGGTATATCTGATGTTTCGGTTAGAATTCTAGAACATTCTGGCAATAGCTTATTCGAGTTATAGATTGTACTCTAAAAACTAATCAATTCGCTTACATTCCTTTATCAATCTGTTACCTCCTTTCTAAGGAGAGGCCTATGTCAAGCAGTGGACTAGTAAAGGCTGTTGATGATGATGATGATGATCAATCTGTTTAATCAACATCCCTTGCCCACTATTTGTCTTTAATGGGACTAAAATATATATGCTAGTCCCATTAAAGATAAACCCTAGAGGATATCCTCTGTCTATGCCTTCGCGAATACTTATGAATGATTGTATTTGTGGTCATCAGGTTTTGTTTTTCATCTAAACTTCCGTGAATATTATCATTCTGGTTACGACTACGCAACGAGAAATGTCGATCTTTAAGATATGTTATGATATGAATCCATTAGCAAACCGCATATCTTGCTTACAATACAAAATTCTAAAACGAAAGCCGTAGGAACACTAAACACATATTTCGCTCGCTTTATGAAACATGCAAAAGAGTGTTCGTGCCCGTAGTATTTTATACGATATTTTGTCATCTGGCCACCCTTTCAGACGTGGCTTGGGTGCGTAAATACAGACTTGTCGTAACTTATGTATTTGGAACTTTTTTTTTGCTACATCGCTGTTTGAGTGGAACTGGTTAAATTTAAATTTGGTGAACTACTTAAGGTCAATGAGTTTAAATTGGTAGACCCGCTGTGTGTTGCGGACAGACGTGGTGAAACGACGACATACGTTGATTAGATGCAACGCTGAATTCCATCTGATAATGAAGTATATTTATGCAGAAAAAAATTTAAGGGATGAGACTCAGTCAGTGACCACGATGACGAGATGGTTTTTTTTACTCTGTACAAGGATTACTGCATGATATGTGAACAGAGTACGAAATATTCTTTTTTTTTTATTATTACAGATTATTACAGTAATCTTATCTTAAATTCAAAAAAATAAAATAGGAGTGTCTGTTTGTAATATTAAAATAACCGCTTTTTACTAAATGCATATGTATGTTTACACGGTACATATGCCAAATTTTTTTTCAATTTTTGTCTGTCTGTCTGCTTGTTCCGGGTAATCTCTGGAACGGCTGGACTTTCACTGGCAGATAGCTGATGACATAAGGAGTAACTTAGGCTACTTTTTTTAGACTAGCTTCGCCCCGCGGTGTTACCCGCGGTTATAACAACAAACGCGGTAACACCGCGGGTCTCAGCTAGTTTCTAAATATATAAAAACTACTCAAATAAAAATCCATTGAAGATGACGCTACGATTTTGACTAATTTGTGTGTCGATGTTTATAATTATCAAAACAAGGATTGTGTGAATTTTTTGTTTAAAATCCAATATAAAAGGTCGTTAAGAAGTAATAGGTTATCTTGGTATGGACATGTCATGCGGAGCGATGAGGAAAATGTGGCGAAGAAAGTTTTAGGTATGGGAGTTGAAGGGCACAAGAGAAGAGGCAGACCGAAAAAAAGGTGGATGGACTGCGTGAGGGAGGATATGGCTAGGAAGGGAGTAAACAGTGAGATGACGCATGACAGAGTAGAATGGAAAAATCATACATACTGCGCCGACCCCAAATAAAATTGGGAAAAGGGTAGGCAGATGATGATGAAAGGTCGTTAATTTTGATGATACTTATATAGGATAAAACGTTATATGTTAAACTGCTTCTGGAAGGAGCTTGGCTGGCTCACCTAGTCAACCAATCCTCGACGCATAAAGGACCACTCGGAGTCTAAATGCGGAAACCGAAGACCACAACCAATACCAATACCAATATATGTTAAACTTTATCATTTTCTTAGTGTAATTTAATTTTCTATCAGTAAACTTAGTCGCAGTTGGAGAGTTCCGTATAAACTTTGAAACCATCATAAATAAATACCATTAAGAAAGAAGCCTATGTTTATAATGTAGCTTTTCATTGGTGAAAACATTTGTAAAAGGGGTTTAGTGGTTTAGGCGTGAAGACGTAACAAACATTTATAATGTAAGTATGGATTATACGTTTTTTTTATATTAGAGGGGACAGACGAACAGACGGGTCACCTGATGGAAAGTGACTATCGCCGCCCATGAACGTCTGCAACTAAGGAGTCACAAACGCGTAAAGAGTTTTGTGTAAAAAGTTTCTTAAAAAATGTGTGCAACATTGTAAATGACGCATAGAAAAGCAGCATTATATGTATTTTGTAAAATTAGCCGTAAGCTATGCCTTAAAGGTCTTACAACATAGCAATTAAAATGAACAAATAGAAGTAACATTTTACTGACTGCACGGATGGCGTAGTGGTTTAAGCGTTTAAGCGGTCACGTGTGTGTAGGTGTTGTGGGTTCGATCCCCACATGGGACATCACTTTGTATGATCCAGAAGTTGTTGTCCTGAGTCTGGGTGTTATTTGTACCGTTTCATGTATGTTTGTAAGGTACCTCGCGACGTAGGATTATCCTAGTGCGGGAGTTGTCCTTTTAAAAAAATACTTGAAAGTTAAATCTATCCACCTACTGTTGTGGCATCAGTGGGGATTGTGAGTTTTATTATTTTATTACGAGCTAAAATCTAATGCAAAACTGCTCTGTCTTGCAAAGACACGCCGATGTACACAGGCAAGAGACCTACATGGCTCATTGGAGGGACACAACACCTGTTACACCACCAGGTTTACCTGACGGCCTCAACAGCGTCTATTCACAGCACACTAATATATAATAATAATCTACCACATTCACACAACGCCATCTAGTCCCAAACTAAGCATAGCTTGTGCTATGGGTACCAGACAACTGATATAAATACATATATATTGTTTTTTTTTGTAATTACATACTTATTTCCTTATTAACCTCCTTTCTAAGGAGAGGCTTATGTGCAGCAGTGGACTATTAAAGGCTGTTGATGATGATGATGATGACATACTTATTATACCCAGACCAAATCAAACATTAAATGTTCATGCACACAAATTTGTGACTTGAGCGGGAATCGAACCCGTGACCTTTGGAACGAAGGTGAAGTCGAAAGTCTAAAGCAGTCCGTTACACAAACCACTAGGCCATTCGGTAGTCAACCTACGGACCATGGTAAGAAGCTAAAAATATTCAATATCAACATACAGGAATATACAGGAAAATAACAATTTACAGGCAAATAAAAGCCGTGTGGTGTCGTGGGACACCCGATAGGAACGAAGTTGTGACTATCTAGTAAAACTGATTCGATACGATTTTAATTACAACGCCATCTATGAAAGCGGCTATTACCTACATATTTTTCAGTTGGTTTCTAATTAAAACAATTTATACATTGGTAAAATCTCCTTGAGAAATGATTTCCTATCTATTCGATAGATGGCGCTGAATGACTGACAAGTGACAATTCAAAATAAATACTGAGATGAAAAGTAATGATTTCCTATCTATTCGATAGATGGCGCTGAATGACTGACATAAAAAGTGTCGTTACAACTTTTCGTGAGACTCTTTTCCGTCTAGCCCCTTTGTTTTGTATTATTTCACAACGCGCGATAAGGAACTTCGTTTCAATAAATATTTAGTTCGTTTCAGTTTTAAATAACCATTACTACATTAATATAAATACAGTGATATATTGCTCTGAATCAAGACGTCGATGTATCAAAGACGTTATAAAGATTAAAGACATGTCAATAAATCGTGGATAAGGTGATAAATGATCTATGAAATATTCTTATGTCGCGTTGTCACATCGTGTCCCGACTTCAAACACGGAGCCGCATATTATTCATCTCAATGAATATATCATTTGAGGACCGGATGGCGTAGTGGTTAGTGTAACGGACTGCTATTCCAGAGGTCACGAGTTCGGTCCCCGCTCAAGTGTACATGAACATTTTAATGTTTGATTTGGTCTGGGTGTTTCTATGTATAATATGTATGTATTTACAAAAAAAAAGTATATATGTATTTATATCAGTTGTCTAGTACCGATAGTACAAGCTCTGCTTAGTTTGGGACTAGATGGTGTTGTGTGAATGTGGTACAATATTATTATTATTTTCTTAAACATATTTATGTAGAAAAACAAAAAAAAAATACATTTAAAAATATAAAAAATAGTGTCCCATCGGTATCGGGTACAGGGACCAAGATATCGGTGGTTAGGACTTCAGAGACAGAAACTTCATCACAATACGCGCCGTATAGAGGAGAACTGCTTTCTGCATCAGGCTAAGGGCCCTTAATCCAACTGCCTAACGCGAGCCTCTGAAGATGTTATTATTATTTATATTTTGACTGCACGTATGGCGCAGTGGTTTAAGTGGTCGCCACGCCGCTTCCTACTACGCCGAGTGTTGTGGGTTCAAACCCCACATAGGACGACACTTTGTGTGATCCACAAATTGTTGTTCTGAGTCTGCGTGTTCTTTGTGTCCGTTTCATATATGTTTGTAAAGTCCCCCGCGACACAGGAATATATTCCTAATGCGGGCGTTGTCTTTAAAAAAATAAAATTTTATAACTATCAGTAAGGTGATCAATAAGCGAAAGCCCCACCCGATTAACGGATTAAATGTGATGTAAACTCTTCTGTATTTTGTGTAACTCTCCATTCAAGACAACCGGAGACTAGCTCGAAAATTGAAATGAAAATCGGAATGTTGCGATTATCCGGATTTAGAGTGGAAGCTTCCCAATAATCCGTCGTGCCTTTTTTAAATATTAATTAATAGCCAACGTATGCTGTTTTTAAACGACTGAAAAAACGATTCGATTCGCCTGTTTTCTGTGTGTTTGTTACGCGATATATCTGTCAGTTTGGGTTGATTTTCAAATTTATTTTTCCAATATACCCCTTGTATAAATAACCCCGAGGTGGTCCATTATCACCAAGAAAGGATGTGATGATGTGATCTCAGATAAATCGATTTAAACCCTCAAACGAAATAACCATATTTCGCTCCAAAACCAACAAAAATGTGGCTTACATCATCATAATTATTTAAAAAACTCGATTTTGTTTATAAAGACAAAACACTAACTTAAATCTTTTCACCAAGTAAATAAACCTACATCGTTTATTATAAAATTAAGATTAAATACACGTTTAACTGTTCAGCACGATTCTATAGACAACAGAAAGAAAAATAAGAGCAAAGAAAAAAAAAATGAGGCTCTATTTTGTCTGCTCACAAATGGCGTAAGGTATCACGCAAATAAATGGATCTCATATTTAAATTTCGCATTTCCTTCTCACTGTCTTTGTGCCAAACAAACAAGACATATATATACAAATACATAGCATATACATAACAATATGTGCGAGGATTCGTAAGGAACATCTTTCTAAAGTGTTTTTTTATGTCTCAGGTGAAGGCTTCGTATGGGTAATTATCTAATCTATTTATTGTTTCTCCAATACAGTGATTTTGATGGTCGTACTAGTATATTATAAAACAACTTCCTTCTTAATTCATTTGGACTAAAAAACATTCAGGTTCTTGAAAACGAAATGTCTAAATAGTTTTAATTTATGCTTGTTTCATCTGAAGTTTCTCGAAGTTAATCATGTTTGCGTTAATGTTTTACTTTAAATTTTAATTTAAATGTAAGTTCAGATGTCATTTTACAGATACACTTATCCCACCAAAACATTTTCATGTGAAATGTTATGAAGACGAGAACATATGGCGCGCACTGTCACTCATGTAGAGCCAAGCTTCTCTACACGCCTTAACTTTACAATCTCTACATTTTAGTAAAACTCTTACTTGCTACTGCCTTGTTACTAGTTATTTTTGACCTCCAGCATTAAAATAAAGGAGTAAAAGTTCAATGTTTTTTTACTTTTGTTGTTTGTATACATAGCTTACATACCAAATTTCCCAAAGAATTCTGATGATCATCAGTAAGTCAGTGACGAAATCGAGGCTTTTTAGACATCAATAAAATCTAAAGTAAAGAAGCTATGCAATTGAAACTTTGAATGTTTAATAAGTTCACTATTGACAGATTTTAGTTTAGCTGGTATATTCCAAACCCAATTTCTGAGGGCTCAAAAAAGGACGAAGCGCTTCGAGAAAAGGTAGGTAGTAAATAGTGCGCTTGCGCTTCGCTTAGCTCATCTTGGCGGGGCACTGTTGTGCCCCATGATTTTCTGAATAGTTTTAGGTTTTATCACTTGGTAATCCATTCTAAACTGATGATGATGAGTGAAGTAGTTGAATATGAGATGTTTATATTTAATATTTAATAAATAGAGAATAGATTATAGAAGAGAACTAGACTTTAACATTCAAATTAGTTGAATAAGTTTAACTAGTATACTATAAACACGACACTCATGGCTTTTAGTAAATTTAAGTATTTTGGCATTAAATTACTTTCATTTAAAACATTTTAGTCAACAGATAAAAATTAACATTTACCGCCATTGTGTATTTTGTTTTCACTGTATCTACTTGTATGGGTTTTACATGGGACCTAGTTCATGGTGGCTATAACAGTAGCCCTGTAGTGACGACAATGATATTTAATACCGACTAGTTTTAGATGAAACTCTTATCTGTATATTTTGCGTAAAAGTTTTGCTTAGTCATGGGTAGGAGGACCATGAGCATGCAAAACATTATGATGTTGAATCGTAATGAATCCCACTATTTTCACTTATAATGTTAGTGAAAATACGACGATGCGTATAGAAGAGAAAGCTTTTTAATAAAGAGAATATTTATTAAAAATGTTTTGTAGTTATTTCTAGTTTATAAATAATAATAATAACTTAACACATCTCAAACATGGCTGTCTGATCCCAAACTAGGCAGAGCCTGTACTATGGTAACCAGACTGCTGATAAACATACTTTATATATTTTTAAATACATACATATTATAGATAAATTACATTCAGACACAGAACAAATGACCGTGCTCATCACACAATAATTGTCCTGGGTGCGAATCGAACCCACGACCTCCAGCTTAGCAGTCAGGGTCACTAACCACTAGACAAACAGGCCCGTCAAATGTTTATTTCATCATCATCATCATCATCAACAGCCTATACTAGTCCACTGCTGGACATAGGCCTCTCCTTAGAAAGGAGGTTTTGGCCTACTATACCACGCTGGCCAGACGGGTTGGTATAGGGTTTGTTTCAAGTTTTCCTTCTCTCTGCAGTGTTGTTGTCCTGCGTAGTTTTTTCCCTTAGTCGCCTCTTACGACACCCACGGGATGAATAGGGGTGGTGACACTCTGTATTCTTAATCCGTCACCACACGGACAATGTTTATTTAGTCTAAATAAAATACTTTATAATTACATAAAAAAGGGTTGTGTAACGTGCGTGTAACTACTAACACTAAAAAGTATTTGATAACTGTCAACTAACATCAATCGGGCTGTGTGTTACTAATTTAGTTAATAAAATAACTACTAAATACTTTCTCTATATCATCATCGTCCGCCTGTCGCAGTCCACTGCTGGACGTAGGCCTCTCACTTAGATCGATTTTGGGCTTCTCGAATCCAGCTCCTGCCAGCCAGTCACTCCACCTGGCCTGTGGGCGTCCTAAACTACGTTTGCCGCGTTTGACGCGGTCTCCACTCAAGAACTCGTTTTTCCCAACATATAAATGTCGGGTAATAATTTTTAGTAGATTTTTATTTTTTAGTTTCCTCGGACAAATCTTCATTAATGGCGACGTCGGGCTAGGGCTGAGAAAGAGTGCTGCAGAGCGTCACTGTAAAGCTTTCGCCGTTACTTTAGGGCGGAAGCAGACACGCGGGAACGTGTCAGCCATCGCAAATAGTTTGCCGAAGAAAAAGGAGGGTATGCGGTAAGTATGGAGTAATTGACAATTACTTCTGAGCATTTACTGCGTTTTTAGATAGCACGGCTTAAATTCTTGACACACAAATAGACACTTGCATGTCAAAAATAGTTGTAATTAGTTTGGGTCTAGACTGTTGACAGAGTTCTTTAACAAGTATGCGTAGAACAAATATATTGCTTACTATAATATTTTGTACACATACCTACACACTTTAATTAAATAGAATTAAGTTTTTTTTTCTATGGGTATAAGGACAGAAGGAGGTGCTGTTGCTACCATAGCAACAGCACCTCCTTCAGAGATACTTCAATGTCCTTTCACCTCTCACATTCCTTTCAATAAAGCTTTTTAAAGCCTCAATCTTTTAAGGGTCTCAGTAGAATGTTCTTTGAAATGCTAAAAAAATATAATTATTTTTCAAAAATTTGCTTCGGCGAGATTCGTTTCCTATTTTGATCATAAAACTGCCATTAATTGCTAATGCTATAATGCTAATTTTATCCGTTCATAAAATTAGCATTCGTGAATGGAAGTAAATACAATAGTTTTGGATAGGCGTTACGAATGTGATTCCTAAGTCTTATTTTTCATTTTTTAATTTCAAATTTAAGTAAGTATTTGAAGTTTTGAACAAGTTACTGATCGAACACTTCCTAAACAGATCCAATAACTGTCAAAAAGTTTAGACAAAATCATCTTGTCTTCAAAGGATTTATTTATTCAATTATATGCTGCATAAAATGGTTGGATATCCTTTCGTTTAACTGCAAAATATTTGACATACGAGTAAAGTCATCCTCAAATCTTGGATGAAAACAGTTTGTTGCCTTCAATTAGACCGCTTCGCTTCCAATATCGGACCGCACTAACTTTATAAAAATATAGTCTACACTTGTAACAGTAATAAAACTTTCCTATAAGCTTGTTTACAAGCGCACTTATTTAGTATTTATGTATTGTAAACGGCCGCACAAAGGAAGTGGCCACATAGGAATGTGCGCATTCAAGTCCGGGTCGCTCGGAAGTATGACAATGCTTCAGTGTACGCCGATGTGAACACACCTTTAGGTACGGATGGCGGGGAGTTAAGATGCTGCTGATTTTTTACTTTTATTTTCCTCCAAAGTACATTTTATTTGTTGAGACTTTTATTTTATGCACCGGCTTTGTATTCAGACGAATTTCTTTCAAGCAAAGCTTTGTGAAGCCTAGTTCCATTTATATTTTGCTCTTATTTATTTTAACGTAGTAGATTTTCTTAAGACTTTTATAGAAAGGAAGACACGGAGGAAGGACTTTGTAAGACTTATTTAATTTTTTACGAGTTGTGAGTATACAGAGCGTTAAAGAAAAGTATGGTCGAAGTATAGGAGAGATTTCAAATATTGATAGGTGATTTAGTTTAAAAAATAATAATCTTACATATATCACACACGGTCATCTAATCCCGAACTAGGCAGAGCTACTATGGGAATCAAGTCGCTGATAAACGTAATTATATATTTGTAAATACATTTATAATATCATACAGATAAACTACACCCAGACACAGACCAAATATTCGTGCTCAGCAAACAATTACTTGGAATCAATGATCAATAATTTTCAAATTCGATGTGTCCCTATCAAAAAACTATTAATCTGTTTTAAAACCTTAATCTTCTAAAAATTGTTTAGCGTTTTACGTTATTTACGTTGTCTTTACGACCCTATACTACCCTGAAGTATGGCCAAACCTTTCTGTAATACCCTATATATTAGTAAATGGTTCATATGTCGATAATATAGCCACTTTTTGACAGGTTATGATTACTTACTATCGTCAATTAACACATTCTCTGCAAGTATTAGATATAGACCATAACTCTATTACACTACTACGGACATCAGAAATTTAAAAGATATGTTTTTTACATGTTTGATAAAGGAACTAAAGAAAAAGTTGCCTGAAACTGGAGGTGTCAAAGTGGTTATGGCTACAATTAACAAAAAAGAAGTTTAAGATGTCTATTTTTCCTCCAACTTAACTGATTTAGGCTACTCAAACGAAAAATACAAAAATATAATGCGTATTCAATTTAAACTGAGAATATAAACTTAAGAAATGTATGGGAGAAAAGTAAAACTTAACAAAATTATGTGATTTCTACTATTTAATAACGAAACCTTAAATTAAAATTACATAGCTCTTTTACATAATGAAAGGCGAATAACGAGCGGAGTTTTAAAGTGTCAATTAGCCAAGCGGCGGGGATGAAAAATTAGGCGCGCTGGACGATTGGCCGCACGCGATGATTCATTTTATTATTAGTTAATCGATTGGACAGATTTGTAACGGCATTCATTGTATTATATAGACAGTGGAAATAACTCCTAACTTCCTATGAAGCCCATGAATATACAATGTGAAATTAAGGACATTTTCATGTACGCTCATGAATTCAGCTCTAAGTTAGTGTAATAAGTATTAGGTATATTTTTAAAGGTAATTTTCAGTTTTTAATTATAGTCTGTGAAGTTTTATTAATTCTAATTAGTTTTATTGTAACTGTGGTGTGTGTCTACTGTGTGTTGTGTTGTTGTTGTACTAAGATCCGCGAGTGATGCTATATTAAACTTTTTTGTTGTTGACGGAGTGGAAAATCCCTTCGGATCTCCGGCTCCTTGGGGATATAGGAGCCAGGAGTATGTGGTGTTTCCACTAAAAGCCACTTCGACGGCCAGAATGCTACATTAACCTAGTGAGCTTGAAAATTGAGATGTATTTCTGATACGCCATTTTTTATTATAAATTTAGTAGGTATTTCGTAAGATTTGCCAGCAAAAACCTTATTTCATAAAATTGAATACGTCATTTCAAAAACCTCGTAGGTCACACAATGAGAGTTCTTCAGGAATCAATAAAAACTGTTTCATGCAAAACGAGTTTTAAAAGGATTTTTTTATGGTTAATTTAGTATTGCATGGGTAAAAAATTAAATATCGAATATCATCTGCATAGCAATGGATGCCACTAGTTTGCAACATGTCATTGATATGCAGAAGAAACAGTGTGAGTGATAGCAGCCTTGTGGGACACCAGCGTTTACGAATTTCAAGTCGGAGCATGCACCGTCGTCAACGACCTTCAAACCTTCAAGAAAAGAGCGTACTCTTTCCTATAAGGCCGGCAACGCGTTTGTGACTCCTGAGTTGCAGACGTTCATGGGTGGCGATAGTCACTTTCCATCAGGTGACCAGTCTGCTCGTGTGCCCTCTCTAACATAAAAAAAAATTAAATAAAAATCACAGTTTATTATTAATAATAATAATAATAAAAAACCTCAATAACATGACTTAAGACGTTTTGCAAATGACCGATTCAATTATGTGGTGCTTGTGATTGAACCATTAGGTTTTGAGAAGTAGGATAATACTATATTTGCGAATGTAAGTTTGTTTGTTACTGTGTCACGTCTAAACTATTCCACCGATCGGCATGAAATGTTTAACAACAATTTAGGGCATCCATAAAAAAACTAATATTTGTATTTAAATAAAGAGTAAAGGGACTGCCTGATTAACTGCTCAGACTTACAGATAACTTTTTTTTTAAAAGACAACGCTCGCACTAGGAATATATCTTGTGTCGCGGGGGACTTTACAAACATAGATGCGACTGACACAAAAAAACACCCAGACTTAAAACAATAATTTTTGGATCAAACAAAGTCTTATCCCATGTGGGGATTGAACCCACAACACTCAGCGCAGTAGGGAGAGGCGAGGTGACCGCTTAAACCACTACGCCATCCGTGCAGTCGTTTTACCTAAGCACCCGCCCTCCCCTCTTCCAGTCCATTAAGTTAAACCGAGTAGTAATCCCTACTAGCAACCCTAGCTTATCACCCACTTGCTTCCTGCGCCCTAAGCTGGAACCTTATCAGTGTATAGGTAAATAAAAATAATAGTTAGTTAGTTATAGTTTTTTAAAACTATTTTTTTAAATATTTCTTTTTTAATTAGTGTAGTGTCATCGGTCCTCGATATATCTACAAAGTTTGAACGAATTCTGACCGTTTAAAGTCAGTCAAAATCACGCCCAAAGGAGTCGGTTACAAAAAACATACAAACATACAAGTGAAGCTTATATAAAGCGTGTAAAAAGGCGAAGCAGTTGTGTTGTATCGTAGCAGCATATTAGGGCTGCCACCAACCGTTATTGTTCCCAGCGGAGTGGCGCGCGAAATTCAGCACAGTATACCTACACACACCTACACTTGCAAAGTTTATTGCTCACAAATTGTGTGCATTATTTATTTAATTTAAAAGCGAAGAAACCGGAGCGCGATCATACGCCTCCGCGTCGGAAGGAATGGAAAGAATGCAAAAATATAAATAACTCCGCTATTCTTTTGTAAGGGTAATGCCATATTGTTTTCGATTGTTTTTTGTGGCTTACAATATCGTCTTTTGGGGTATATTAACCAACGTTAGACCTAGAACGTTAGAAGTAGAGCCAAAGTAAGCATACTTTTACTGTGGATTTAAACACAAAAATATACTTTTGTTACGGGAATACAAACTTATGTTGGTATATCAACACTTAGGCTAATGCAAATAAATTTATGTAAACATATTATATTTGATGCACTGAACTGAAATCGAATGAGAGACGTACCTTAGTTAAATGTTATTACTCGCTTCGAGAGTTCTTAGAAGACATGCTGTTTTAATTTATTTAGAAGAAAAATATTTTTTTATTTTTTATTGGTGTGCTAGGAAATCTTATCATCTATACAAATAAATAAAATCAAAGTGTCTGTTTGTAATGCCAATCATCACACGGTTACTGGCACGATACCTATGCCTAAAAACCAGTTTATTTATTTTTTGTCTGTTTGTTTGTTCCGGGTAATCTTATAAACGGCTATACCGATTTAGATACCATTTTACGACCAGGTAGCTGTCTACATAAGGAATAACTTAGGCTATTTTCCTTTCAGAAAAACCCTTTAAAATTTGGCCCTATCCGGGCATCGAAACCACTAATTCAGCGCTTTTCAAATTCCACGCGAACCAAGTCGCGTATACCAGCTAGTTTTATTATAATTATATAACGTTATATCATTTTATTTTATGACTGTATGACATTCTGTATTAATTTATTACTGTTTTAAAATATGTAGTATTATTTGGATGTAAATTTCTCTCTCTCTCTCTCTCTTTCTCTCTCTCTCTCTCTCTTTCTCTCTCTCTCTCTTCTTTTTCTTTGCATGCCTTATGGTTAAATATGGTGAAATAACAACGATTGATTGAATTGATTGTACAATATTCTTTTATTGTTGGATAGTTCATTTATCGAGGAAGGCTATAGGCTACATAGCATCACGACACGATCAAAACGATTCGAGCAGCAATAAAACATGTTGCAAATACGGGCAAATTTCGTTCCTGTTAAGAGACACAAACTTGCGCCGTTCAGGTAGTCTGTAATACAGGTTTTACCTACAAGCTTGTGCACTTTATGACTGTGATGTTGGTATGTAATAATAAGATACTAATAAGTATCGGTTTTTATAGTAATTTCTACATAGAAAATTAAAATATTTACAGTACTAGTGTTGTTGTACTGCCAACCCTATTCGGTTAAAGTTTGCCTTCACCCACTACGCGTTCCACGTTGCCTTAAGTGCGAATGTGTATTCTATTTACTAGGCAACAACATAGAAATTCCTATAATTCCTGTACCCACCGTGCGGAAGCTTCGCGTCCGCCGCAAGTCAACTACGCGGCCACTGCGAAAACGGCATTGATTTTCTAATTTGAAGCGTAGTCGCTAAAGAATAGAATTTATTGTTGTAACAAAATGGTCTCTAGTCAGGCACGCGGCTGCGGTGCAGTGGTGAAACAACCTGCAAAGAACAAAACCTGCTCTTCCTTACACAAGCTTAGAAAAGGTAAACCCACCAGCAGTTTAAAAGTATATCCACCGATTCCATAAGTATTTTGAGTTACTAAGTTACTAGTAGTATTAAAAATCTTATTTCTTTCAGATTTTAAACTTTCAAACTAAAAATATGTTGGAAACCATCCATATGCTAGCGGTTCGAGGCAATTTACTTATTTTAAACTTTGTTTTGGAATCTAACGATGACATGAATTTTATTCTGCTTTTTCTATTGGATTGATTTATTTGCCACTAAACCTGATTACATCTGTACGTAGTGCCAGCAAAGCACGTCGATGTTGTGACGGATTAAGAATACCGATTGTCACCAGCCCTACTCATCCCATTGGTGTCGTGAGAGCCGACTAAGGGAGTAAACTACGCAGGATAACAACATTGCAAAGAGAAGGAAAACCTGACACAAACGCTATACCAACCCGCCTGGCTAGCGTGGTATAGTAGGCCAAAACCCCCTTTCTAAGGAGAGGCCTATGTCCAGCAGTGGACTGTTAAAGGCTGTTGATGAAGCCTGTACTTTCTAGTCCATATGCGTCGTTAAAAATACTTTCTGTGATTTTTATACCTTTTATCTGAATCCAAATTTTTATTTTAAATAATAAATAACAAAAAGTTTGACATAACTAGTTCTTCTAAACTTTGTTTATTATTTAAAGGTAAATGAAAAGTTTACGATTTGCCGACAAATCTTATTAAGACTATTGTAAAATGTAGCTTCCATTGCTGAGATTAGATAATACAGTCCGTGAAACTGTATATTAAATGGACATGCAGTGTTGCCAACTTTCCCTCTTGTTATATCTACTAAAATATTTTGTGAGAAAACCTCTACATCCTATAATTGATACGAAATAATGATTAATTAATGTCATAGGAAATAGAACAGAATAAAGTTTATTTTTACTTATTTAGAACGATAATATGTAGGTACTGAACTTTTTGGACCCAATGGCCAATGGGAGCCTCTTTCCAAGAAGAGAAACGACCCTGACACTGTCACTGTTTAAACACCAGTCAAACCGTATTTCTTCATCCAAATAATTAAAGACCAATGTTTGTATGATTGTCCTCTATGCATTCTGAAACCATTGATCAGACTGTGATAAAACTTTGGAAGGGTGTTTTAGAAACGAACGCAACGGTACCTAGCCCTATAAATCTATGTAAGTATAAATGTTTTTTGAAGTAAAACTTCTTAACGCACGCTTGACTTGGGGAGTAAGCTGGTGAATGCTTAACGAGAGCGTTACGAAAAGTGTGATCGGGTGAGGCGAACGGAAGTTGAGAGGGAGATATAATTTAGTGAAGATAGAAAGAGAGAGAGTTACGTTTCGTATATTACTGTAGGGGCAGAAGAGAGAGGTGCGAGCACACATTTTCATTCTCTCTTTCTCCCATTTCATGAAAGAAGTTTTACTTAGGTTGTGTGTGCACACTCGCTTTTTTCTTCGTTATTTCTTAAAACTTTACTTGGCGTTGCAACGTAAGCCGGGTTCAACTAGTTAACTATGTATACCACTTACGAAATTGTAAATTCAAAGATTTTTTGTTTGTCTATTTATATATAGATTCATTCGCCATTGTGCTTGTAGCCTTAAGCAGCTATCTGGCAAGTCTCGTCTCGCCTAAGTGGCATTCCTCGTGGCTCTAACAATGTCTCTGTAAAAAATCTTTTCCGCGCCAATTGTAACTGCATTTCACTGAAGCGTCTCTCGATTTTACCTCGTTTAGGAACAATCGCATTTTGCGATTGAAATAACTAAACTATTTTGTTGAATGTTGTTTAAAGCAAGGCAAAGTAGACATTTGTTAAGTAATACCCATGAACTCAATGGATGTGATTAGTTTCTTGGAAAAGATTTCTTAAATTTGAATGAAATTATAGTCGCTTATTTATTAAAAAACATATCAACGTGAAAAAAGCAACGTCAGGCTATCTTTTTTTTAAATATTAGTTTATTTAATGCTTAAAGAATTTTTTTAAATCGGTCTTAATAGATAAGGAAATTACATAATTTTGAAGACTATAAATATTTAAAAATAGAACATACTACACGTGCCCAAAGAGTGCGTGAAGAACGTTGACATCGATCAAGATTTTCCCTCCAAACCATAGCAAGATGGCTGCCGTCTGACAAATAGCGTTCATTATACCACTCGGCGGGTTTGTATTAAAACAATCGTGCGGTTAACTAACTCATTATTGTTGCTAACGATGCAATTTCACTTAATGTAGACTGGGGTGGAGGACCTAACAGGGAAATTCTTTAATAGACTTGTTGTGGCTTGTTTCAACGACGTAAAAGTGTGAAAGATCTGTTTTAGTTTTTCCTTTGTAGAAACCAAGTTCTCCTGAAACAGATAAACGTTAAATTATATCTATCGTCGATCATCATTCATTAAGTTACTTTGTTAGCAAACACAATTAAAAATTTGCACAATTATACTAGTTAAATTATTGTTAAAGAGTATTTATACTACGTTTTTGTAGCCAACGCAATAAAAAATGAAACAGAAATGACGTGAAATGACGACGACGAATTTTTGTACTTTCGATGTGCATAGTATTTTATACATAGAAGAACCACCTCGACGGCCGACCTCAGGCGCCCTGCTCTTTAAGGACCCGGACCATGTGCCAAGGACCAAGGTCCGCCCCGAATAGGCGCCACGCCTAGTCAGGCCTATCCCAGGGCGGAAAGACTATACTTACCCTGGGATGTGGCCTATCCCCTACCGCAGCAATTAATCTGCATACATAGACGAACCTAGATCAATGCAAACAGACGTGCATTAAGAAAATTGCAGCGAGCTGGAATTAAACCCATAAACTTGCATTATTCCTAAAGGTGTAGTCTTATGCTAGACTTATAAAGGGTTACTGGGTAAATCAACCCAGATACTTTAACAGGTTGTACTTGCCACCATTTCTAATAGATTATACTATGAAATACCATATCCCAAACATAACCATTTTCAAAATATTTGACTTTAAGATTTTTCATGAAAAATTACCGAAATTTAGCCTAATCTATTTTTTTTAACTTCCCTATATCCTTTATTTTTACTGTTTTTGTGTAGTTGATAAATTGTTTTATAATTTCAATTACTAAAATTGAAGTTAACAAACTGCGCCGAAGTAGCTGGTTAATAATCGCAAAAAGAAATGAATTTACATTATTTTTTGAATGCAAATAACAGAAATATTATTAAAAAAAACTACATCAGTTAAATTGCAGATTTATTAAAAAACATGCACGTATTCTCCGCTATTTAACAAGGTATAATAGTCCAGGATAGAATCAGAATTCAAAGAAATAAACTTAGACGAATCTCTAAGTACGAGTATTATTTAAACCTGGAGTATTAAGTATTAGCGTACAACCCGGTAGTACCTAGTTGAATACTTGGCTTGTATTTTTGGACACTTTCGTTTTTTATTCGTGACTAACCTAGAAATAAAGGATATAAGTTTAAAAAAAAATGTATTAGGCTAAATTGCTAAATTTCGGTAATATTTATAAGAAAATAATAATAATAATATTCTACCACATTCACAGAATGCCGTCTGATCCCAAACTAAGCAGAGCTTGTACTATGGCTACTAGACAACTGATATAAATACATATATACTTTTTTTTTGTAAATACATACTTAGTATACATAGAAACACCCAGACCAAATCAAACATTAAATTGTTCATGCACACACATGTTTGACTTGAGCGGGAATCAAACTCGCGACCTTTGGAATAGCAGGCCGTTACACAAACCACTTCGCCATTCGGTCGTTATAAAAAATCTTAAAGTCCAATATCTTGAAAATGGTGAGGTTTGGGATATGGTATTTTATTGTGTTATCTATCAAAAATGAAGTCAACTACCACTTCTTAAAGTACCTAGGTCGACTTACCCCGTAACCCTATATACATATATATAAATATTTTGTACGCATCAAATACTATTCTCAAGCAATATTACAAAAATGCGTATATACTTATACAAACCTACCTGTATCCTGTAAGGCACTTTGATATCATATTCGATTGTTTAAAAATGGCAACTCCTCCCCTACCGAGTCGTACCCAGTTCGCATAAAATTAAATCACTCAGCTAAATCTTAGAAACAATAAAAGTATATTGCCAAAGATATTGATATTTTGTTTGAATATTGCTTTTATTATTACTACAATACACTGAAGAATAATTCCTTATTGTACGCGTTATTGTATTTGGTTTTTTATGACATTTAGACTGTCAATGTCGAACTGTTTGTAGGGTGATGTAATATACTCTTGACACCATCTATCTTTCTTTCTCACAGTTCATTTTATAAAGATGTTCTTCCTTATCACGCCATTACATCAACAGCCTAAATGATTGATGCCACTGCTGGACATAAGCCTCTCTTTAGAAAGGAGGTTTTTGCCTACTATACCACGCTGGCCAGACGGGTGGGTATAGGGTTTGTGTCAAGTTTTCCTTCTCTCTGCAGTGCTGTTGTTCTGCGTGTTTTTTCACTTAGTCAGCTCTTACGACACCCACGGGATGAATAGGGGTGGTGACACTCTGTATTCTTAATCCGTCACCATACGGACCTTTTCTTTAGCATAATTATGTATTGGACTTAACGCGATTACGCAAGGTATTGTCAGACAGGCTCCGACCACGGCCAGTGCAACCTGGTCGAAATTTTAGGCGATTCATGCATACACTCGCGCCTATATCTTGAAACGGTAGGCAGAGGGTTATTAAAGTTATTTTGTGGACTGAATTTATAGTCCCTCTTACGTCATAAGAGGTAAGCATATTGTAGCCATCAAGCACTTTAGGGATTAGATGAGAAAATGAAGGAAGAGGCAATTTTTAGCAGAAATCTACCTCAAAATTGTGAGTTACAGACTTATCTGGAGAGAGAGAGACTGGTATTTTATCATACCATATGGACAGCACCTAGATTAAAATTTTAATTTGTAAATTTCCCGTGTAGAGACGCTATAAATACCATGCTTTCGATTCATTTGATTTGAGATTTCCTTAATATTTGAGTTCAGAAGAACTACAACGCTTCAGAAGAAACACATCATTCTGTTTGACGATAAATGTGTAAGTAAATCAAAATGATTCTAGTTCGTTGTTTAATTATAATCTTGTAGGTTACCACATCCGTAGCAATATACACAAAAAAGTGTATTACATTCGTTCGTCACAAACATATCGTAATAGTTAAAAAGTTCTGGATCTTGGAACTCATCCAGAACTGGATAAAGTACGTAAACGATTTGACGGGTAAGGGTGACAAGAATTTTTACAAATACCTATTTGCTGGCATATCTTATTCTTTTATATGTATTTTTTTACACATGATGCAATTTTGGTGCATTGGCGGACCTAATGCTTAAGGTATTCTCTACCAGTCAACCATTGGGTGATGCAGAGAAAACAAGAAGTAGGTGCATTTTAGTTACAGTTGATTTGGACATTTAATATTGTATGTATACTTTGTACAAAATCATATAATATATACACGTATACAAATCTGACATATACTACACCTATACATATGAATATTACTTACACATTATACATAAATACAGTATAAAAGTATATAAATACATACATACTCACGCGAGTAGATACTGATAACAACTTTGTATAAAAAAAAAGAATGAGCAAGTTCATTCTGCCAGTTGTTTGGCTAGATACTGCTTTACTTTACAGAAGAATATTTTTTTTTTGTTAAAAAAGACAACGCCCGCACTAGGAATAAGTCCTGTGTCGCGGGGGACTTTACAAACATACATGAAACGGACACAAAGAACACCCAGACTCAGAACAACAATTTGTGGATCACACAAAGTGTCGTCCCATGTGGGGTTTGAACCCACAACACTCAGCACAGTAGGAAGCGGCGTGGCGACCGCTTAAACCACTACGCCATCCGTGCAGTCGTATGTATATTGTATGTATACTTTGTACAAAATCATATAATATATACACGTATACAAATCTGACATATACTACACCTATACATATTAATATTACACATAATACATAAATACAGTATAAAAGTATATAAATACATACATACTCACGCGAGTAGATATTGATACTAATTTTGTATAAAAAAAAAGAATGAGCAAGTTTATTCTGTCAGTTGTTTGGCTAGATACTGCTTTACTTTACAGAAGAATAATTGGTACAAGCAGAAGTTAGACGTTACCTTACCGCTATTTTAAATGCAAGAGTTTTGATTGATGTTTGTTACTGAATTACGCCAGAACCACTGAACGGATCTGGGTGAAATTTGGCACAAAGATAGATAATTAAAATGATTACTACTTTTTAAAGTGGAAAAATCTACGTTTGTTAAAAGCTACTTTAAACTGAAATAATCAAACATTTCAATGTTAGGGTAAAGTAGGGTAAACCATAAATTTTTGTTTGACAGCTAACTGTCAATCTATAAAATAAACAAGTTAAACGTCAGAAATCAAAGCGAATGATGAACAAAGCCGTGAATCAACGATGCAGATCATAAATATCACACTACACAATAAACAATAACCGACTCGTACCCCTTGTATCAAACACTCAAAAAAATTCTGGTTATAATAACACACAGAAATTTGATGGGGGATTTTGGCAACCCTAGCTTGCAACTACGAAAACTTGTGGAATTAAAAAGTGAATTCTACGCCTTTGAGATAAAGTTGCGTATGGATTTTTTATGATGTTTGTTGTGAAATTAGGTATACATTTCATAACATATGCATCCATTAAGCAGGTTGTATTCTATGAATCGTTAGCAAATTAACGTAAACAATAGCATATATAGACAGATTTTATCCAAAAAAACATTTTGTATTGTGCTGAATATTATATTTAAGCTGATAAGGGTTAAAACAGGTTTTTGAATGGATGTTAATGGAGACAGTTGAGGGACCTTCGAAGTTCAGGACCTTGAATGGTGAATATTAATAACGAATGATTACTCAAATTGAAATTCAATTTAATCTAGGAAAGCTTCAAGACATATTGATATTGGGTGGTTTGCTGTGCTAAAAATAATAATGAACCGGCTGATGTCATGTCAACAGTCTTAACAAAACACTGAAAATTGTATTTTGGTCTTTATTTTAAAGGTTTTTATAATACTACTAGCTGACCCGGCAAACGTTGTATTGCAAATCAAAAAAAATTAGGGATGGGTCACCCTTACCATTTAGGGGTATGAAAAATAGATGTTGGCCGATTCTCAGACCTACCCGATGTGCACACAAAATTTCATGAGAATCGGTCAAGCCGTTTCGGAGGAGTACGGGAACGAACATTGTGACACGAGAATTTTATATATAAGATTTTTCTCTCGTGACTGTGTCCGCGTAGAAATAATCCATTTTAAAGAAAAAAAAACTTCTTATTCTGGAATATTAACCACATCTAGTTAAACCGAATCTGACGTGGAGTCCTCCTACAGTTGGTTTGTAAATAATTAAACAGGAACCTTACATCTTTCCGGGATGAAAGTATTCATATTGTAAAATGTATAACTTTAAATCTATTCCAGGCAGCAAACTATTTCGGGGAGGACCTGAAATAACATGGTTCAGGTTCTCAAAGAGTACGGCACCTGAGGCCGGCCGTCTTGGTGGTTTTTAGTGGAATCACCACATACTCCTGGCTCCTGAGTCCCCGAGGAGCAGGAGATAAGAAGGGATTTTCCACCCCGTCAACATAAAAAAAGGCAGCAAACTATTAATTTGTCATTGATCTTATTAATTCGTATAGCTGTGTCAGTATGCTTTAATAACAAATATTCAAACACAGACGAGATTAAGAATAAAATTGAACTTCTAAGAACATATCAGTTGTAGACCCAAGCTTTCAGTTTACTAGTATAGGCTGTGTTGCAAGTTAAATCTATACGCAATTCTACCAGGTAGTACTTAATGTTTAGAGGCTATTTACACGCTTTATATTAGCTTCACTTGTATGTTTGTATGTTTGTTTGTAACCGACTCCTTTGGGCGTGATTTTGACTGACTTTAAACGGTCAGAATTTGTTCAAACTTTGTAGATATATCGAGGGCCGATGACAATACACTTATTAAAAAAAAAACTACTATTTAAAACTACATACTATTGACAACAGCCAACCAACGCTTTTTTTTAAATTTATTAAAATATATTTTCTATTTTTTAGTTTGTTATTTTTTTAGTAAAATGGTTACTATAAGGCTGCGCAAGATATTCCTTATTGTAAACGAATGGAGATCCATTATTTTTATCAGTTGTCTAGTACCCATAGTACATGCTCTGCTTAGTTTGGTACTAGATGGCGTTGAATGAATGTGGTAGAATTTTATTATTATTAATTAGAACTTTGATGGCTTGGATGACTTACATGTCTAGATGGAGTGTCACACTACATAGCAAAACCAGCGGGACCCACATTATTTTACTGTTGTGCAGTCAAATTTATGCTGGTTTGACAACAGCTGTCACACACAGCGACAGCAAAAAGGAACTTAGTTGCAGTTGGACATTATATATACATTTCCTTCTGCCTTCACTGCTTTGACATTGTAGAGATAAATTTCAGATTATGATCTGAGGTTTAAGCATTAGCTATCAGGATTTTTTGCGAACATCTGTTCTCTTCTTAATATACATCTTATATATAAAATTCTCGTGTCACAATGTTAGTTCCCGTACTCCTCCGAAACGGCTTGACCGATTCTCATGAAATTTTGTGTGCACATCGGGTAGGTCTGAGAATCGGCCAACATCTATTTTTCATACCCCTAAATGGTAAGGGTGACACATCCCTAATTTTTTTTGTTTTGCAATACAACGTTTGCCGGGTCAGCTAGTATACAATAAGTAAAGGATTTTTGTATATGTAATTTGGAACATTTCTGTTGCTTTCCTATAATCTGTGGGAATAGTTTAGTGAAAAGGGACGGAAATGTGACGAAACAAAGAAACTTGTCGGAGTTAATCCATCAGATGGAAACTAAAATGGCAGAAATTACACATCATATCAGACTTTTGTTAAGCTTGCAGGTTTTTTAAGAAATGACAAACTTTTTTCTACAATCTGTGCGAAATTTTATAATAATACGAAAATAATAAATATGAGTCCGTGTGGTGACGGATTAAGAATACAGAGTGTCACCACCCCTATTCATCCCGTGGGCGTCGTAAGAGACGACTAAGGGAGAAAACTACGCAGGACAACACCACTGCAGAGAGAAGGAAAACTTGACACAAACCCTATACAAACCCGTCTGGGCAGCGTGGTATAGTAGGCCAGAACCTCCTTTCTAAGGAGAGGCCTATGTCCAGCAGTAGACTATGAAAGGCTGTTGATGATGATGATTGATGAATAAATATGAAAGTACTTGCCCTAACTGACTAAATGATTCATCAACCAGAAGCCTAAACTGATGGTGTTACTAATTTGAATTTTTTACAGCTAATGTAATAGTTTTAAGCATCCACTGTAAAAGGATTTTTAGAAATTTAACCTCATTTCAACGGTTGTATAGAAGTTCTTCATATTCAAAGTTAGAACACTAAGTTAGAAATAATCACGTGACTGAATCCGGTTATATTTGACATTTTTGAATAGAGTGAACGGTATGCTGCTTAAAACCAGTAAATATTAAAAATCGGCAGCGCAAACACCTAAAGAATACAAAATAATTAAATTGTTATTCATTCGGTAAATATTTAAACTGTGTATTGTCAACTTATTGGCGCTGTTTATCGTAGTTAAGACAAAATAAATTTTCCATATTTAAATAAATTAAACTGGTTGTGACTGTGTGGTGACAGATTAAGAATACAGTGTCACCATCCCTATTCATCCCGGGGGTGGCGTAAGAGCCGACTAAGGGAGTCAGCTGCGCAGGACAACACCACTGCAAAGAGAAGGAAAACTTGACACAAACCCTATATCAACCCGTCTGGGCAGCGTGGTATAGTAGGCCAAAACCTCCTTTCTAAGGAGAGGCTTATGTCCAGCAGTGGACAAGTAAAGGCTGTAGATGAATCTGGTTCATATCTTTTGTAGACTTGTGTGTTTACATATGTTTAGTGCCTGTAATGATTTTGTGACTATGCTCTGTGACAGATAGTTTGTGATCACATTTAGAACGAATAAGACATATATTTTTTCGCCATTTAAAAAAATTTGGTAACTGACAATACGAACTCGAAAATTTACATAAATATGACTTAATACATATATAGTAATCAATTTTACAGCTTTCTATTACCAACCGTCTATAAGTTATACCGCGGACAGGCGGAGAGTTAGACAGACGAATAATTTAATAATAATAATGCAGCCAAGCCAGCTAAGAGCATCGACTAATACCTTAAGGGGCTTAGGTTTCTCGACAAGGCCCGTCTATTGAGGAGGCTCCTATCTTTGGAGCCCTAACCACCGATGGTCTACCTATCTTTTTTAATCTGTTTGTTTCTTTGTATCTTTATAAATGTAATTAATGTGTTTATACTTAAAGCAATTTGGTTTAGAAGAGGAGGAAAAGCGACTACCACCGCTTCTATAAAGAGAATAATAATAACAATTTACTTAAAAAAAAGTGAATTAACAAAATTATTAAGAATGAACATTGTCTTGAAGTTTTTTTGATTAAAGTTCGATCATCGACGGTCCTAATATATGAACACACCTTGCAAGTTATACGTTGTATGCCTTCGAGCCTTGTTTCGGAAATAGGCTGGGGTCAGCTTTAAGTATACTACGATACGGTTGAACTTTGATTTTTTACGTGAAGCGACTACCATCAGACCTCCACAACCTAAGTACTAGGCGATATCGAAGTTCTGTAGAAAAACTGTTGTGGGACTTGCTGAAGATGTTTGTATGGCAACTGGGACCAATGGCTTAACGTGCCCTCCGAGGCACGGAGGGGTCTCAATGTGTTAAGAATGTTCACCCATCCGAATGGAGTGACGATTTGCGCAAGATGGCTGGCAGGAGCTGAATGCGAGAAACCCAAAATCTATCTAAGTGGCGTGCAATGGGAGAGGCCTATGTCCAGCAGTGGACTGCGATAGGCTAGAGTCTGACCCGGTTAGGATTACTTAACTTTGCAATGCGTAAACCTCGATTACCACTTAGTTGTACGTATACATATCACCTTCAAAATATTTGAAAATACTTTTGACTGATCTTTTAAAGAGCTTTAAGCAAATCCACCGCTTATCCGGGTGAAGGCACGACGCAATTGCACACACTGTAATCAGATCATGGGCGCAAGTGGAAATTGAATCAGGGTATACTTGACCTATTGGGATAGGAAAATAAATCAAAATCATCTTTATATATACCTGCTTGGAGTATAAAATCATTTGACTGCCTATAGTTTTCTTCAACAAAAGAATTGTGATTTTATTATTAAGGGGTTAAGGTTGCATATTGAAGGGGTGTGCGTTTGAATGTTTTGTGAAGGGTGATTTAGAGATCAATGCTTATTTGTGTCTAATAGCAAAAAAACAACAGATGCAGACATTTCACGGGTATAATAATGTACTTAGTTGGAATTTTATGGCGCCTTTGATCTTATGTGGTCTCCGGTGGTACGGACGGGTCGCTGAGGTCCGCTGGGGATGGGCTGTTTGGACATGCTTTGTATGGCGAGCCAACGAACCATTTCTTTTTTTCTTTCCATTAAGGACTGTTGATATTTCGTGTGTATTTAAGATAATTAAGTAACTTTAAGCCTTGAAGATGAACACGTTACAAAAAAATTACAGCGGCCGTAGCGTATCTACCGATGTAAAGATATTTTAGCTTAGCCTGGATGGCAAGAATACTAATAATGTGAGGAATTGTTTCATCATGAGGCAAAATTTTCATCCTCATTACCTGGATGGTTGGCGCTCAACTACTGTGCGCTTTTCGAGACACTTTTTATAATAATAATAATAATAATAATAAATCTTTATTTCAGAATAGTTTCCATATAATGTTTATGATATTTCTTTATTTTGGTTACATTACTTATGTAGCTATCTGTAACCATTTTTTAAACATGGAACTGTTACATACCCTGTCAGCAAGTTCCTTAATTATAGTGTTCCTACACGAACCAACCCGGGCCATAAACGCCGCGATTCGGCTTCTTTGGATGGCATTAAACGTGTTCAGTCTTGCCTCTACAAACATTGTGGAGGCGCTACAGAAAGGTGCTAACCCCATAAGGTGCCTATAGATATTATTGTACTGAACACGAATGCCATCCAAAGACCTCTTCGTATATGCAGTCCAGAGTTGACACGTGTAGAAATTCTGACAGTATGCTCTGAACAGGTGCACTTTAGTCTGTACATTGGCATTAAAAAAATCTCCTGGCAATCATATTGCCAACGACTGAGAGTGCTCGACGCTGTCGATCTATATCAGCGTCATCTCTCATGTCTGACGTGAGTATGTGACCAAGGTACTTGAACCTCCCCACCATGTTAACTATCTGTCCTCCTAACCACACCGGAGGCACGTTCTGAGGACCTCTTCCCGACCTGAATACCATCATTTCAGTCTTTACCAATCTGTGGAACGGGTTATCGTCTGCTATATTTCCGGACCGATACGACCTTCAAACCTTCAAGAAAAGAGCGTACTCCCTCCTAAAAGGCCGTTGCAAACTTTCATGGGCGGCGATAGCCACTTTCCATCAGGTGACCCGTCTGCTCGTCAGCCCCCTTTAACATTAAAAAAAACTATTTCTTTAATAATAATCTTTAAATATAATTTGTTGATGCGGTAAGGTCAACAGCGCCATTTTAAACTACCACCGCATCAAGTATGTGCTCGTTTTCTTATTGGGTCAACTATTTATGTGATCCAGAGTTAATCGTGTTGAGTATAAAACTAAGTTGTCCCCTATTCTTGTTAAGTTTGAAATTCACTAGAAAATTCCCATAGTAACGAAATTATAATGTTAAGCAGAAAAAAAGCGTGTATAATTTAAATCTGAATTACTACCATTCATATTCCTTTTTTAAATTACACCTTTACATTTTAAATTGGGTTAGATTATGGCAACATTGAAATTGAATTACGATCATATCAGGTCGCCCCTCTAGACGGGAAATCCCGTGAATCCTTTTATCAGTTGCTACTTCATCATTTTCTTAGTGGCTTACGTGTGTGACGTAACACTGTGTGACGTAATAAAGTTTTCTAAGTTTCGGGGGTTGGATGATCCAATTTGGACCCAACTTTCAGATTGGAATGCAATTTTTTTGATAACTTTGATTTTGGATTTATCTGCGATCTTATTAAATGGTTCGTTCGGGTGTTTGTTTATTGAATGTTATTGGATTTGGTGTTTAACCAATAATAGTTGAGTCGATTATAATGAGGCAAATTTAGTTCGCTAGAATAAGTTGTTTTATTTCTAGTTTCTCCTGTTTAATGTTCTTCAATTTGTGGCAAACTAAGTGCGTACATTTAACATGGCACTTATCTGGCCGGTCAAAACTAGCCTGTTGGTCTAGTGGTTATTGACAAATATTATCACTTTGAGAGTACACACACACGTAATGAGTAATATACTCATACATATACATATTTAAAGTCAATTTTATTATCGTCAATGTGTAAAAATATCCTTAATGGATGAATGGTAATTTTACAACACCACACTCATGAATCCATCTGATAAATTTAAGAGCATAAAATTAACACGATCAAATACAAATAATCGAGACCTGCCCCCTCATCTAACGAGATATAAATATAATAAAGCATAATCGATTATACACCCCAAGTTTATTTCGGTGCCAACCCTATCAAATAACTTTTAGAACGATGTAATTGAAATTTATACTCTGTGTATGTGGATATAGAGTTGATTTTAAGTGATGGCGGTTTGATTGTTGATGTGCGAATTATTGTGCGCTCAGCTTGGCCATTTGTTGGTTCCTTGGATTAAATAAAGTAAGATAGGAAAGCAGGATAGCGAGAGCAGCTAACACTCAAGCAGTGTTCGTATTTACATTATAGATATAAAACAATATTGTTAAGTATAACGCCAATTGATTATTGATTTTTTTATCACCAATGTACTAGAATTCTGTGGAATTTATCGAGAACATAATTTTGCAATATTAAACTTAATGTGCCCACCAGAAATTTGCGTTCCAGTAATCTACTCCATGTTTCTACATACCAGGGGGGGGGGGGGTTCCAGATCTTTAAATAGACTAAACCACAATGAACTCATCGATCTATTCTGCAGTAGCATCAGAAATCTCAAAAATGTTATGTCTTTAGATCCTAAATTGTTGTTACAATCCATGTATCATCATCATCATCAGCAGCCTATCACAGTCCAGTGCTGGACATAGGCCTGCACGCCACTTAGATCGATTTTGGGCTTCTCGCATTCAGCTATCTTGCGCAAATCGCCACTCCACCTGGCCTGTGGGCGTCCTACACTACGTTTGCCGAGACGCGGTCTCCACTCAAGAACTCTTTTTCCCCAACGGTCATCCATGTATGTGTAAGTCTATTCAGTATTATTATATATACTAGCACTGTCTTCTTTCTACATGTGGAAGCTTGTTAATAGCATCTAGATAATTAACATCATATGTATTTTGTAAATTTAGCCGTAAGCTCCCCAAATATAATAAAATAATGGATTTATTATAATGGTTAAGCTGCATACTATCCGTGCTGTGGAGCGAGCTATGTTTGGAGTTTTCTTCAATGATAAAAATCGTATGAGATCAACAGACAAAGAAGTGGAAGACGTTACTGACATAGCTCGATGAATAAGCATGCCGAGACCATCCCGTAGCCACTTCGGTATGCTTATCGTGCCAAAGTGGCAATAGGCTGATCTGCTGCAGGGTAGCTGGCCGTTAGAACAAACCAGTCCCAGAGTGGAGATCACGGTTTAGAAAATACCTCTCAGCTAGATCCGGACAGCCAGAAGCTGAATGCGGAAGACGAAACACCTATGGCTCATTTTAGTAGAGACCTATTTTCAGTAGAGGATTGCTATAACCTCTATTTTATGTGACATGTAATACCTATTTGTTTTGCGAATTTATAATACTCGTACGTTCCATTCCAAGAATTTCTGAATCCAAGTGATCCCCAGACTAAATGCATAGGCGGTGCACGTCTAATTTCATTGTTATTACACATACATTTGTGCGTCGGGGTATTTTTTGCTAATCATTGCATTGTTGACATCCTTTTATTTGGTAGCAGTTGTTCAACGGCTGGCAACATTCTTTTTACACGCTTTATATTAACTTCACTTGTATGTTTGTAACCGACTCCTTTGGGCGTGATTTTGACTGACTTTAAACGGTCAAAATTCGTTCAAACTTTTTCTTGGAATGTTTTACGTGTTACTATTTAATTTAGATGTTGTTTACAAGCCTGTTTTAGAATTCAGCAGATAGAGACGTTCATTTATACTCACTGATCTTGCGATTTGTTATGAGGAGATAATTGAGGTTTTTTATACGTGTGTCTGTGATGTGATATTTTTTGATTACTTTTTTATAACAATAATCAATTACCATGAAAAAAAATTCTGTTTTTATTTTATTTCGTCTGAAATTCGTTTACGGTAGAAATTTCAACCAGTGCACGGAGTTGTTGTAAGTGCAACATTAAACCAAAACTATACTATACCTTGTAGTATCCAGGATACGGAATATTTTTGGTAGTTTCAATTGTAATAGAATAAAATCTTAGAAGTTAATTTTTATCTTTTTATTTTGTTGACGGTGTGGAAAATGCTCCTCGTTGACTCAGGAACCAGGAGTATGTGGTGATTCCACTAAATACCACCCCGACGGCTGGCTTCAGGTGCTACCCTGGGAGGACCCGGACCATGTTATTTCAGGTCCTCCCCGAATTGACACCGTGCCTAATCAGGCCCTATCATAGGGGAAAACACCTCAACCGCTACAATACTTAATACAATCAAGCCGCCATCCTATCCCCTACCGCAGCAGTCAAACTGCCACCAGAGGTCCCCACTCTCTGGCGGCCCGCGGCCCTGTCATTTAATTTTCACCTACTTTTAAGTGTAGTATCGAAATCTAACTAGTGATGAAGGCATTAAAACACTCTCATATTCATCATCACAAATGTTTAGTTTTCATCATTATTACAAAATTCATTTAAATTATAATTATATTTTGTTTAAGAAGATTTTTCTCCTTTAAATTATACTGTCGGGTTCCTAGTCCTTCATTTCATTTGGTATATTATTGTATTTTTTTATACCAAAATTGATGACAGAAATGAATGAATGAATTGAATGACCGAAAATGCATTTAAATATTATAAATACACTGAGTGAGAATCGAACCCAGAATCATGAGCCACCAAAGGCTTTATTACTGCGTCACAAAAGGAATTTATTTATAATTTTCAGGCACTACGGTCAGCATATATATATATATATATAATACATAATTATGTTTATCAGAAGTGTGGTTCCCTTAGTTTAGGCTCTGGTTATTGGAATCAGATGGATGTGTAACGTTATTATTACTATTAGACGAGCAAACGGGTCATCAGATGTGATTACCACAGCCAATGGACATCTCAGCAGTCCAGCTCCAGGCACGTTGCCACCCTTAGAATTTCTCCCACCAGATTAGGGTTGAAAAGCAAAGAAAAAAACAGCGTAACACCGGTTTTCTGTGAGGCCGTAGAATCACTCTGACTCTCCATCGGTTTAAAGAATATCTACACAAATAGTTAGACATTTGAACATTTAAGCTAAGTTGATTTTTTATGTAACTTAGTCTGCAAGCAATCCTTCTTTTAGTATGAATTCACCAGCACTGGGATCGCAGGTACAATTCCCGCCTAGGGCAAATATTGTGTAATGAGCACGATAATTTATTCTGTGTCTGGTACTCTGGTGTAAAAATAAAATGTATCTATAATAAGTATTTTTATCAGAAGTCTGGTTCCCATACTACGGGCTCTGCTCTGCAACCAGACGGCCGTGTGTGAGATTTGTCAAGTTATTATTATTATTATAAAAATATGTTCTAATATCGTACATTTCTATTTGAATCCGTATCTCGGTGTGAACAACTGAGTAGTAGAAATCCCTTACTAAATATCTGAAATCAAAGGCATCTTAGCTATTCACTTAAAGGGGGATTTACTTAGCTCGCTCTGTACGGGCGCCAGTAAGTGCATTAGATACCTGCACGTCTAAGTTATAAGCTGAAGCGGTATATAGCTCATGTGAGCGTACTGCCAACCTAACCGCAAAAGAAAGAATACAAGAGATTGCCTGGACGTCGAATCTCGAATCTTCTTTTATTTTATTGATTAGCATAAATTGGGCCTTGCTCTCTCTGTGAAGACGGAGTCGATCTCCTGCTGCCGGTCCCTTACGCTCCATTGCCGGCAGCGTCACGTTCATTTGCGACATAGTTATCGGGCGAATAGGTGTAGAAGCGGTTCGGGGAGGACAAACGACGACGCCGAGGCCCAGGACGGCTAATGCCTAGATCACGAGCCACGTGTTAGATGAGCCAAGTTTTTACTATTCTTAAAATCCGCAATAAATCGCTACCGGTTGTCAATTACGCCTTAAATTCTTGTAAAAGGTGGAACTGCCCACGTACCGCGGTTATTTGTCACTCGCGCGCAGACGATGCTGATTCTCACATGAAACTTACACGGCTAAGTTAAAATTGAAATAATTCTGTCTATCGTGAAATAAAGAGCAAGAGACGGTACATCGTAAAAATATGTCTCGTGGTCTTTTGTTACTCTCCTCTTGTTTCGAAGCATTGTTTTGGTCTTCTAATCCAAATGTCAATAAACTGCTGGGGAGTCTCGAATTAAAATCTAAATCCTCGATTTGCGGGTACTACTTTACTTTTTTTTGTAAATATCTTTGCTTCATAAAAAATAAAAAAATGAAATCGTCTTAGACTCTGAAATCGCAACAATCGGTTTTGTCAAATATTTAGTAAAAGAAAGATAATCCTGTATATGCCTGTGCCGATTTACAACCGCCCGTTTCCAAGGGGTTGGGCCGTGTGTTGCGGCGCAGCCCAGCCACAGTCTATTTCGTAATTTATAGACGTATAGATTTAATGTTCTTTTATTGTTCTTGCTGGACCAATGAATAGATTAAATGTATAATGTATATGAACAAAAATATCTTGCTAAAAAGAAAAAGCAATTGTTTGTGATCGGGAAGCACCGTACACGTTGCAGCCCGGCCACGTATATAATATAGACAGGATGCTCAGAATTTTCTAAAATGTAAATTAATATTTTTTTCCTTTTGTGTTCTTTATATTTTTCAAAGAAATCAAACTTTTGAAATATTGTTTATCACAATCTTATTATTTATAAATATATAAAAAACTTGAGAGGTGTAAGGGACACCCGGATGAAACGAAGTTCCTTTCTAATAATTAGTGAAGGAATTGTAATATATATTTTTTTTAAGTTATATTAATATTTTTTTTATTATTAACAAATATAATGAGGAAACGAAAATATCTGGCTTGCTTTCTAAAAGAGAGAGAGAGAGAGAGACAGACAGAGAAACACGCGCACAACGCACAGCTTACAATAGCTTACTACATCAAAAAGTGTCGTTACAACTTTTCGTGAGTTTTTTTTCCGTCTAGCCCCCTTTCACAACGCGCGATAAGGAACTTCGTTCCAAAAATGTTATTTTTCTTTTTAAACTGAATAAATTGGTTTGTATACGCTTCAAAGATTATTTTTATCTATTTTTGGAGTCACTCATCAACGTGCCATTGTCCACGTAGGAAGGGACACCAGACTAGTACCTACTTTATAAACTATAGCACATCATTTTATTCATTCGTTGCACTTCTAAAGCATATTTATAGTATTTTGCATCTACACATGATACGTTACACCTCTAGTGCAGACGCGTAGTGTCTGATAGCACATCTGTGCAAACAACTGCGTATAAGCAATCTAGTCTGTACCATTTCAGAGAGCTGATCAAACATCCTTTATAGGAAGTATGATCGAAACCTTTGTAGGGAAAATATATTACAAAACATCAGCGGTTGGTTTGAATCTTGACTTCGAAAAAAGAAGGCCCTTTTTTATGTTGCTTTTTTATATGTGTTAGTTACCTCAACGTCATTAACTAATGGAAATTTATTTTTAATTTAAAAGGATATAGGTTCTTCCCGTTTCATCACATCACATCAACAGCCTTTACTAGTCCACTGCTGGACATAGGCCTCTCCTTAGAAAGGAGGTTTTGGCCTACTATACTACGCTGGCCAGACTGGTTGGTATAGGGTTTGTTTCAAGTTTTCCTTCTCTCTGCAGTGCAGTTGTCCTTCGTAGTTTGCTTCCTTAGTCGCCTCTTACGACACCCACGGGATGAATAGGGGTGGTGACACACTGTATTCTTAATCCGTCACCACACGGACTTCCCGTTTAGTCAGATTCAAATTAAAAGTAATAATTGCTGCCTTCAAAATTAAAACTTAAGTAGTGAAGAATTCAGTTGTCAAATCACCATGATGTATGCGCATAGTAGTCGGCGATACTTTTGTAAATAATCTATTTATATAAAAAGGTAATGTTGATTTGTATACGCTTCAAAAACTCATAAATTTCTGCTCCGATTGAGCTCAAATCTTATATAGGTCCTATATCTTGTCAAAATTTGAATTGTTTTGTTCCATATTTCTCCATAATATTGTAAATGTAAACACAATAAACCTCCTTTCTGAGGAGAGGCCTTTGTCCAGCAGTGGACTAGTAAAGGCTGTTGATGTGTGATGTGTGATGAAACACAATGTGCCACAGCGAAGTATAGCAGAGTACAGCTAGTAATTATTATTATTTTGTAATGTTCGATAAAACAAAACACAATGTGATGAAGAAAGCCAAAAATTATTAGTGCCAAGTGAACAGGACAAAGGGTATTTTATAACTAAACTTTACGACATTCACTCAAAGTTGTTGAGATAACCGCAAAAAGCCAACTCTATATACAAAACTTCACGAATTCCCCTAACGTAAACAAGAAACTTGTACATCTCTTGTGGCAAAAAACGCTCCGAGGCCAAACGGTCGCACATCATTAGAATTTTACAACTGAGACTTCATCACCTAATTTGTAAAGAGAAAGAAACAATTTGGTAGTCGAGGAGTCGTGTGAATAACATCATAAAATGCAGTAATAGGCGCCCGCCTAACGACGTACGGAACGAGGCTTGGGCTTAAATAAAATATAACGAACAAATCAGTGGCCAACAGTTGTGCGAGCCAAGTTTATCGTGCCAAGATTGAACACATATTACACGGAGAAGTTTCCTCTCACTCCGCCCTAAGTTGGTTTTGGAAAGAAAAATACTTGAACGAATTACGTGGACAATTTAATATGTCGTTGAAGAAGTTTCAGGGTTCCTTAAAACTGAATAGGGAACCTTTTAGAATTACTTTGTTGCTTGTTCGTATGTCTATCTCTGAAGACTTTTTAATGGCAGGGAACTCAGTGGTTTAAGAGGTCGCCTCGCCTATTCCTACTGTGCTGAGTGTAGTGCGTTCGATCCCCAACAACACTTTGTGTGATCGACTAGTTGTTGTTCTGAGTTTGGGTGTTCTTTGTATTCGATTCATGTATGTTTGTAATATCACCCGCGACATTGGATATATTCCTAGTGGGGGCAAAACAGAAAAACAAACTTTTTATTAGTAACAATATGAAATGTCATGTTAAGGTATCAAGTTGAAATTAAAATCAAATATATATGGTTGAATATATTGGTCCATTGAATAAAAAAATAAATATTTAAAAAAGATAAAGATAAAAAAATATAAAATATAAAGATAAAAAAATACGGTCATCTGAGCCTTAACATTTCCCAGCATTAGCTTATGTACATCATTATAGTAAGATAAAACATAATTATACAGCAAAACATAAATAAAAAAACATAATTAAACCAACTTAATTGCTAGTGCTATGCCTTAAAAAAATTGCGATTAGCAACCTTACACAATAACAGTTTATAATACTCGCTCGGAATACTTGCTCGGAAATTTAAGCAATCCACCGACGACGAATGGCGTAGTAGTTTGTGTAACTGACTGCTATTCCAAAGATCGCAGGTTCGATTCCCGCTCTAGTCAAACATTTGTGTGCATGAACATTTAATGTTTGATTTGGTCTGGGTGTTTCTATGTATAATATGTATGTATTTACAAAAAAAAGTATATATGTAATTATATCAGTTGTACATACCCATAGTACAAGCTCTGCTTAGTTTGGGACTAGATGGCGTTGTGTGAATGTGGTACAATATTATTTATTTATTTTATTTATTAAATTTATGTGGTAATTAGCAATCGCGATAGTTCCTGTTCGTTAGTAATCATTATTATATCATGGAACATAGTTTAAATGTTATTAAAGCACAACTGAAGAAGCCAAAAATCGATAGAAGTGGCGTGCAGTGGGAGATATCTATGACCAGCAGTGGACTGCGACAGGCTGATGAAGAAAGCACGACTAACAATATATTTATTTACTTATCGCATTCCTGAAGAGTTCTCACACTAACTTCTCCATAAGGAAAAACCTCCAAGAAAAGAGCGTAAGCTACGGAGGTGGGAATACTCTCTTTCAGGAAAGCCATTGGGCCGAGAACGCGCTTGTGATACCTGAGTTACAGTTCATGGACGGCGGTAGTCACTTTCCATTAGGTGACTCCTTTACTTGTTTGACCAATATACCGAAATAAAAGCAAGTCACTTGTAACTCAAATTGACCATTTTCAGTTAATTCTAGACCTCAAACCGAACTCTAACTAGCTAAATGTGTTTATTTCATGAATATTTCAAGTGGCGTGCTGATTTCATTTGGACTTTGTGTTTAGTAGAATTAAAAATATAAATATTTTTTGAGATCACATAGGTACGTCATATGATTTTCTAAATAGTGTTATATATTACCATTAAACTTTATCATGTTCTAAAACTTTCTTGGAAAGATCTTTAGGTAATGTTTTTGTGTCCCTAGTATCAATGAATACAGCTTTTAATATGAAATCGCAATTCCCTTCACATTAATCCAATACAACAAACTTCAGCACTTATTTAGACAACGTCCTGGCTACATTTTGGCCTTTCAGGACCTCCCCACGGATTGTGAAATACACTTTTTCACGACAAAAGCATAATTAGGCCCTAAGGATGCCGTTCGGAGGTGAATTCTCTTTGATGAGCTCCGGTTTTGCATTTTAATGTGGAAGTTTCAAGTAAGTCTTTTCGTACAAAGATATTGTACTAATGAAGGGACGTAGTTCTGTTAAACCCTTGTGATTTGTAGATTCATAAATTGCTAAGATAATTGTTGTGTTTTGTATTCTGATTGGCGAATCGCTCACCGTGTGCTTTGAAGTCAGATATTGAATTATAGAAGTGCAGTTAACATGATGACTAATGGTTCGCAGACTGCCTTTTGATTTACAGAATGAGTACATTCTATTAACATACTTTTTACCCATAATGCTCTTTAATTGGTCTCTTGTCAATTGTTATTTAAAAGCGATTGTTAAGGAAAAGTATTGATTTTACACACAGATAAAGCTGACAACCTGGCAGTCAATTTTTGACTGTTATGAATGTGATGTTTGGACCTGTGCAAGTGAGACTGTTATTGAATAGGTTTTTAAATGATAATAAGTCAAAATATATCCATGATCCATGTAGCATCCATGATTTATTGTTAGCCGTTTTAACATGATTACTAACTTTTTAGTAAGTATATTTTGTTTATGAGGAAATGATGTCTCCCGAGTGGAGTGCTATTATCCTTCTATTATTTCAAAATTAAAACTTAATTAATTAATATTTAAGTATATACGTATGTGTAGTACGCGTTTGTCGTATGTGTGGTGACGGATTATGAATACGGAGTGTCACCACGTCTATTCATCCCGTGGGTGTCGTAAGAGACTACTAAGTGAGCAAACTTGAAGGACAACAGCACTGCAAAGAGAAGAAAGACTTGACACAAACCCTATACCAACACGTCTGGCTAGCGTAGTATAGTAGGCTAAGAAACCTCCTTCCTAAAGAGAGGCCTTTTTGCATTCTATGCATCTTCATCATCAGCCTATCGCAGTCCACTGCTGGACATAGGCCTCTCTTATTGCACGCCACTTCGATCGATTTTCGGCTTCTCGCATCCAGCTCCTGCCAGCCATCTTGCGCAAATCGTCACTCCACCTGGCCTGTGGGGTCCTACACTACGTTGGCAGAGATGCGATCTCCACTCAACAACTCGTTTACCCCAACGGTTTTGAGTTCTGCGGCTAATATTGCCAGCCTAATGCCACTTCAGCTTGGTGAAGCTGTGAGCTACGTCAATGACCTTGGTTTTCAGCCAGATCACCTCATTTCTGATGCGATCCCTTAAATAAACGCCGAGCATAGCCCTTTCTATAGCATCTGAGCTACTTTTGAGCTGATGATGATGCTTCTTCTACATAAATAATCAAAATATGCTTTGCGCCCATACGCCGTATTTAATAAAAACGCTACAAAGAATTTACTTCACGTATAAAAATATGGATAACTTAACCATCTGTATAACTTAATATTTCTATGACTGATATGTTTAAGTCACATCATCACATCAACAGCCTTTAATAGTCCACTGCTGGACATAGGCCTCTCTTAGAAAGGAGGTTTTGGCCTACTAAACCACGCTGGCCAGACGGGTTGGTATAGGGTTTGTGTCAAGTTTTCCTTCTCTTGTTTATTGTGTTTTGCTGTCATTGTTATGACTCCATAGCGGCCATATCGCACTGGGATGGAGAAACCAATGGATGGATTGATTGATAAGAAAGATATGAGGACACCACGGTATTTTCTATAATATGTATGTACTAGTAAATCCCAGCAGTTTCGCCTGCGTTTTCAGTTATATTTCTACTATTTATCCGTGTCTGGTTTCAAATAAAATGTACTACATAATAAAGTTTCTTAAACACTTTAATTTTTCATGTATCAAAGACGGAGCGGAGTCAAATCTAAATATTAAACATCCTAAAAAAAGATCCAGCTGTTATTAACTTATAAATGTTGTAACCAACCCGGTTTTGTTATATTAATTAAGATTTAGAAATATATCATATGTTTATTAGCTACCTGGTATAGGCTTTGCCTAGTCTGGGACGAGTGTGAGATGAGATGTGTCAAATTAATTCATTATTATTTCATAATAGGACCAGGATCCCTCTAACATCTCAGTTGTATAGTATTTTTTTTTAAAGACAACTCCCGCATTAGGAATAAATCCTGTGTCGTGGGGGACTTTACAAACATACATGAAACGGACACAAAGAACACCCAGACTCAGAACAACAATTTGTGGATCACACAAAGTGTCGTCCCATGTGGGGTTTGAACCCACAACACTTGGCGTAGTAGGAAGCGGCGTGGCGACCGCTTAAACCACTACGCCATCCGTGCAGTCATAAATATGTAATCTTTAGGTAATATGTATCTGTAATATGTAATATATAATCATTAAAATAAATATCAACAATTTTTAACAGTAAATTGTAAATAAAAATAATATTATTCATAGATTATGTCACCCATTAAGTGTTGCCATCAAACAAATCGTTCAGTACCATAATACATGCAGTCTCAAGCACTCAACTGCCCCCGAAAATTACAACAATAAAGAAATAAAATATAAGTGCTCCTACATTAAACTTCCAATCCCCACTACCATTATAACATGACTCAGAAACTTACAAATAGGCTTCTCAGCACGAACAACTTCGAGACTCACGGGAGTTCAAGATTAACTGGTGTATTTCCATAGGGCGAAGGCTCCAAATTTGTGCGCGTGGCTTACACGTGCCTCGGAGTGTCCCCAACCTCCGTGGAACTTTACATCACAATTAATGTCACATCACTAATTGGTGATAGCGGTTTGACAGTTAGGCACAACACTACGACGGCGGTAAAGTTACCAACTTGATGAAGGTCTGAGGTTATGCAGTAGAATAATATTGGAATTTGGTTGCGATTATCACAATTGAGCTTTCTTAATACATACATAATTAACAGGACTGTGGCTAGCAATCGCTGAAACATAGGTTAAATTTCCACTCAGGTTAAATAATTGTGTGGTAATCGCTTTTGTTTGTGTCTGGGTTATTTTACTTATGATACCGTATATATATCTTATATATAAAATTCTCGTGTCACAATGTTAGTTACCATACTCCTCCGAAACGGCTGGACCGATTTTTATAAAATTTTGTGTACACATCGGGTAGGTCTGAGAATCGGCCAACATCTATTTTTCATACCCCTAAATGACAAGGGTTACACGGGACCCCTAAATATTTTTTCAATATTTCTTAGAAATAATGTATATGGCAAAACAACGTTTGCCGGGTCAGCTAGTATAGTTATATAATACTAAATAATAATAATAAGCCTTTAATTCCGAAGTTATACAGTTTTTTTCCATACCACTCAATAATCCCTAGTACACTTGTGTCATAATATGTCCCTAAGTTCGGTGTGCCTTACGGCATAGGCCTCCTCCAACGTCTTCCACTGTTTCCTATCGGTTGCAATCCTTAGCCAAAGGGGACCTAGAGTCAATTTCAGATCATCTTCCCATCTTCTCACTTTGCGACCTCGGCTTCTTGACCCATCTCTTGTATACCGGACCGTTACCTGTTTGCTCCATTTTTCATGCTTACTACGGAGCATATGCCCTGTCCATCTCCATTTTTGTCGCTCAATATGTGTTAGGATGTCTGTTTGTTTAGTTTTGCGTCTGATATCTACATTCCTGACTTTATCTCTATATATAGTAATATATCAAAGTGTTTATCAGAAGAGAGAGAACAGCGGGAAGCCGTTATACTTATGCGGGTAGCACAGGACAGGTTGTTGTATTGAACCTTGGGAGAGGCCTATCTCCTGCAGTGGAAGTCTTGCGGTTGAGATGATGATGATCAGCAGTCTGGTTATTATAGTACCAATTTAGTTCTCTAGTATTTTTTTTTATTTCACACATCTTACACCGGCAGTATTATCCCATACTAGGCAGAGCCTGCTATGGTAATCAGACTGCTGATAATTATATTTATATATTTAACTAGCTGACCCGGCAGACTTCGTACTGCCTCAATTGATAAATAAAAGACCTAAACTTTTGTATAAAATAAACAAACAAGAGGAATCCTTTTTTTTATGAAAACAATTCAAAAATGCTCGGAATAAAAAAACATCGAGCATTTTCATATTTATTCACCTTTTAAACCTTCTCTGGACTTCCACAAATAATTCAAGACCAAAATTAGCCAAATCGGTCCAGCCGTTCTCGAGTTTTAGCGAGACTAACGAACAGCAATTCATTTTTATATATATAGAGATATATTGATATAAAACATATTATAATAATACTGATAGAATACTTATATACTATTTTGTAAATACATACATACGTGTGAGTATTATACATAGAAAACACTCAAACTTCGCAACAAATATTTGCAGATCATACAAACATTTAGTCCGACCGGAGACCTTAGTACAACGGTCGCACTCGCTACCACTGCGCCACCGAGGCAATAAAACGTAATTAATATGTGTGTATAAGATAAATAACTAAAATAAAGAAAGCTTTATTTGGAAATAAAAAAACACTTTACACAGTACATTTGAAAACGATGATATCCGCAAAAAATACTTTTATAGAAAGTTAAATAAAAAGGTTGTATGTATGGGTATAAATCGATATCTCATGTCCGTTCAAAATGCATAATCTAATCGAGTTTCCATTCGATAGACGCGTGCCACGGCATCAGCTCTCTCGGGACACAGTTCATGTTGGTCCGTTTTATTTCGTCTATTTATTGAACTGACGACCGATGTTTGACATACTCTCATAGTTGTGTTCAATCGAGAAAAAAATTACAAGAATTTTTAATAAACATCTAATAATCATTAAAATACCTGAGACCTACAAGGATGTCAAGAAGACCCCAGGACGCTCTGTTTCGCATAGGTACAGTCATAAACTTCTATCGTCTTTTTAAGAGAGTCCGCGGATAGATACCCAGATTTTATGTGGAATACACCAGTAGAGTTTTGATATCACTGTGTGAAGAAAACGGACGCCACTTGACAGCTCTTGAGCTAGCGTTGAGCGGATCGTTAAACATCGCGCTCAACTTAGCCACAGTATGCTCGAAATACAGCCACACTGACAGCCCGGTGTGATGTCAGCTTTCAGTAAGTTTCGGAATAGTTTCCGCTGCAACTATTGTGTGCATGGTCTGGGTACCTAAATTTAAGTGTGTAATAATAATAATTTACCATATCGCACACACGGCTGGCTTAACCCAAACTAGGCAGAGCCTGTACCATAGTAGCTAATAAACGTACTTTTAATTTCTAAATATTCTATATTAAAAGAATAATAATAAGATTAATCTAAATATCTTCTTCTATACAAATAAATTAAATTGGAGTGTCTGTTTGTAATATTAAAATAACCGCTTTTTACTAAATGCATATGTATGTTTATACGGTACATATGCCAAAAGAACATTTTTTACAATTTTTGTCTGTCTGTCTGTTTGTTTCGGATAATCTCTGGAACGGCTAGACCGATTTCGACGGGACTTTCACTGGCAGATAGCTGATGACATAAGGAGTAGGTTAGACTAGCTTCGCCCCGCGGCGTTGCCCGCGGTTATAACAACAAACGCGGGTAACACCGCGGGTCTCAGCTAGTTAATAATATAATGAATAAATATAATATCTATTGTCTCGTCTGTTTATTTTATGTAGGTATGTGTTATCATGATGGAAATGTCACTAAGAATTTAATTTTAATCTTGGTAATTCGTAATTTAATTTATTAGTATGGTAAAAATGTCAATAATTGTATTATGAATGAATGTGTATTAAGATGCAATGTATTAATATGGGTTGTGATTGATTGATATTTATTATTATAATTTCTAAACATATCTGCACGTATCTGCAGTAAAAACTGAACAAATGATCGCGCTCATCACACAATTATTTGTCTTCGGCGGGAATGGGTACCATGTTCCCTGGCTTAGTATTCAGCACATTCACATTCACTAACCCTTAAACCAACAGGACAGTCATTATGCCTAGACACAACCAATATAGCCATCTAAGTGTACCTACCAATCCTACACCTGTACAACAAGTTATGCTTAATTTGAGTCTAGAAAGCTCCGTGTAATATGTCTTAGAATATCCCCATTTCGATGTATCCACAAATAAATTACAAAACAAATTATCATATAATCATGTAAGTGTAACTTTTCCCCGCTGTATTTGGGAGATGCTTGGACCCTCGCCACGTGACCAGTAATCAAACAAATAGAGACATGCTCGTTTGAACTTAAAAAATAATAATTCAATGAATTTGGACACCCTAGCGTTAGATACGAGGGTAGGTTGATAATTGTTTTCTGCTTAAAATGCCTGTATCGTATTTGATATTTTCAGTGGTAGTAAGTAAACAGGTGATTTTTATTTTTATTCTTATGGAGTTAAAGATATAGTGTTGGCTTTATTTTGTAAAGGATTGCTGGTATGGTAAGCCGGTATGATTGAAATTAAGTATAGAGCTTCTGGCGAATCATATTCTTCACTCGCTGAAGGTCGTGTGTGATTTGATACTCCTTTGTGGGTGTCTCCGCTAGGTTCTTCTATCAGTCGGTTTTTACCGGGATTACGGTTATTATTGAGAGATCCAAGAACAATTTCATTTGATCCGAATGAGGTGCCCTTTCGCATAATCTTTTTTATTTAACTCTACCAATATCATTTTTTCGAGATCGAAAATGGAAAGTTGACCTAAAAATTCATGATATTTTATTTAGATACGTGCAATTTTCTTCAAGTGTAATTAATTGTTTGTCATCACTGTAACGAAACCGAATATTAGTCAATTCAATGACTAGCTGAGACCCGCGGTGTTACCCGCGTTTGTTGTTATAACCGCGGGCAACGGGGCGGGGCGAAGTTAGTCTAAAAAAGTAGCCTAAGTTACTCCTTATGTCATCAGCTATCTGCCCGTGAAAGTCCCGTCGAAATCGGTCCAGCCGTTCCAGAGATTACCCGGAACAAACAGACAGACAGATAGACAATCAGACAAAAATTGTAAAAAATGTTATTTTGGCATATGTACCGTGTAAACATACATATGCATTTAATAAAAAGCGGTTATTTTAATATTACAAACAGACACTCCTATTTTATTTATTTGTATAGATAACCAAAGTTTACAGGTCGTTATAGATGAACCACAATGAACTCATCGGTCTATTCAATAGTAAGCACCAAAAATGTCCATATCCATCCAAAATATTAATCCATTTAAATTTTAGTGTTATTAGTATGTATTATTTTAGATATCAGCAATGTCTTCTTTCTACATATGGAAGCTTGTAGATGGTACTTTTTACCCCGCACGACCAATCTGTGGAACGAGTTATCGTCTGCGGCATTTCCGGACCGATACGACCTTCAAACCTTCAAGAAAAGAGCATACTCCTTCTTAAAAGGCCGGCAACGCGTTTGTGACTCCTGAGTTGCAGATGTTCATGGGCTGCGATAGTCACTTTCCATCAGGCCTCCTCTAATATATAAAAAAAACACTTAGAAAATTAAGATCATATGTATTCTGTAAATTGAGGCGTAAGCTCCCCAAATATAATAATAAAATAAAACTTTGTGAAAAGCTTCATTGATAGCCAAATATTACACTTGTGTCAGGTACACGTACACACAGACCTTGACCAAAGGCATTCTGTTTTATTTATACAAAAATAACATGACTTCCCTTTGACTATACATTTCTAAGGCCATGATTGCATTGAAAAAAGTACTATTTCAATTTTCTAAATGTCAGTGTCAGATTGTCTTGACATTTTGCTAAATAAATGTCAAATGTATGTCAATAATATTTTAGGGTTTAGACTTTGAACCACAACCCGTGGTAAGTATGGTATCATAACCAGCTGGGGTTATTACTATAGGAAACTAGCTATTGCCTGTTTTACTCCCTTAGGGATGAAATTTCCAAAAATCCTCCAACAGTCAGTCAGTTAGGGCAAGTAATTTTATATGTATAGACCAGCTGACCCCCTCCACTTTGTCTGCTTCTTTTAAAAAGAATAAATTTTCCCCGTATAACATTTTGTCGTGAATTGTGAATCTAAACCGTTCTCGACTCCACTTGAACACACACAATGTTTTTTATCAAAATCGGTCCAGCTATTTAGGAGGTATTCACTCACATACACACGCACAGAAGAGTTATAAATATATCTTTATCATACCGTTGCTTTACCTTTTCGCTTTCAATTTGCTCTTAATCATTCTATGTAACTTCTAAAGTGTCATGTTGACGATAAACTGCCTGGTAGACGATAATACTGATTTGAGATATCTCTTCAACAGCCTTTAACAGTCCACTACTGGACATATGCCTCTCTTTAGAAAGGAGGTTTTGGCCTACTGTCCGTGTGGTGACGGATTAAGAATACGGAGTGTCACCGCCCCTGTTCATCCCGTGGGTGTCGTAAGAGACGGCTAAGGGAGCAAACTGCGCAGGACAACAGCAGCGCAAAGAGGAGGAAAACTTGAAACAAACCTTATACCAACCCGTCTAGCCAGCGTGGTATAGTAGAGATATCTCTTAAACATATAAATTGGGGGAATACAGTAAATATCTGAAGCAGGTCAGGTACTACACTCGAAGTGGCAGAAATAATATAATCATAGTTGAGTACACGTTCAGTATACTCTGCAATCGTCTGCACATATAAAATTTTAGACTGACTGTTTCATCAACGCAGAGCAGGGCAACTGCTGGGACTACAATCCTGAAATTATGGCAGATGATGCTTTTTATTTTGTAAGCACTAAGAAAGGATTTTTGGAAATTTCACCCCTAAGGGGGTAAAATAAGAGATGAACGGTTGTATAGAAGTTCGTCATTTTCAAAGTTAGGTCCACGAAATGAGAAATAATTACCCGAACGTAGCCGCGGGTGGCGTAATATAAATATAATAATAATAATAATAATATAATATATCTCACACACTCACACACGGCCGTCTGATCCCAAACTAGGCAGAGCCTGTACTATGGGAACCAGACCGCTGATAAACATACTTATATATTTCTAAATACATACATATTATAGATAAATTAGACCCAGACACAGAACAAATGACCGTGCTCCTCACACAATATTTGTCCTGGGTGGGAATCGAACCCACGACCTCCGGTTTAGCAGTCAGGGTCACTAACCACCAGACCAACAGGCCCGTCAAATGTTCAATGTCAAAAATGTAATCTTAGTTTCAATAATTATTTACAACATTTTCAAGAACTATTTATTTATGAAATATCTTAAGTGTGAGATTAAAAATAGCACCTGAACACAGAATATTTATTTATTAGGCTTACCCACAACTACCTATGCTAATACAATTTTCTTTTACACTACAAAGCTACATAATAGTACATTAGCCTTTTACAGGCAAGCATCACATCACATCACATCAACAGCCTTTAACAGTCCACTGCTGGATATAGGCCTCTCCTTAGAAAGAAGGTTTTGGCCTACTATACCACGCTGGCCAGACGGGTTTGTGTCAAGTTTTCCTTCCTTTTGCAGTGCTGGTATCCAACGTTGTTTTGCGCCCTTAGTCGGCTCTTACGACACCCGCGGGATGAATTGGGGTAGTGACATTCCGTGTTCTTAATCCGTCACTACACGGACAGCAGGCAAGCATAGGATGCACAAATTGCTTACAGGTGATAAAGTGAAGTTATAAAGTTACAAAAAAACAGAGATTAACGTATTAGCCATAGGGCACTTTAATTAGAGGGCACTACATATAGAGGTCAGTCACAATTTTAAAAATATTTTAGCTTCCTTTATACCTTTGGGCCGCTTAATATAGCTTTGCGGCTCTTCGTATAGTATATAATATAATATATTTTACTACATTCACACAACGCCATCTAGTCCCAAACTAAGCAGAGCTTGTACTATGGGTACTAGACAATTGATATAAATACATTTATACTTTTTTTTTGTAAATACATACATATTATACATACAAACACCCAGACCAAATCAAACATTAAATGTTCATGCACATAAATGTTTGACTTGAGCGGGAATCGAACCCGCGACCTTTGGAATAGCAGTCCGTTACACAAACCACTATGCCATAGTATGATATGATTATATTAGTATAGTATGATCCTTTCTGTAACTAGTCCTAGGTAGTCTTAGAAGAATTTCTATCATATTGTATCTGCCTACCTTTGATATATTATAAACCTAAAATATAGAAGTAAGCAAATAAAATTAATATACATTTAACGAAATTGTCAAACGTACAGCTGGCTAAAAGTGCCGGACCCTAAGCCGAATAAAAAGACCGTTTAAAACAATTTGTCGGAGGCAAGTGCGGTGGCGGCCACGTGCCGCCGTATCCGGAATCTTTCCGGCGCTTATAACCGTAAGTGTACCGCTGCCGCACCCCTTGACACTACTACGGAACAAAAGAATATGGGAATTTTCGTGCTGTTTTGAACTGTTTTTAGAGGGTGAACTGTGTTTGTATTTTTTACAAGCTTTTATTCAACTTGTATTGTTTGTTTGTTACAGATTTAGATTATGACAAAATTTTGCACATAGGTACTTTTCGTTTAGATGATAATAAATAAATAAATATTTAGAGAAAAAAAATTTGAGAGACAAAACCCTACCTTTTCCTGAGAGGACTCAAAGGCGGTAACTCTTGAGTCGCAGCAGTGCTATTCTCTAAGGAAGCGTGCCACAGTGTCCAAGTTCAAACTTAGTTCGTTTGAAATTCGACGCTACAGCGCTATCACAGCGTCGAATTTCAAACTAAGTTCATTTGAAATTCGACGCTAGAGCGAATAGCACTGCAGGAGTTTATGGGCGGCGGTAACCACTTTTGATCAGGTGACCCGTCTGGTCGTTTATCCCCTATCTCTACCAAAAAAAAAACTGGTGAAAACATTATATTATAACTTAAACATTTTATTGCAACATAGCAGATTGGGGTTCGTCGCAGTCGTAAACGCGCTTTGAATGTGGCTCTCCAATACAAACCATGCCACTCCAGCTGCAGCAGCTGCAGTGGAGAGCAACAGACAATGCCGTGACTGTGGCGGAATTTCGGCGGACAAAATTTAGGGGTGTTTGCCCGTTGATTTGACGAAGAAGACTTTACAAAATATTTAGATACATTTAAAAGTATTTAACAATGTTTTACTGATACTTACTTCTTAAAGGCGTATAATGGTGTTAGTTATTATTGTTTTACTCAAATAAAATCTTTTAAAACAAGTAACTAAGAAAAATTGACTGGTTTTTAAATTTTAAAACCTATTTTTAAATCCTAGTTGGTGGTATTATCTATTAAACCTTACATACTCACCATTGAGGATTTCAAATCTACTACCACACTTACTGTAGTTCAGATCGCCGAAAATTGTTTCGAAACTTTCTTTTGCCTTATTTTGCATTTCCCTATAAGTACTCTGTCTAAACGGCTAAATTGAAGAGTCTTTCTTTGTTTAAACACCGCAATCGTTAAGGAAATCAGTCAGATTAAAGTTCCTCTTTTTGTATCTAATGGAATATTTAGTAACAAATAATAAAGGATAAATTTGACGCTACGTCTTTTTGAAGCTGAACAGTAACCATACTGGTAAACGTTTGTGTTGCAAACACAAGCCGGCATAATGTAGGACACATAAAATACTGTCACCAAATCTTGTGAAAGAGTTTTGATCATCAACGAGTTTTGTAACCAGCCAGTCAGTTAAACACCATACACATTAGGCAATAGAAAATCATAATATGTGTTTAGATGAATACTGTCGGTAAAACATCTCGGCTATAATTGGATTAGCTTCGCGTTTACTAACGAGTTAATTATGATTTTAATTGGGATACGCGAATAACATATTTTGTTGGTGTACGCGCTCACGAGCGATGCGCAGCGGCTGTACCGTGCGCAGAAAAAGCTGCTGAGAACTTTATACAATAAATTAGTTACAAAGTTAAGCGTTACTTGCAGTCAACTTGTCTCACGATTTCTCACCACCATCATCATCAATAGTGCTGGACATAGACCACTCCTTAGAAGAGGGGTTTTGCCTACTATACCACCAGACGGGTTGGTATAGGGATTGTGTCAAGTTTTTCTTCTCTTTGCAGTGCTGTTCCTGAGCAGTTTACTCCCTTAGTCGGTTCTAACGCCGACTTATGTACAGCAATAGACTAGTAAAGGCTGTTTATAATGATGATAGTTATGTAACTAAAGCGTAACAAATAAACACAGTCATATATATATATTTTTTTGAACTTTTATTTAACACTTTATGCACAAGTATGGGTTGTACAATGGCGGACTAAATGCCACGTGCGTTTTCTCCCAGTCTACCTTAGAGTGGTGGTGAAATGTGTGACTAGGTGCACTAGACATTGATGTGTAAAGTAAGAGAAAAGTATTTAGAATTTAGACAGAAACACTGAGATAAATACATACATACGAACGTACCAAATACATACACATACATAAATACTTACCTAGGTTACATACATACATAAACCTACATATTGATAATATATAAAACTTTAAGGTTGTAACTAATCTACTAGGGTGTCTAGAATGCGAGCTAGAACTTTCATCTAGAATGAGTGGCGGCTAGGTGCTATCCTGATTTCCAGAGGAAGAGCGTTCCGGAGGAGCACAAATTGGATTAAGAACGAGGAATGGAATCAAGCGGCAGTATGAGTGGGGCACAGCAGAAGAGGATTGTTTGATGAACGGAGGGTTCCATCGTGGTTGGAACACAGATCTTGAAATGAAGATGTCAGTCAGGTAGAAGGGGGAAATGGGCGACTAGAGAATAGAATAGACTGGTGAGGGCGCGCAGCTGACGGCGTTGACGAATAGTGAGCCAGTTCTGGTGAAAACAAAAGGTGGAAAAAAAAACAAACTAATTTCGATCGAAATTCGACACTATAGCGCTATAGCATCGAATTTCAAACTAAGTTTGAAGTTCGACACTATGCCAGCGCTATTCTCTTTGTGAAATTAGACGCTACAGCGCTGCCACAGTGTCGAATTTCAAACTAAGTTTGAAGTTCGACACTGTGCCAGCGCTATTCTCTTTGTGAAATTAGACGCTACAGCGCTGCCACAATGTCGAATTTCAAACTAAGTTTGAAGTTCGACACTGTGGCAATGCTATTCTATTTGTGAAATTAGACGCTACAGCGCTGCCACAGTGTCGAATTTCAAATTAAGTTTGAAGTTCGACACTGAGGCAGCGCTGCATGCAAGGCTGTTTTTCTTAGAGAATAGCACTGTTGGTGTCCATTGGCGGCGATACTCACTTATCATCAGGTGACACGTTTCCTCATTTATCCCCCAAAAAAAAAATATTGACACTTCAAAAGGAACAGCAGAAGAATCTGAAGATTGACTACCTCGAACTGCTGTCCCGAGGTCTCGGGCTTGATTCCCGGGTCGGACCAAATATTTGTATGCTCTGCAAACATTTGTTTCGAAGTTTGGGTGTTTTCTATGTATAATATGCATGTATTTCCAAAAAAAGTACATAAGTATAAAATCAGTCAATCTAGCTTTCATAGTACCAGCTCTGCCTAGTTTGAAACTAGATGGCGTTGTGTGTTAGATGTCCGTAATATTATTTATATCATCATCATAATATTATAAATCATCATTATCAATATAAGACATATTTTTCAGTACTCACGTCGCTTACAACTAAACGTACTATAATTGCCTTACAAGTGCAGATGTATGTTCAAGCACGCAAATTTTTTTGCTGTCCTTCTACGATGTTTGTCGGAAGGGCTCGGCAGCTTCCGGCGTGAGGGGGGACTGCCACATCCGGCGGAAACGCCCCGCAACCTACTATCTTGCTTCGTTCAAACCTTTTCCGTTTTAACTTTTTTCGTTATGTAATACCTAATATCATGGGTATAATTTTCTATTTATTTATTGTTGAGAAGTATATAAAAGGTTTTGTTAAAAGTAGATGTAATGTTAAATTAAAATTAAAAGTTAAAGATAGTTAAGGTTGTGAGGGGTCACGCTTAATGTGTATTTAACCGATTGGTTTTAGGTTTTTAAGTCTGGAATAAACTTATGTAGTCTATGCCTAAAATACATAATTTAACTTTTTTTTATGGTAAAAGGGGGCAAACGAGCAGACGGGTCACCGGATGGTAAGCAACTATCGCCGCCCATGGACACCTGCAACACAAAAGTCACAACGGGAGGGGAGATTTGGGCTCCGGTAACCTCACTCACTTTAAGGGAATTCAACGAAAGAATTGCTTAACACCGGTTTTCCGTGAGGCCGTGGTATCACTCCGGACGAGCCAGCCCATTCGTGACGTAGCATGGCTCTCCCACGGTTATACATATATAATAAATTCTATAGTTTTTCAATTTCAATAAATATTTCAATAAATATAGTTCAGTTTCAATATTATTTATGATTGAAAAACTATATTTAATACTGTTTTTAACTTAATTTTTTTGGGTTCCTTTCCTTGAAAGGAAAAAGAGGTAACGCTCTGTCTTTCTGAAGGTCAGGACCATTTTCTTTAGTAACGCGTTTGTATAGCATGTTTAAATTAACATAGAATGTGTTTGTTTGCAGTCTACTGAAGCGGTAACAAAGTTAAGTTTCTAAGGTCATCGCAATTGAATTACATTTCACATTCAAGTAAATCTAATTATAATTCCTAATCACTTTAACGCAAATTTTAACAATTTTTTTTATTATGCAAAAGCTAAAAAATGTAAGATCTAAATCTTTTCAAACTGAATAATTGTCCACCATGATGTATCACATAAATACAGCGATATCACCACCTATAACTGCGCGAAAATGAAACTATTTAAAGGATCAGGGGGATGATCACTAAAGTTTAATCGTACCACGGCATAGTGCTGCGTTTAGCCTTACGTTCCGTTACATACAAATTATTCATCGATCTGGCCAGACTATATCAAAATGTGACTGACCATTCATTTAGTGGCCGACCTCTGAGTTTAATATTCATGTGAAATTTAGAATTACATTGTTGCTAACTTCACGGAAGTCACTTGTCTGTAATTACTGCATTTTATGGAATGGTATATATTCCGTGTGGTGACGGATTGAGAATAAGGAGTGTCAACACCCCTGTTCATCCCGTGGGTGTCGTAGTGGTTTGTGCAACGGACTGCTATTCTAAAGGTCGCGGGTTCAATTCCCGCTCAAGTCTAACATTTGTGAGCATGAACTTTTAATGTTTGATTTGGTTTGGGTGTTTCTATGTATAATATGTATGTATTTACAAAAAAAGTGTAAAATATATGTATTTATATCAGTTGTCTAGTACCCATAGTACAAGCTCTGCTTAGTTTGGGACTAGATGGCGTTGTGTGAATGTGGTACAATATTATTATTATTATATTCTCTAAGCTTGTATATCTCGGGTTTGTGTAGGGTTTGTTATTTTTATTATTATTATTAGAGCTACGTTTTTAGCATTTTCCTTTTGACGTACATTTTTCTGTGAACAAAGAAAGATAATAACAATACCAATTCATTACAGGTCTAATTCGAAATAGAATAGTTAATGTGTAGCTAAGTGTGGTGTATAGTAGCAGTCCAGCCGTGGTTCCGTATCTATCTGTGGTACCCTAAAAAGGGTACGTAGTCGAAAATTGCCTCGAGTCAGAAGAGATCGCGGTAAATAAAATAGCACTTTAATTTAAATGTTAACAAAACAGTGTAGTGATGTTTGGTGACCGTTTCGCTTTCATTCAATAGTTATTCCGTTTGTGTTATTTACAATTACAAATTGTATGCAACGTGGAATAATACTATTAAAGGAATATTGTTTGTTGTCCCTTGTTTTACTGATTAGTGGCACAAAAAACATCAATTAACATATATATATATATATATCGATTCCCGGATCAGACTCAATGTTTGTATGATCTGCAAAATATTTGTTTCGAAGTTTGGTTGTTTTCTATGTATAATATTTATGTATTTACAAAAAAAATATTTATGTATTTACAAAAAAAATTATTTAAGTATTCTATCAATCAATCTAGCTTTCTTAGTACAAGCTCTGCTTAGTTTGAAACGTTGAAAGATGGCGTTTACAACTCGGACAATAATATCAGCAAGCTAAACTACTGATTGACACTTCTCGTGATCAGAAGGCTGGTCTTTTCTAGCACAGAGAATTAGCATTGCCATTCAACGTGGCAATGCTGCCAGTCTTCTGGGAACGCTACCAGTAGGCGATGATGCGTAGGAATTTTTTGATGCTTGTATGTACATAGTGTTAATGTTGTAAATATTCTAACTTAATTTTATTTTATTTTTATTTATGTACTAGATACTAGAATTTCCTCCCTTATTTTTCACTTTCTTGCACCGTTTATTAGCTACCTAGAAATAATATTTTGATTTAATTTTGATTTGACGAAAATTACAGCACACATACCATGTTTTGGCCTTATATGTTTTTTTTTTTTGTGTCAGGTTTTTTTTATATTGTGTTATTTATAAAGATATCCAATATATTTTTATTTTCATTTCTTATCATTATATACATACATAAATTTGGACTTATAAATATCTATGTAATGTAAAAATCGCTTCTGCTCATGACTTGCCCCAGTAGCCAGGAATTCCCGAAGGAGCCACGGCAGCGATAAAAGCCTCATGCATTATACAAGCGGGTCCGAAATCGAAAAATTAAAACTCGCGCCATCTGCCGGCTGAATGCCGTAATTACTGTGTTGTGTTCTACGCTAATCACGAGCATTTTACATAGCCGCTTATGTTTTATATTTTACCATTATTAATAATGTTTGGATCGATGTTTTGATTCAGTAACTTAATTACGCCAAAACGGATTAATGGATCTGGACAAAATTTGGCATAGATATAAGAATACGGTCTTGAAGAAATTTTATATTCAGGTAAAATTGACTTGGTCCGTGTGGTGACGGATTAAGAATACAGAGTGTCACCACCCCTATTCATCCCGTGGGTGTCGTAAGGGAGCAAACTACTCAGAACAACAGCACTGCAGAGAGAAGAAAAACTTGTCACACACTCTAGGTATACCAACCCTGCACCAAGGACTTCCTTTCTAGGGTATACCTGGTTCCCCGGCTATTAGTACCCGGCGACGGCGTGCGGTTTTAGTCGGTTCGAGTCCGACATGCCACCGACAGGTGGTATACGAGGGGATTTCCGCACGGAAAAAAAAAAAAAAAAAAGGTTTACCAACCCGTCTGACCAGCGTATTATAGTAGGCCAAAACCTCCTTTCTAAGGAGAGGCTTATGTCCAGCAGTGGACTATTAAAGGCTGTTGATGTGTGATGTGAAAATTGACTGTAAAATCTCAAAAAAAAAACTCATTTAAGACGAAAGTCCGAGCTCGAATTCTCGACACTTTAGCAGACTCCTCACATCCCTAAAGTCTTATATGTTATTATGTTAGTCTTGTATGTATTACTCAGCAAGTATATATATGTATGTATATCTCAGTATTTATGTAACCTAATTTTAATTTCATGCACCTACTCAGACATTTCCCCACCACCCAAAGGTAGACTGGGAGAAAATGCCTTTGGCATTAAGTCCGCCATTGTACTTTGTTTGTGCAAAAAGAATTAAAACAAAATAAATAAATTCCACAATAACGTGTCTCATCATCTTTTTACCTATTTCCTGAGTTTATTCGGGGTCGGCACAATGGGTATTCTTCTTCCATTCTTCTCTATCGCTCGTCAGTGCTTACTTCCTCTCTAGCCATATACTCCTTCCCGCAGGCCGTCCATCTTTTCTTTGTCCCTCCTCTGCTCTTATTTATATTTTGCAATAACCTGTGTGTAAACTAGTGTATAATAAAACTTATTAAAGTCAATATGAAAGGGATAGAAGCCAAAACTGGTCTTAAAAAAAACGTCGTAAAACGTATTTTGCATTGACTTTTTGTGCCGTAAATTTGCCCTTGAGTTTTTAATTTTTTTTATTGCATAATGGTGTTTTATAGATACATCATTGTCTATCTATATATATATATATAAGAGATTTCCACGTATATAGTCACTCATAACGATATCTCTGAAACCATTAGAGCTAAAGACTTGAAATTTGGTAGGAATATTCTTTTCACCGAGTAGAGGTCAGCTAAGAACGGATTTTAAGATATTAAAAAAAAAAAAAAATGTAAATTGCAAAACAAGTAGTCAGGGTCAGCTAGTATTATATATTTTAATTATGAACTGGCTGGCTGTCTCACTGACTGACCAATCAACGCACAGCTAAAACCACTGGGTCCAGAAGGCATGGAATGTTTGCTGTATTAAATATATAAATAATTTTGATAAAAATATATTCCTAAACCGATGTACGTGTGCACTAAGAAGGGATTTTTGATTTATCCCCTAAGGGGTTAAAGAGAGGATTGAAAGTTTAAAACAAGGAGGTTCAAGTGTATCACTATTTAAAAAAAACACTTTAAGGTCTACTATTCTGGCCAAGCGCGAGTTTTCCATAGAAATGAATAAAGTTGACGAATTCGTTTTATGATGCGAGTCGATCCTATTTCATGTAAGGATTAATTTATTCTATTTAAATAAATTGATAAAATAATTTTTCATGTAAGTTATACTGAGGATGAGGTAAACTGACTGTTCAATGGTATGTACTTTATAAGATAAACCGAATTAGTTACTTACAAGGACCATTATATTGTATTATGAAAAAATCTTTCTTCCCATACAATAAAATGAAATGACCCTTGCATATTAAAAAAATATACATCGATATGAAATAGTTAAAAATGTTGTTTGTACAGAAATATTGAATTACTTTTTGTTTTTATTTATATTCTTGATTTATTGTTTCGGGTACCACTCGGACGGAGTCGCGAGCAAAAGTACAAAAAAGCAAAAGCAAAAACTAGTGGATATATAAAAATGTTAAGTTGGTTTGTCTATGCTTCAAAAACTTAAATTTAGAACTGAAATTTTGACACGATATACAAACCGCTTCAAATATTGTTTTTATCTTTTTATCTTAATATCCTTTAATTATTTATAATTACATAATTTGATATTCAAGTTGGTTTAGTGGTTAGCGACCTTCACTGCTAGGTCAGAAGTCCTGGTCCCAGGAAAAATATTGTGTGATGAGCAGGATCATTTGTTCTGCAAATATTTTTTTTAGTTTGTGGCAAGTACTGAACAAATTATGAAACGCTTTTAAATGATTTAAGGTACATTTACCTCGAGTGGAACATTATTTGCAGTGTATTTTAAGTCAATATCATTCATATTAAAGTGACCTGTGTCTTCGTACGTAGTTTACGTACGTAAGTAATAGGTACATATCGTAATCGTGTTATTTGCCCTACGTCTACTTACAAATGACAAGCCGTACCATATTATGCTTGCTTGTGGCACGTTATGGTTGCATTGATGGGAAGAATATAACTGACGCGAAAAGTAGTTAGATAAAAACAATCTCTGAAGCGGGTAGTAGAACCCGGCCTGTGAGCGCCTCCCAGTATCTCACTTACTTGATGACACGTAACAAAAGATTTGTTTAACACTGGTTTTTTGTCAGGCCGTGATGTCAATTTAACCTTCTTATAAATAGAAAAATAGTAATACACATCTACCTTACACTTAAACACACACTCATGCGCGTACAAACACACACAATACACACACGCACGCGCACACAAATATACACATACAGCCACACACTCATTTAAAAACAAATACAAGCTCAATTTAAATTCAGTTGATTTTTTGTTACATTCTCTTAAATTTAAGTGTCAACTCCAATTTTGTACAGTTAAAATAATCCTTTTTTTGCGGAATGGATGCCTGGTTATTCACAATACAGGTATTTTACTTAGTTTGAAAACTGGTGTGTTTAGCCACTGTTGTGTTATGACTACATCGTACATGTGTATATATTGTAACAAGGGTGAAATAAACATTTATTATTATTATTATTTGCATACGTCATAGACAAAAGAGCACGAGCATGAAATTTAAATTTTTCATCTATACAAATAAATAAAATTGAAGTGTCTGTTTGTAATTTCAAAATAATGTTTTTTTTTTTAAACTCACACGTTTTTTTGTACGATACCTACGCCTAAAGACTGACAGTCTTTTGATAATATTATACTACCAGGTTAGGTATTACCAGTCTATATCAGAAGTAACTTAGCCTATTTTTCCTCTCAGACAAACATTTAGGCTTAGTTTAAATATGAAACTAGTAATAAATATAGTGGTGTCAAGTCTTTTATTTACACAAATAAATAAAATTGAAGTGTCTGTTTGTAAAGTCAACGTTTATATAAACCATACCTATGCCTAAAAACCAGGTTAAAATTATGTCTGTGTCTGTCTGTTTGTAAAATTTTACCCGGTTCTAAAATAAGATATAGAGTAACTACTAAAATAAGAATTGCTAATCCTGTATCGCGATATAAAGAATTCCCTCGCCGTTGAGCATATATACAACTTCCCAACATCAATCATTGGGCCGCGGCCCGCCAGGCATGATCACCTCGCCTGGTCGGAGGTCCTCCCTTTGTGTTGGAGGGACATGACACCCGTTCCTCCACAAACTGCAGTCGCGTACCGTACTATACACCACTAAGGCAACGCTTTTCAAATTCCGTTCGATAGAAGTCGCGGGTATCAACTATTTTATTTATATAATAGGTAGGTACCTATGTAGTGTGTTGTGCAGAAATATAATAATAATTATATATCTCACACATCTCACACACGGTAGATCCCAAACTAGGTAGAGCCTGTGCTATGGTAACCAGACTGCTGATAAACATACTTATATATTTTTAAATACATACATATTAATGACAAATTACACCCAGAAACAAAACAAGTGACCGTGCTCATCACTCAATATTTGTCCTGGGTGGGAATCGAACAAACGACCTCTGGATTAGCAGTCAGGGTCACTAACCACTAGACCAACAGACCCGTCAAATGATCACAAAGTAGTTAAATTGAAGTTATGTTGCTATAGGTACTATAAACATTTGTATTTATGTTCTTTTCTAGAAAAAAAATCCTGAACAAGAATAGATGCAGATAATTTTAGACAGTCAATTGGTATTCTTATTTTGACCAGTCTGTGGAGTTAACCCTTCATGTACATCATCAACAGCGTCTAATAGTCCACTGCTGGACATAGGCCTCTCCTTAGAATGGAGGTTTTGACTTACTATACTTACCACGCTGACCAGGCGGGTTGGTATATCTAAGGTTTGTGTCAAGTTTTCATTCTCTCGACACTTACACGGGATGAATAGACTCCGAATTTATCCGTCACTACACAGACGACAAACAAATTAATTAAGGTTTTAATTTTGTGATAATAGAAGGATAGGAACAGTGCACTTGGCAGAGACTAATTTCCTCGTCGGTTGGTCCCCTGCGTGCCGATGGTGGCTCAATTAGCCCTGCCGATCGTCACGGCCCATCCGTCAACCTTTTTAGAGTGAGGAGCGTGAAAAGGTAACAAGTAAGAGAGTGAATGGACCAATTAAATAATTCAGTAATTCGTGAACCCGCCGGCGGCGACGTAAACACGCGTGAGACGCTACGGGGGGCTTGGGGCGGGGGCTATGGTGGTGCGAGGGCGTGGCAAGTGACGTCACTCAGCGACGGCCTCAGTCGGTCACTATCCGGCGCAGCGGACGGTCGCGGCGACGCGTCGCCTATTATTACCCGAAAGTACGATAAAAAACGCCAAAATTTTCGACCGTCAGTATCACTCACCTTCCAAGGTGTTGAAATTGGAAGACGACCCTTGGGGGTCATGTGCGATGTACTCGCCGGATAAGATGAAGGCCGGTGGCGGGCTGATGGGGCCGCCGGGCTGCTTCCCCGGCAGGTACAGCCCCACATACCGGAGCTCGGACCCGCGCCGGTGCGTCCCCAACCCGTCCGTGAGTACACCATACCTACTTCTCTCATACCAATCTTATTAGCTTTATATTCTTCGCCGGCGTGAGGATTGTGTTTACCACGAAGACACTTGAAAACAATAACAAACTTTTACATAAAAAAAATCGCGTGTCTCATAGTCAACAATATAAAAAAAAAAAATTCAACGACATTCGAGTTTCAAAATTATTTTTTTCAGGAAGTCAAAATAAAGGATGTATGTTTATATGTCCTTATATTTTCAGGGTATTATATATACGTATATATTTAGCTCAGCGATTTGTGTGTGTTTTTGAAAGCTAGCGATTGCTGTGGCGATTTCATGGAGCTCCATGGGGGGATTTGTGTTTCAGCGAAATCGTTTGTGTTCGTATTTGCGCGGCTTTCAGTACTACACCAGTAACACTTAAAATAAAACAAAAAGATTCAACCTCGATGAAACTTCATTTATTTATAATTATAAATTATTAATTTCATTCAAATTAATCATTTGTGATCATAAATAAATGAGGTATGGCGAGGTTAAGAACCGACGTCAAAATAATTAATTGGTTTTAATAAACAATTTATTAGAAAAAATAAACTAAAATCAAAGATTATTATTAATTTAAATAAAACCTTAATAATTAAAACTCATTTAATCTTTTTTATTTTCGGAGTATCGTAGGTACTTAAAGGAAATTAAAATAATCTTAATAATAATATGACAAAACATACACAATTAAATAAAATAGTAACGTGATAATTTTAAATTACCGATAGATGTAGTAAATTCATAATACATATTTAATTAAAATTGCAATTCATAAAAAGAACACGAGAAACTTAAAAATAATTTGTATTTCAATTAAATTTCAGTTTAGGTATTAATTAATATTTACTAAAATGGTAAAAACAAATTATTGCAGATTATTAGAGGATCCGGAAATAACAACTCGTTTATACGGGTTCCGCGAGAGTTTGATAAAGTACCGACGGCCGACGAACAATTACTGTTAAGTGGTTTTGTTGTTGTTGTTTATTTAATTTATACAGTGTTTTAACTATTTTTCACATAAGAGTATAATTTACGAGTATGTCAAATTTTTTAATAAACATAAATCACGTTTTTTTTAACTAAAACCTTCTTAGTCCGTTTACTTAATTTTAAGTTATTTAATATCTTTTCAGTTTTGTACTTTATCTTAAAATATCGCCGGTATTTGAAAACGTTGTAACAATTTAAAATCAAATTGCTGCAGTATACGGATGTGATGATAATGTACGTAGCCGTCGGCTACGGCGTAGCGTCGGACGTAGAACCTGAGACGGCGACGGAACGCTTTGTAGACATTAACTGGAATAAATGTATTAGTCTACATTTATTTAGGACGGTTAATACTTTTAAATGAACAGTATATTTCATTTAAATCTGTAAAGCATTCATTTTATAAAATTTTAGTGAAAAGGAATATTTATTAGGGAGTTACAATGAAATTAAATGAGTTCATATATTTTAAATGTAATTAATAGTAACTGAAAGCTGTGTAAATGAACACTAGTTGTCATAGGTATGTATTGTGATGTTATGAAGTTTTTCAGGGTTCAGCGACGGCGGGGACCACAATGCAGTATCGTTGACTTTCAGTAATTCGTTGGTTCTGCATACAATATTCTTTCTTATTATAAACATTTAAATAACCAAACAGTTAAACTATTAAACGAAAATAAATCAGTTTAAATACAAATAAATGAATACGGAATAACCACAGTAATTAATACATTTGCATGATTAAATAATCAAGTGTAGCGTTTAAATTGAACGATTGGTTATTAATAAATCAGCACAGTTTTAAATGATTTACTGGAAATTTCTTGCCATTACAATATAATTCGTATATTTTTAACGTGGAAATATCGTACAGGATTATACTTTCGGCGCCATTAAATGAATATTGTTGAGTACGACACCATTTTGGATGCATTTTACTAGCAATTATTTTAAGCTGCTTTTCTTTAGTGGGCAATTGTTGAGGGTTTAAAATTACATGAATGAGTTTCTGTAATTCTGTAATAAAAAGTATATCGAGTTTGAATTTTATTTGACATTTATGGTATTACGGAATACTACTCTTATTTTGAGTGTATGTGGGTTAGTTTAGAGTTAATAGGGAATTTATATTTGTTGTTGTGAATTGACGTTTAATATTTATTTTTATACTTTTTTACATAACAGTTTTAAAATATCGTCGGCTTGGAAAGGAAAAATAAATTTACTGGAGATGGTTTCTTGTTTGTAAAGAGTTAGCTTTATTTATAAAATTCGTCAAGTCAGACGTTCGCTTTTTTATGCTATATGGAGTCTGAGGTTAAGTGATTATCGCCACCTTGTATACCTACAACCCAAGTTAGAAAAGTGCGTTACCCCCTTTGAGTAAGAATAGTTTCTTTTTCTTCTCGGCTCTTTCGAACTTGATACTTAGTTTTTCATGACGAAAGATCTTTCCTTTGTACGGAAAACTATGTGACAATCATCTGAGTAATGAATGCGTAAAAATGCAAAAACTGGTTACTTAGAATGTATTAGACTACACGGATGGCGTAGTGGTTTAACTGGTCGCCACGCCGCTTCTTACTACGCCGAGTGTTGTGGATCACACTTGTGTGATCCACAAATTGTTGTTCTAAGTCGGGGTGTTTTTTGTGTTTGTTTGTAAGTCGATGAAGTTTTGTGAGTAATCAGACTGACTGATGCGTAACTGCTCAGTAATAAACAGGAATAAAAGCAGGGGACTACTCTGCCTAATGGTTAATCCGGCCCTCCTCAATAGAAGCACAAAAATAGACGGATCAAAAAAAGTAAGAAGACTTCAATGATAACAAAAAAAATTGAGTTTATTTATTTATTTTATTTATTAAAACATGCATGATAATTCATATCACTTTCATGTGAAGGCGGACTTAATGCCTAAGGCATTATCTGGCAGTTAACCCTAGTGTGAAGCAGAAATGAAAATGGAGTAGGTGTAGATAGAAATAAGAAGAGAAGAGAGATCTATTTCTTAGTCTATTGCAGTCTACTGTATGGCTTCTCTCATTATGTACCATAATACACGGACCGTCTTCAGCATCCTTCATTTAGCATTCAGCATCAGCATTCTTCAGATCGTCAGTCTATTTGGCTAGGCGCGTCCTACCAAACACCTTTAGAACTCTTTTGACCCTACAGCCTTCAGACGTGAAAAGCTCAGAAGATACATAGAATACTAAATTAATGATTTAAAAGTGTCATCACCTGTTTTATCAAGTTATGAACCTAACATTTATTTATTTATTTAAAATTAATGCACATGTTTTACAAAGGTGGACTTAATACCATGAGGTATTCTCTCATTCTTTATTGCCACAAAAAATAATTAATTAATTCAAATACAAAAACAAGAAGAAAAACTACATGTACTTACAAATGTAAGCTTAACTCATTGTTGAGTTTTCTATCAACAAACCCTTAGAGTAAAGAGTGTATAGATAACTTTTTTTTAAACTCAAAATATCCAGGTACCACTTAAAATTAAAAAAAAACCCGCCGATTTTAATTTTCTATACCGAATACCACTCTTACAATTGAGACGTACCTAACGACACTTCAAATACCAAACTCCAAACCCATGTCAAAGAAACCCATACATACTTACATTCGAAAGCCATAAGCATCTTTCTAAAGCAGTCGGGTAAACAGAGGCAGAATTACTACTAAAAACCTAAAAATATCGCTGTCTACCATATATATACAACAAGAATACAAGAAATATACACGTTATGATGTACACGGTTTTCTAATTAATAACTGCTGCAAATCACATAAGTATAAAATTATTTTCTGAATGCTCTAAAGTCAGTGCATAGTCTAAAGTGTTAAGTACAAAGTAATTTAAAAAGTATCAGTAACGTAACTGATAACCGTTATTACGAAAACTACACAAGTGGTTATTGTGACTTAAACATACGCGCTTGTTGGCGGCGGTGCAGCGGCGTCATCATGGTTACATTGTAACTAGGTATACTGCATTTCATTAAAATACTACTATACAATACTATACACATATAATACTACTTCACTATAGTATAAAATTGCCTTGTACATTATTATAAAACTATAACTGCTTATTACAAAGCTTTTAATGTCAAAATTTTATTAATACAGGCTCAATAATTCAGACATTTAACAGTAGTTTCTCAAGTCTCCTACTTTTACAGTGCCCTAACTCAGGTAGTACAATAAAGATTGAATTTAATTGTATTGAGAAATATATAACTACTTTATAGCTTGTTACAATGTAATTAATTTGTATTAACATCTACTCGTAAACAGTTACAATAAAGATAAACAGTTTTGTTATTTGTTTAAACACGATAATCTTAGAAGAAAATGAGTCAGAATCGAATGATTATTTTTAAATTGAATAGAATATTTATTGAGGAATACTGTAGGGTATAAACAAATCTGTGGTTCAGAGAGAGAAACAGTGATCATATACGCAGGTGTAGCATACGGAACTCGTTTTCTTATTAATACAAATAAATAAAATTGGAGTGTCTGTTTGTAACATTAAAATAACCGCTTTTACTAAATGCATATGTATGTTTACACGGTACACATGCCAAAATAACATTTTTTACAATTTTTGTCTGTCTGTCTGTCTGTCTGTTTGTTCCGGGTAATCTCTGGAACGGCTGGACCGATTTCGACGGGACTTTCACAGGCAGAAAGCTGATGACATAAGGAGTAACTTAGGCTACTTTTTTTAGACTAGCTTGCGCGCGGTTGTAACAACAAACGCGGGTAACACCGCGGGTCTCAGCTAGTTCACTATAAAAACAATATCTAACTGGATAATTGTAGAATTTTATACACAATTATTTCCAGATTAAGCTTTAAAATCTTATTTCATTTGTTTAAAAGATTAGTTACGGCTTTAAACGTGAACCATGGTCCCTATTTATAGAATATCAAAGTATAAAAGTTTTAATAGTATTCTATATAATTTTACACCTCTCTATCTGTACTTTACTGACCGTACTATGTGCTCTAGAACACGGATACATATGTAGGCATTTAAGATATTTTATTTGTAAACACATTAAATAAAAATAATAATATAATAGAATAGTGATATTATGATAATAACGTAATTAATATAAATCACAATCGCAGGTTCTCTTATAATCAGTAAATTTGGAACTATATGATCGAACTTTTGAACTCTACAATTTCTTTCAAATAACATGTTATAAATAAATATATTTGTTTTTAAATTCTCTTTACAATAATCAATTTATATGTAAATGTGTCTATATAAATGTGTATAAGGGTGTCGTAAGAGCCGACTAATGGAGCAAATTACACAGGACAACAACACTGCAGAGAGAAGAAAAACTTAAATCAAACCCTACACCAACTCGTCTGGCCAGCGTGGTATAGTAGGCCAAAACCTCCTTTCTGAGGAGAGGTCTATGTCCAGCAGTGGACTATTAAAGGCTGTTGATGTGATGATGATGTGAAGCAATAGGTACTGATTTGATCTTCATGTGTAACAAATAGTTATCTTAAGTTTTGAAGACGGACGATCAAAGCTCGTTCCTATATTTTATTTATTTTTAAATACTGAAAAAAAAGGTTATGAATTTAGGTGCCTTAGAAATGTACTTAACAAATTACTTGAACAGCACATAAATCAATCTAAAAATGTGCTTCTAATATGTACCTACATATATTATATACACAATTATAGGTGTATACATAATAGGTCAAAGGAACTAGGGTAAGGTTATAGTCTCGAATTCGAAAAGGGATTAAGACTAATTAACTCGTCTATATATTTTAGAGTTTTAAGTTTGGAATCAATTGTAACAATTAGTTGTGGCTTTAACTTAACACAGATTAGAAAATGCTTCGAAATAACTGAAAATAAAACAAGTTACAATGTCACGTTCCATTACGCTCCCAGACTTCACAGAATAAACTTAAAAATTAACAATAATGCGTTTTGTATTTTAGTTCACAATAAATCTTCTTTATATTAAAGCTATAGGTATATTGTTTTTGTACTATCCTTTTATCACAACTGTTTAACTAGATTGTTTTTTTTTAAATATAAAAAAAAACCTATAAACCTTTTTTCTGATATTAAAAAACGAATAACTTCAAAAATAACTATTTATCGGAATATAAGTGTGCACTCGTCTTTGCAATACCGGAATTGTAGCGCGCTTAGACAGGCGTGCGTACCTGTCAGCGGATTGATTGGCATTTCAGACCTCGGATCGGTCTATTATTGTACATTCAGAAGCCTATTGTATTAAAATAAAACAAACTTTGCCCGGTACGGGAATCGAACCCACTAAGGCAGCGCTTTTCAAATACCACGCGAACGATGTTCAGCTAGTCTATACATCTATACAAATAAATAAAATTGGAGTGTCTGTTTGTAATATTAAAATAACCGCTTTTTACTAAATGCATATGTATGTTTACACGGTACATATGCCAAAATAACATTTTTAACAATTTGTGTCTGTCTGTCTGTCTGTTTGTTCCGGGTAATCTCTGGAACGGCTGGACCGATTTCGACGGGACTTTCACTGGCAGATAGCTGATGATATAAGGAGTAACTTAGGCTACTTTTTTTAGACTAGCTTCGCCTCGCGGCGTTGCCCGCGGTTATAACAACAAACGCGGGTAACACGGCGGGTCTCAGCTAGTTAGTAATAAAAAAAGTAAAAAATAAAGTAGATACTCACACACTTACATACATACACACTCGCACACACACTAAAATGAGTAAAATTAAACTTTTATAAAATGATAAAGGTACCTATACTTATAGCGATTGTTAAAACAAAATGGTGGCGATAATTAGAGAAAAAACTGACCTTTGTTATACGAGAACAGCTGGTATTCATTCCTCATTTTTAAATAATGAACTTTTTAACAATAAAAACCTTGGCTCAAATTTACACTACCAAAAGAAATAAATATACTCATTAATATTATTAAAGTATGACGGGCCTCTTGGTCTAGTGGTTTGTGACCCTGACTGCTAAACCGGAGGTAGTGGGTTCGATTCCCACCCAGGACAAATATTGTGTGATGAGCACCGTCATTTGTTCTGTCTGGGTGTACTTTATCTCTAATATGTATGTATTTAAAAATATATAAGTATGTTTATCAGCAGTCTGGTTACCATAGTACAGGCTCTGCCTAGTTTGAGATCAGACGGCTGTGTGTGAGATGTGTGAAGTTATTATTATTATTATTTATTATTATTATATTGTATTTATTTAAATAGTTCTATTTAAACCTATTTAATCTGTCTAAAGGACATGATGGCATAGTGGTTTGAGTTAAAGACTGCTACGCCAAGGGCCGCGGGTACAATTAATGCTCAATTCAAACATTTGCATGCATAAACACTTAATGTTTCATTCGGTCGCGATGTTTCTATGTAAAATTATGAATTTATTTACAAAAAAAGTATACATGTATTTATATCAGTCGTCTAGTACCCATAGTAACAATACCCGAAAGCTGGCCACTCAAAAAGCAGCACATCAATTACACTGCGCAGAGATGAAGATGCTCAGGTGGGCAGGTGGTGTGAGTAGGCTAGATCATGTCAGAAACACATAAGTGGCACCTTTAAAGTGAGACCTATCTATACTAAGATTATAAAGCTGAAGAGTTTGTTTGTTTGTTTGAACGCGCTAATCTCAGGAACTACTGGTCTGATTTGAAAAATTCTTTCAGTGTTAGATAGCCCATTTATCGTGGAAGGCTATAGGCTATATATCATCACGCTAAGACCAATATGAGCGGAGCACCAATGAAGAATGTTTCAGAAACGGAGAAAATTTATTACTATTGAGAGACGCAGATAAACTACAGACGAGCCGTCTGCGGTGGTACGGACACGTTATGAGGCGACCATCCGACCACATGACTAGAAAGTGCTAGATATTGAAACCAAACCCCGAGGACGAAGAAGACCCCGAATCACACGGATATCAGTAGTAAATAGGAACCTCAAAGAAGCCCAAGTCAACAAAGAGACGACCCAGGACCGAGCTGCCTGGAGACACATGATACGGAGGGCTGACTAAAATAAAATGAAAAGTCTAGTTCCCATAGTACAAGCTTTGCTTAGTTTGAGACTAGATGGCGTTGTATCAATGTGGTATACTATTATATTAATACAAATTTTCAGCTCTCTGACTCGTCACCAATAAATGCCTGTCTAATTCGATGGACAAGATGTATAAATGGATAATATTCAACCAATATCCCTTTTTACCATTGCCTTTATCTACCTTTCCGTTCAACATGCAAAATGATTCAATAAACAATTTTCAAATTTAATCCCCTAAAGTACCTAGGTACGAAATAATAGACCGCCTCTTGTTACGTTGTACTGTAATAAAATCATAGTCCGCAAATGCAGCCCTGTAATATACTTCCCGTAAATACAGACGTGGCTGTATATTTACGTGGTGAGTGACTTCTAATTTTCATCGTCAGTCAGCGTTTTCCACTATCATACATATTTTATCAGTAACCTTGTTAAGAAACTTAGCCTAGATTAAATCTGAGTCACTCAAAACTAAAATGTAGAACAAAAGTTAACCAAATATCATGTTTCATTCAAGTTTATATGTTAAAAATACGAAAATCTTCCTAATTCGGTGAAATTAAACGAAAATTAACACTTTTGTGGATATCTGTTCAAGCAAATAAAACCACGCAACTATAAATTCTTATAGCAAATCTCCTATGTAGCCTTCTCCGTTTTATTGCATTGCTACCCTCGCTTGCTATCTCTTTCGCTCACACAATTACAAAGCGACGTAGAGCGAGACCGATAGCGGCAGTCCGTGCTGTTTTATTCATGGTAGCGGGAACGTAACGTGAGACAGCTACAGCTATTGCACAATGCGAAAGAAAGGGACAGGACGTGGTTCAACACTTCGTATTTAACGAAAACGCGGGCTAGGGAGTTTTTGATTGTAGTCCTATATACGTATGTATAGAAGAAGCACGATTATGAAAAGAAAGTGCATTTATTGAATCTTTGTCTTTGAAAAGATGTAAACAAAGTTATCTTTGGGTTCAGGGACATAACTGTATAATATTGCCATATTGTTTTGTTTATTTCTTTTATCTCTCTATACGCTAACATGGAAATGGCTTAACAAAGCGATCGCTCCGTACATTAGTCGATGTAGTTTTTAAGCATGAACTTTGTTTGACGTTTGACACAAACAAGCATTGTCTCTGCTTTTATAATTATATGATTTAAAATGAAAATGATTATTAAAATTAAATTGGTGTTATTATAGAGTTGGTTGTTTAGCAAAAAAATTGTTTTGAAGTAATTATGAAACTTATTAGTTCTGTTCTGTTAAAATTTTGTTTAATGAAAATAATCGTTCAAAAGGCAGGCTGCTATATTGATTGAATTAATGTAAGAATTAATTAAAATTATTTTTAATAAAACACTCAAGTAGCTACCCCGTTTTTTTTTTTTTAAGTGTATTTGATTTTATCCGTCATTTTTATTTAGTCTTTTTGCCCATATCCGAGATTATATTGAATATTTACCCGGTTTATAGGTATTTTATTATTAGTCATAGGTAAACAAAGTTGTGATCAGGTATGAATTCACTTTTTGAACCGCGGGGGGGGGCGAGGGTGATAGTTTCATGTACTCAGTACTCACGACAAACTCTGATTAGTTTATCTATTTATTATTATTTATATTTAATTTATTATTACTCAAAAACCATAAAAAAATCTTTGTATATATATTTTTGATTGACAATACTACAATTTGACATCTTGAAGCTGAATTAATGACAGCCCACGTTCCATTATACCTAGGTATGTTACACCTACTGTTCCCTGGGTTTACTCCCTATAGGTAGTTGGGTTTTTTTTTCACACATCTTACACACGGTCGTGTGATCCCAAACTAGGTAGAGTCATAGGTACCATGCTAACCAGACTGCTGTCAAACACTAAACTATTATTATTATTAAAAAAAAAAACATTCCTATACCGATTTCTATATAAATTCAAATCATATCGAACCCAAGATCTAAGCACAGCAGTTCCATACGCTCCCACTTGACCACCGAGGCATAGTAATCATTGGTTTATATAATAGTTTGGTTTAACACTATGGTAGGTAGGTGATAGGTCTAGGAGGGGCCCGGATGTCTTAATAACAGCAGTTCCCGGAACCCCTTCTATTACAGGCGCAGAGTGGCACACCGTGTGGTTTTTGTCGGTCCGATTCTGACACACCACCCCGCCGCAAGCCCCGGTGGGGTGACGGCCCGAGGGGGTTACCACACGTAAAAAAAAAGGAAGGTCGTACGTCTTATTTTGAGATTTTTCACTGAATGCAACAAAGTGTTTATAATCTGCTTTTTTACAGTCGTTTAATTTTTTTTGCAAAATGTCCTCACGAAACGTGTATTTATAACAAAATTTTGGTATGAGATGAGTTAAGAATAGCAAATTAAACAAAATGGGATCAGTTCTGTATTTCTTCAGTATTTCCGGACCGATACGACCTTCAAACCTTCAAGAAAAGGTCGTACTCCTTCCTAAAAGGCTGGCAAAGCGCTTGTGACTTATGAGTTGCAGGCGTTCATGGGCGGCTTTAGTCGCTTTCCATCAGGTGACCCAGATGGGTCGTTGCCCTCTATTCCATAAAAAAAGTTATGAACAGAAAAAAAAACCTGGAATGAATTTGGAATAAAAACTGACGTAGTGGGATGAGGACGTAACAACCCATAAAAACACACAAACGCGTAATTATTTTTCCTGGTTGAGAACTGAACCCACGACCTCTGACATAGGAGTCATTCACCACTAGACCAACAGGCCAGTTAATACTAATAATATTTCTATACTAATTTAATTTTTTACATTGTTTTCTATATAATTTCACAGGTATTAGCAAGTAATAGGTATTAGTAAGTAACAGGTATTACATACCTTTGAATTGCCTGATCTTTCGAGCAGGTTGTATTGGCCGTGATTACAAGCCAACTCAGTCTGTGACCAACACATACATACATACACATGACTAGCAGTTCCACCTGCGTTACTAATCAAAGCTTTCTGTACGTGTTTTTTTCTTATACAATATATAAAAAGATTAATTTACTTCATAACTTTTTTTTTTAACTTTTCACACACGGCCGTCTGATCCCAAACTAGGCAGAGCCTGTACTATGGTAACCAGACTGCTAATAAACATACTTATGTATTTCTAAATACATACCTATTATAGATAAAATACACTCAGACACAGATCAAATAACCATGCTCATCACACAATATTTGTCCTGGGTTGGGAATCGAACCCACAACTCCCGGCTTAGCAGTCAGAATCACTAACTACTAGACCAACAGGCCCGTCGAGTTTCAATATTATTGGGATTTATACGTGAATATATAACAATATATACCTACTTACACAAGATGAGGTGTAGGTAGGTGGTACCTAAGTGTTTTTTAAATGCAATGGCTGCTGGGTTGTGTGGCTGAAATGTCTTACCTTGATTGTAACAACGTTAAATAAATATGACTGACTGAGGTTCTTGGGGCTTATTCAAGAAACTCAGTCATAACCCTGAGACCTTCAAAGTAGCAACTAACTGTAGTTGCTTCTTTGAAGCCTCATCATCAACAGCCTTTAATAGTCCACCGCTGGACATAGGCCTCTCCTTAGGAAGGAGGTTTTGGCCTACTATACCACGCTGGCCTACTGGCTGAAGCCTCAGTGGAAGCACAAAACAGAAGTCTCAGAATACTAAGAAGACCATGATTATGAGGTTTATTTTACAACATAATTACATGTATATAGTGTATGCATAGTACCTACAAGCTATGGATGTGTATGCAAAGTACAAGCTAAGTTTAGTTCTGGCCTAAATCATCATCATCAGCCTATCGCAGTCCACTGCTGGACATAGACCTCTCTCATTGCATAGATCGATTTTGGGCTTCTCTCATCCAGCTCCTGCCAGCCATCTTGCACAAATCGTCACTCCACCTGGCCTGTGGGCGTCCTACACTACGTTTGCCGAGACGCGGCCTCCACTCAAGAACTCGTTTTCCAAAACGGTTGTCGGTTCTGCGGCTAATTTGGCCACCCCACTGCCACTTGAACTTGCTGCTCCGGTAGGCTATGTCGGTGACCTTGGTTGTATTGGTTGTGGGCCTCGGTTTCCGCATTTAGACTCAGAGTGGTCCTTTATGCGTCGGGGATTGGTTGACTAGGTGAGCCAGCCAAGCTCCTTCCAGAAGCGCAGAAGCCTCCTGGGGCGTTCACAGGCTTCTAGGAGCGACTTTATATCAGGAATGATATTTGCCCGTTGTGTGGCCACTCCCTCGCATTCCAGGACTACGTGGGCGGCCGTTTCTTCAGCTTCCAGACACCCCCTGCACAGGGGGCTGTCCGTCGCATTGACTATGAATAGTTGTCGGTTCAGGGCTAGATGTCCTGTAATAGTTCCGACAACCATTCTGATTTCCGGTCTGCTAAGACTGATCAGTCAGCAGGTTAGTCGTGGCGTGACTTGATTCAGCACCAGTTTGGACTGTCTGCAGCCGGGTGAGTTTTTCCACCTCCGGTTGTGTGCTTCACAGGTCCGTTGCCTGACCCAGCATCGTATTTGGTTAAACGATATGGGCAGGAGTGGGGTTGGGCCAGAGGTTGGGGTTGCCGAGCCCCTCCTTGCCAACTCATCTGCGGCATCGTTCCCGTGTGAGTTACTGTGCCCTTTAATCCATTGGAGGAGTACCCCATTGAATATAGCGAGCTGTTCCAGTGCTTGGTGGCATTCGAGGACAACACCAGAGGTCATTGTGTTGCCCTCCAATGCCTTTAAGACGGCCATGCTGTCGGATATTATTCGGTGACCTTGGTTCTCTGCCGGATCACCTCATTCCTGATGCGATCCCTTAGAGAAACGCCGATCATAGCTTTTCTATATCCCGTTGAGCCTAAATATTAGGTATTCATTATTACTCGTATGTTATATTAGGTATGTAAATTTTTAAACTTTTCCTGTTTACTTGTTTCAAGACTCAGTTGTTCAGAAAGACAGAAACAAAAATATTCATAAATTAATTTCAAAATGTCTCATAAATTATGGGCTTGTGAAGTAACGAACATAAAATTAAACTTAATTGAACAAATCCTCTCTTTTTTTAAGTAGGTTATAATCACAACTTACAAACTTCACAGACACCATATAAGTACTGTATTAATCAATAAAACTAAAGATTAAACAACCACCAATTAAATATCATCCCTATTGAATACCAATAGAGTTTACATTCCATTGTGACAAATTAACCTTCAACATTCAAACCATTATTATTCAAACTAAAATCAACCTTGAACTGATCACAATAAAGATTACAGTCAGATAGCAAAACCGCGAAGTCTTTTCTATGTACTATTGTTCGTACCGTTAAGGTCGATACTCCTAGTGCGAGTGTACAATAGAACAGACAAGTAAGGACTGTTTTTTTGGAATATAGCACAAGCGACATTGAACCTTATGTAATGGATAAAATGAGGCTGTATTTTTGTGAGAGGCTTTTATAAATTATTAATGAGTGTTTATTTGAAGGGTTAAAAAGCCCCTTTTTGTCTATTGGCGGTTGTATCCTTCAACGGTAGAGTTTGAAAGTTAAGTCTCAGGATATTATTTGTTAGGCAAAGCTTTTTTATAATAATATTTATTTAATTAAACGCAAAATAGCATATACTATGTGTTTACCCACTTAAACAATTTGATCCCAACCTAGGCGAGCCTGTATGTTATGTTAAGTTATGCCGTGGCTCCCACATGTACTCGTATGTAGGTTTTCTCGGTAAAAAGAAGCCTATTTAAGAATTTTTAAAATCTTTTTTTTTTTTTTTTAATGTTTCACACATCTCACACACGGCCGTCTGATCCCAAACTACGCAGAGCCTGTACTATGGTAACCAGACTGCTGATAAACGTACTTATATATTTTTTACATACATACATATTATAGATAAATTACACCCGGACACAGAACAAATGACCGTGCTCATCACACAATATTTGTTCTGGGTGGGAATCGAACCCACAGCCTCTGATTTAGCAGTCAAGGTCACTAACCACTAGACCAACAGGCCCGTCGTTTTGTGTTTAAGCCGTGAAAGCTAACAAACAAACAAACTCAGTTTCACATTCATAAAAAGTGTGTGTGAAACTCACTCACGGCAGAAGTGAAACTGCAAAAAAAAACATTTTTTTTTATCTCAAAAAACTCTACAAAATTTTGCCCGGTGCCACTAAGGCAGCGTTTATCAAATTCCACGCTAACAAAGTCGCGGGTAACAGCTAGTATTCAATTAAAATATAAAAATATTCACACTGTCAAAACATTATATTAAACATAATGTGTAATGTATTCTATCTCATTCTCTCGCCGACTTAATCCTATACATTTATGTGTTTGTTTCTTTATCGTGACGCATTTTCGTTTCATCGAGTTTCAAATTAAAACGATCCTAAAGAAATTTTACTTCAATAAAATCAACAATGTTATTGCCTCACTAGGTATAACTTTGACTGCACGGATGGCGTAGTGGTTTAAGATGTCACCGCTGTCGCCACGCCGCTTACTAGTACGCTGAGTGTTGTGGGACGACACTTTGTGTGATCTACAAATTGTTGTTCTGAGTCTGAGTGTTCTTTGTGTCCGTTTCATGTATGTTTGTAAAGTCCCCCGCGACACAAGATATATTCCTAATGAGAGAGTTGTCTTTAACAATAAAAAACGGTTGTACCTGTACAGGTACTTTTGTAGTTAATTCCTTTTAATCACCGACTAGTGGTCACCAGTGGTTCGACCGAATCGACGCAAAATTCAACCATAATTCATTTAATTTTAAGTTTCATCTTTATTAGGGTTCTTTTATCATATCTCTATGATGAAATTAATATGATGATTGATTATATATCTCTATGATGAAAGGTCAGTTTGACCATAGATTTTAAATATGAACAAAAGAGTATGGTATGTATGTGTGTGGTAGGTATGTGTGTGTATATTGTGTGTCATTCAAGCAGTACTGTGTGTAATGTTTATTTTAATTAATTTAATGTATTTCTAGTGCATTTTATGTAAAAAAAAAATTGCTTTATACACTTTTTCTCCATATTATCTTTAACTGGGTCAAATTTTACGTTCATCCGTTCGCGCAATTTTCTTAAAATAGGGTACAAAGTTTTCGCTTTCACATCAACAGCCTTTAATAGTCCACTGCTAGACATTAGCCTCTCCATAGAAAGAAGGTTTTGGCCTACTATACCACGCTGGCCAGGCGTGTTGGTGTAGGGTTTGATCCAAGTTTTCCTTATTTTTGCAGTGCTGGTGTCCTGCGTTATTTTGCGCCCTTAGTCGGCTCTTACGACACCCACGGGATGAATAGGGGTAGTGACATTTCGTATTCTTAATCCGTCACTACACGGATAAAGTTTTCGCTTTACGTGTTAATAAACATATCCATACCAACTGTGTCTGTCTGTCTATCATCGGGTACTGTTACCTCTTAAACGCTTAAACCGCGCACCGATATACATAAAATTTGGTATGGAGATAGTTCGATCCTTGAAAAAGGAGATAGACTTTTTTATAGCTTGAGAAAGGGCATACTTTTTACCGCGACAACGCGATACACGCCTCGAGCCTAAAAAGCCTTCAACATAGTTTAGAAATTTAAAAAATGCTATAAGTTTACCTACACCTGCAGACTAACACGGAAATTTCTCACCACATCTCCGTTTTCGTCCACATACACCATTACTTTAATTATGATAACTCGACTATGACCAGTGGAATCAGATAATTTTACCCCTTTCAGGTAGATGAACAAATGAAAAATAATATTAATAAATAAATAAAATGTTTGGATTTATCTAACGAGATTGTCAATATGTGGGATGTGGATTCGGTGATCATTGTATTCGGTGATCGTCGACCAACACCTTAAGAGGCTCACGTTAGAAGGCTCGACCAAGGGTCTGATGCAGAAGGCAGTTCTCCTTGACACGGCCCGTATAGTGAGGAGGTCCTGTCGTAAGAGCCCTAACCAGCGGTGTTTTGGACCTTGTATCCGATGTCTACTATTTATATATTTTTTTAATTATATATTTTATATTTATTTTTTATTTTCGGACATCTTATACACAACGCTATCTAGTTTCAAACTAAGCAGAGCTTGTACTATGAAAGCTAGATTGATTGATATACTTTTTTTTTGTAAATACATACATACGTGTAAGTATTATACATAGAAAACACCCAAACTCCGCAACAAATATTTGATCAGATCATACAAACATTTAGTCCGACCGGAGACCTCAGTACAACGGTCGCACTCGCTACCACTGCGCCACCGAGGCAATAAAATGTAATTAATATGTGTGTATAAGATAGCTATAGATAATAAATAAATCTTTATTTGGAAATAAAAAACACTGCACAGTTTTTACCACATTAATTTGAAAACGATGACATCCGGAATAGTAATAAAAATATCTCACACATGGCCGTCTGATTCCCAAACTAGGCAGAGCCTGTACAATGGTAACCAGACTGCTGATAAACATACTTATATATTTTTAAATACATACACAGACCGTACTCATCACACAATATTTGTCCTGGGTGGTAACAGAACCCACGACCTTTGGCTTCACTCGCAGCAGTCAGGGGTCACTAACCACAGACCAACAGACCCGTCAAAGTCGCCCGTCAAGTAATAAAACATTTCAAGAATAAAACTGTTTCGCAGATATAAATGCCCTCGCCCAATATATACAACAAATCCAAATATTTGAACTATATTGAGTTAAGACGTTTTATAAGGTCCCCAGCGACTTTTCTAGCAGGCTTTCAAGTAAATAGGATTTAAAAGAAATCTAAAACATACCTAGTATTACAAATATATTTGCTATTTATATAGAAACATAAACTGTATTAATAATAAGATATCGTAAATATGTGATTAAAATTTGTCTTTCCAATGACATTAAACTGTCAAATATTAACAAACTGACAGATACAAGAATATGGTTCTTCTACAGTTCTGACATGTACACTGTACATGTCAGATTACGTCAGATACTTTTAAATTGTCAATCTTAGAAAATATAATACCGTTTTTAACTCTTCTAGTAAAGGTATTAATTGAAATTCATAGAAAGTGTTTGAAAAATCAAGATGGCGTGAATAACATTAGTTTAATAAGTTGACATTTGGCCTTCAAGCTTATTGTTTAAGAAAAAAAACTCCTAAACAAGAAGTGTAATGTGAAGTGTGGAAGAAATAAGCAATAAGGTACACATCTATGGTTAAATATCATTAGGTAATTTCAAATATTACGTCAAAAAATTATATTAGCGCAAAACACGAATTTCTTTTTCTTAAAAAAAATATTTTCTGCGCATTGAAAAACCATCATGTACCTGCTTAAATAGATTTCGCTCGTAACATTAATTTGATTCCGATTCCGATGACAGTACATTAATTTGATAAATTTAGGCGATTATTCTGATCAGGATCTTCAGGATTAACGGCTTTTTCCATACCTATAAAATACGGCAGTGTCCTTTGCTTCGCACCAAGAGGCGTGTCCTGAAGCATATTTGACTTAAACTTATTATTACTTTTTAGTCTTAATAAGAATATAATCATAATTATGATTGATAAAGCAAAAATAAATTATAGTTAAAAAAAAACATGCTTTTGTAACTAGCCTAACTAAAACATAGAAAATAATTTTAAATAACTTTTAAAAAAGACATCGTTTAAAGCGTGGGGTGCTTTTCAAAATATTTAATAAATTAATAAGTTTACTTTTACCAATATCTGTCCATTAAATATTTTTACAATATTTTTACCTAGCACCCACACACTTTTAAACTTTAATTCATTTTTAACTGTCCCTGTTACTCGTGTTTTCAATTTTATTTATTCTACAATTTGTTATACCAAACGTTAAAAGTGTATATTTTTGTAATAGTTAGGTTTGACTTTATTGTAAAAATATAAATATTATAAACATTTAAACATTATACAGAAAAAAAAATCGTTTAATAGTAATAAAAGTTGATTTTAAATTAATACACGGCCCAAAAATAACATTGCTGAGTTTTAAAATGTTAATATACGTTTAGATCCTATCCTAGGACCTATAATGTTTTTAACACAATTTTATTACATCACTGGCTCTTTATCCGAGGTTTGACAACTGACTTTTTAACTAAAGTGTTGCCAATAAAAAAAAATTATAAACAAAATTTTCAATACCACCTAAGGAGCTCTTTTAGTAATTTTGTACCTTTATCCCTTTATTAAGGTATTATTAACACAATTTTCCTTACCGAGACAGTCATAAAGTTAACTACCTAGAAGCTATTTTTAATGTGTTTTTTTTGTCTATACCTAACAACTTATTATCGTGGGACTGAAAGCACTGATACAGTCTGTTTTCTTTCGTCCCCAGATCAGCATGGAAGCGAATATACACACATACGTAAGTAGATATACAACATATAAAATTCATACAGACTATCATTTTTTATATAATCTCGATATAATAACAATAAAAGCACACTAAATAGTACTTTTTTTCAAATAATAATACATATTTTTTGGTTTTTTTTACTGACTGGGACAAGAAAACAGGCAGGGTTGGTAAAATGAACTTTTGGCGTTAGCAACCCCATGAGTTTTGACAACTACTCTCATGAGAGAGAAAAATAAATGGCTATGTTCCTCACTGTGATTTTTTTGTTGTCTTTTTAACTCTGTTCCAGTTAAGCTAAACACTTGTATTAGGAATAAGGTCTTGAGAGTGAGACGTTTTATGAGATTAGAACTGAAAACCAGTAGATTGCATGTCTTTGAAATTAATCTACCTCCGATGTAACATTACGTGCCTACAACTTTAGTATTTGTAAAGTCAAAGTACCTGTGCTAGTTTTGGGGCTTTAATACCTCCTTTAAAGTAGCACGTAGTAGTTAAACGTAGTCGACAAAAAATATTTAGTAGTATAAGCTTTAAAGGAATTGTGTGGCTGACTGTACATCAATTTTCTAACTACCGCCATTTTCAGATATATACATAAACCCGTTACGCTTTGTGCGCGAAAGAAAAAACTCCCCGCACTCAATCAAGTAGGCCGTTCAATTACGTGGTAACTGCACACAATCACAGTTTAACTAGCTCAGCTAACTGCACTTTTAATATTTAAGTGTATTTTGTCGTCTGCAGATGGCGCCACTGAAAGTTTCCCATAGTTGGACAGTTGCCATTTAGTTTTGAAAGGCGTTGTCTGTACTTTCGTTACTTTAAACTTACCACAAACAGTATTACACATTACACATAAGAAATATTTTTATAGAAGGCAATTCGGTATAACAATTTTGCCAAAAAGTACTTTTCGGAATTTGAAATCTTTTAGGCAAAGACGCAACATTTCAGTAACAGATTATTCTCTATTTTGTCTAAGCCTTTTAGACTTTCGTATTGCATGATAGACAGACATAATGAAACATAATATATGTAATCACATAAAAGTTAAACAAAATTGAAAATCGAGTATTATACCCACCCGCGTTCCAAAACTTCACAGACGCCAATAAACAAATACAATTAACAGACACAAAGTACAGTCAACTTCATAACAATTATCTTACGACTAGCATTAATAAATTTAATATGTGGGGTTTCGAACCCACGATACTTACACAACTGTTTTAAACTTACATCTTATATATAAAATTCTCGTCTCACAATGTTCGTTCCCGTATTCCTCCGAAACGGCTTGACCGATTCTCATGAAATTTTGTGTGCACATCGGGTAGGTCTGAGAATCGGCCAACATCTATTTTTCATACCCTCTAAATGGTAAGGCTGACCCATCCCTAATTTTTTTTGTTTTGCAATACAACGTTTGCACGGGTCAGCTAGTAATATATAAACTTTTTGTCTGTGGTTTCCTTCAATTTAATGTAAATTTCGTCGTTCAATTAACGTATTCGAAATATAAATTAATTTTAATACCTATATTGAGTCTGAAAATTACGCTAATAAATTAAATAGGATTAAAAATAAGTATATCGCAATGGTTTTATCGTTTACAGCCGGCCTTATGAACTTGAACAAGTTATTAATTGGTTCTATATTAGGCCGTCTAGACAGGATGAGGCCCGACCATCAGTCACGGCGGTCCAATATTGAATCCAGGTGTCACGCCGACTTATACATGCATACAATATATATGTTTGGCGTGTAGTCCCACTGCGAGCGGTTAATGTATCCACGAGAAAAGCGATTTTACTTAAGAACTGGGTTTTAATAGCGCTAATATTAAACAGCAAACTCCACTTACAAAGTTTCTGAGTAAGCCGTATATTGTACACAAACTAATTGTGGGAGCTAATATGTGTTACAATTTAATAGGGAAGAAATATTAACACAGTTTTATAATAACCTTAAGGTTAATTTAACATATTTACTTGGATTTACTTTATATAACTAGTTATTGCCCGTGTGTATTTATTTTATCGCGATAAATAGTAGCTAATTCCTTACCACAAGAAGAAAACTATCTCCCTACCAAATTTCATCTAAATCGATTTATCGATTATTGATTCCCCATACAAACTTTACCCTCCCCCCTTTTTTTACCCCCCCCCAAAAGGACTATATCTAGAATAAAAACTATAAAATGTTATTGCCCGGAACTCAGGCTATCATTATACCAAATGTTTATCAAAATCGGTACAAGCGGTTTAAGCGTGAAGTAGTAACAGACAGACAAACACTTTCTTGTTCATAATGTTTTAATTTGTGTAAGATTGCAAATGTTTTACTTACTTTCACTTATTATTTAAAACTACTATATTATTGTCGTGGGAATCGAACACACGATCTCTGGTCTAGCAGTCAGAATCACTAACCACTAGACCAGCAGGACAGTGTTCATTAGATAAAACTAATCAGTTTTTGCTAGTAAAGGATATTATCTGGTACACAATTTGGTCGTGGACAATTTTTTATTAGATTACTCCCGCCAATAAGAATATATCCCGTGTCGCGGATGAAAACGGACACAAAGAACACCCAGACTCAGAACAACAATTTGTGGGATCACACAAAGTGTCGTCCCATGTGGTTTGAACCAACAACACTCGGCGTAGTAGGAAGCGGCGTGGCGACCGCTTAAACCACTACGCCATCCGTGCAATCAATGCAATATAATAATTATTAAGTATTTGGGTATTTATTTTATTATAATGCTCATCTTTCTAAGGAGAAGCCTATGACCAGCAGTAGACTATTAAAGGCTGTCCATGATGATGATGCTCATCCTTTGGTAGACATATATAATAATATATAATATTATTTATTTTTAAAGTATTTGAGAGTAAATATAATGTAAAATCATCCACTCCAAAGAAAGAAAGGAAGTTGTTCAGTATACCCGTATATATTTTGTACTAGCTTTTGTATGCGGCTCTGCCTGCTTGTATGACGATTAGACCGGTAAAAAGTAGCCTATGTTACTCGTTGATAATGTAGCTTTCCTTTTCTTTTTCAAATCGGTTTAGTGGTTTAGGCGTAAAAGCGTAACAAACAAAACAAACTCACTGTCACATTTAAAATTATGAGTATGGAATGCCAGCCGACTTGGATTTTCTATCACTGAGCGCTTTATATTTAGTTTTTAGCAGCTAACAACCAATCTGTAGAACTAGAAATTCGAATTAGAACCATCTTTAAGTAAACACAACCCAAAGCGGCGGTAGTCTAGTGGTTAAGGCATTGGACTTGTGATCCAACGGTCGTTCGTTCGAATCCTGACCAGTAGGTACCACTACCGACTGAATCAATTCCTAAACACAAGCAATTTAGCATTACCTGGAGCTTTAACGGTAATACTAGTAATTTCGGTTTTTATTCGGAAAAAAAAAAGTAAAAATAAACAGTTTATAGATATCGGGTAACAAAAATGTCCTAACTAAGAGTATTTTTTCCTTTTTGAAGTGAGGAAAAAATACAAAATTTATTATTCTCTATATTCCGTCATCAATATGATCAATTAAATGTTGAGGGCTATCTTTTATATAATCTACCAGCTGCACTTTGCCCACGCTTGGCTGACGCACATCGCGGTGGCATTGGTGAGAAAAGGGAAACAAAAACGGACGCGACAAATCCTTGAAACGGTCTGTACATGGTGTCAAAATTTCAACTTTATATAAACGAACTTAAAATTTATATACATATATACTAGCTGACCCGGCAAAGGTTGTTTTGCCTATACGTTATTTCTAGGAAATATTAAAAAAAAAGATAATGGCTGGTCACCCTTATCGTTTAGGGTATGAAAAATAGATTTTGGCCGATTCTCAGACGTACCCGATGTGCACACAAAATTTCATAAAAATCAGTCCAGCCGTTTTCGGAGGAGTATGGTAACTACATTGTGACACGAGAATCTATATTTATACCTATATATGAGATTTCCACGTATATAGTCACTCATCACGATATATCTGGAACCATTAGAGCTAAAGACTTGAAATTTTGGTAGGAATATTCTTTTCACAGAGTAGAGGTCAGCTAAGAACGGATTTTAAGAAATTCAAAAAAAACAAAAAAAAAAACAACATGTAAATAGCAAAACAACGTTTTCAGGGTCAGCTGGTATTATATATAAGACTAGCTGACCCGGCGAACGTTGTGTTGCCATAACATACATTATTTCAAAAAAAAATGCCAAAAAAAAGAAAATAGGTGTAAGAAAAATAGATGTTGGCCGATTCTCAGATCTACCCGATGTGCACACAAAATTTCATAAAAATCAGTCCAGCCGTTTCGGAGGAGTATGGTAACTAAAATTGTGACACGAGAATTTCATAATAAGATGGTATATTATTGTAGTTAAATGAGGAACTAAAAGCCTGCGCCCGCTCTCAGTAATACCGAGACCATCATAAGTTATTCTGTGTGGTGACGCTGTCATGGCTTCCATTCGGATCCTTTGAATTAGCCCACCGCTTATTATTCAGATAATAGTCCCAGGTTACGTCCCACATATGAGTCATTATCAGTTTCTGTTTGTCTCTTTCCCTCTTGGTGTCTCTCTTTGACTGGATAAACGGATGGTCGCGGATATTGCATATTCCTAATTTAATACGCCCGTGTTAGTAATGGGAAATTGGATTAATTGATTCGGTCAAAAGGGGTGTGGTAATTATTTAGGTTCTTAAATGATCATGATTGTCTAATATCTTGATTTAAGGTTGAAATCTGAGCACTTAGAAGTTTCAGTCGGTGTAGTAATTATTGTTTAAATTGTAAAAAACTAAATCAAATCAAATCAAATCAAATCAAATCAAAATCTTTATTTGCCAACCAAGTGTACATCAATGATCTTATAATATTATATGTAGTAGTCCCAACTCAGAAGCCTTTTCCAGGCATTGCAAAAATTTGAGAGAGAACGCAGAAGAATAAAACAATACAAATTAAGTGACTCAATAGTACAGTATAACAATCGAATAAAGCATGCAAAAATACGAAGGCACCCGACATTCTACATCACTAATACATATACACATTTTCCTACTGTCCCTAGCATTTCCGAGCATCACGACCGATTTTTCTTTTTATGATTTGTACTTAGGTATATGCTTTCTGTTTTCCGTGTAATAAGAAATGTAGTTTGTTAAGTGTTTTTTTTCCTCAATGTATTCTTTAACAGAATAGAAACATTTTGTAATTAAGAATGCTTTTAGTTTTTTAATGAATAGTGTAGTCTTCGTTTCATTTTTTATGTGGATAGGTAATTTGTTGTATATTTTTACAGCCATGTACTATCCTATTTTAACCGACTTCAAAAAAGGAGGAGGTTCTCAATTCGACTGTATTTTTTTTTATGTTTGTTACCTCATAACTTTCGACTGGGTGAACCGATTTTGATGATTCTTTTTTTATTGGAAAGCTGGTGCTTCCCGTGTGGTCCCATTTCAATTTGGTCTAGTTCTGACCATGGAATCCATGAGAATACCATTGAAGTCCGTTTTTTTTGTTAAAATTTTACTAGTCATAAAAGTGAAGACTTTATTTGTGCAACCAAACCAAAGCGATAACACGATAATCTCAGAAAACACTTTATCAAATTCATTTTTTATTTAATTAATATTTAATTTATAATTATATAATGTATATTTATTTATTTTTACACTACGTTAGCTTCAATACACCTGGACTACCCACTGTTTCTTCTTATCTACTGTCGATTTTCCATCCAAAGGTTGGCCTGTAAGAGATTGCTATTATCAATAAGGCCGCACATCTGTAATATTTAACCAACTTGCTGTAATAGGTGTACAATAAAGCATATTCTATTCTATTCTATACCTACTCGTAATGTCACGACCAATAGCAGCCGAACATCAACGAAAAATGATGCAGAAAACGCAGAATATTTATTCCTTTTGAGAAACACAGCTGAAGTTGCGCAGGCCAGCTTTAGAATAATAATAATAATAATAATATATCTCACACATCTCACACATGGCTGTCTGATCCCAAACTAGGCAGAGCCTGTGCTATGGTAACCAGACTGCTGATAAACATACTTATATTTTTTTTTAAATACATACATATTATAGATAAATTACACCCAGACACAGAACAAATGACCGTGCTCATCACACAATATTTGTCCTGGGTGGGAATCGAACCCACGACCTCTGGTTTAGCAGTCAGGGCCACTAACCACTAGACCAACAGGCCTGTAATAAAAGGACTTTCCTTAGAACGGATTTTTTATTCAATGTCTAATTTAAGAAATGAATCTGATAAAAATACACCCGTTTTCGAGTGTACCAGACTTCATGATTAATGTTTTTTTTTTTTAATATATATAAAACTTTAGGTGTTGCTTTGAATAAAACTATTAGAAATAATCGACGATCAGATGGCATAGTGGTTTGTGTAACGGACTGCTATTCCAAAGGTCGCGGTTTCGATTCCCACTGAAGTCAAACATTAGTGTGCATGAACATTTAATGTTTGATTTGGTCTGGGTGTTTCTATGTATAAGAGGTATGTATTTACAAAAAAAGTATATCTATAAGTATTCTATCAGTAAATCTAGCTTTCATAGTACAGCTCTGCTTAGTTGGGAACTAGATGGCGTTGTATCAGATGGGCAATTTTTTTTTTTGCATTACTGCCGTATTGAAGTTTGAGATTTTAACCATTTCTGTTTAAATTTTATTAGATTTAATCTGATAGTAAAAAAAACCGTACTTCGACGAGCAAAGTCAAGAGCATTAATAAATTCTAGTTCGTTTTTTCTTTAGTTTCCTTTTGTTACAATAGTTTAACACGATGACATGAAGCCGTGGTTTTTGCTTGTTTATATCGTAATCATGACTGTTTGTGGAATATCTATCCGAATCTATTTTACTTTAAAAAGTGATTGTGAGACTGCAGCCGTAAAATGTAAACATTTGTTCGTCGATGTGTTTACTGTGACTTCGACTGCGGCATCAACGACAGTCATCGTTAGACGTAAATGATGTTCTGGTCACTTGGATCTCACCTACACAAATTTCCTATGCAATGCGAAGAGTTATGTAGAAATATTCACATGAAGGTCATCATATAACTCGGAGTAGGGCGCCTGAGTCCGGCCGTCGGGGTTTTTATGGGAAACACCACATATTCCTGGCTCCTGCATCCCCAAGGGGCCGGAAATCCGAAAGGATTTTCCACCCCGTCAACAAAAAAAAGGTCATCATATAACAATGATTTAAATCTTCACACAAAAGTCTTTGTAACAATACTAAGTTCCATATTCGCTTGAACATTTCCCTTTCAAATCCTTTTGTAAGTTTTGAAGCAATAGGTCGGTCGGAAAAGATATAAAAAATGTTTAAAGAAGACTAAAAAAGTAAATGACGTAATAGTACAAATATTTGGTTGTCCGGATATCCGGTGTAACAAAGTTCCATAATCAAAAATTTAAAAAATAAGTACGATACGCTAATAGACAAATGATAAATGAATACTTAAAAGTAAAAGGGCTTATGTAAATGTGTTTTTAGTTGGAACCAAACTTTTTCATTTTCTATACAAAACTTCATTCTTTACCATATTAATTTAATAGCAATTTAAACTATACAGTCTGTTGACATTTCGATACGGTACCCCAGGGTACATTCCTTTGTTAATATTATTTCAAAACTGAACTAAGTTGCACTCAAATTAATTCTGGCAGCAGCGCACATACAATGGCAGCGCATCCAACTTCACCACTTACCAAAACCTATTAAGTTCAAGATATGGTTATTTTAATAAATGAGCACCCGTCAAGCTAAACTTGAAATTAACTTGGTGCCCACGGGACGCTGCTAGCGCCATGAATAGTCTACGCGAGCTATGTCTATTGTTGTCGGTTTGGAACTTGCATAGAACTTGTTCTGGATTATGTTCTCGGTACTGTGTTCCTTTTTGTGTGGCCGGCTATGTGTGTATATTGTATTGTACCTTCACTTATATAATACAAGACGTTGAAGGAATTTGTAGGCAAGATTAAGCGGGAACTTACACTAGAAATAGTTGGTTCTTCTTAAATATAAATTTATATTTAGAAAAATTCTTTAAATAAAATCAACATCCGTATTTCAACCAAGCCAGCCATCTTTCTTATTGAACTGTCAATGTATAATAATATACCTCACACATCTCACACACGGCCGTCTGATCCAGACTGCTGACGTAACCAGACTGCTGATAAACATACTTATAAATCTTTAAATACATACATATTATAGATAAATTACACCCAGACACAGAGCAAATGACCGTGCTCATCACACAATATTTGTCCTGGGTGGGAATCGAACACATGACCTCCGGCTTAGCAATCAAGGTCACTAACCACTAGACCAACAGGCCCCTGACAACTCATTATTTTAATTAAATGTTATCGATTTTCGCGAGTTTCCAATGAATAGGTATTTAGTGATATGTATAATTCTAATTATTACAAAAAAATAAAATACGGATATGTTTGTTTCGCTTTCTAGCCTGAACTACTCAACTATGTTGAAATATTCACTCTTACACATCGTCACAGTTAGAGAAAGAGACATAAAAAGACATTTATTTGACGACTTAATGGCGTAGTGGTTTGTATAGCAGACTGCTATTCCAAAGGTCGCGGGTTCGATTCCCGCTCAAGTCAAGCATTTGTGTGCATGAACATTTAATGTTTGATTTGGTCTGGTGTTTCTATGTATAATAAGTATGTATTTACAAAAAAAAAAGCATATATGTATTTATATCAGTTGTCTAGTACCCATAGTACAAGCTCTGCTTAGTTTGGGACTAGATGGCATTGTGTGAATGTGGTACAATATTATTATTTATTTATTTATATTCAGAAAAAAACTTTGTTTCTAAGAGATAGAAAGAATGAATGAAGCCACATAAAAAATTTGGTACAGAATAAAAGCATTTTACTGTGTCATTATTCAGCCGTTGTGTGGCATAAAGTGTTGTACTGATTTTTTAATGCACAATAAACAGCTTTATTAGTTTTTAAAAACGTTTTTAAGGGAGTATATACATTTAACACGCTTGTGTTAGCTTCACTTGTAACTATGTAAACAAATATTGGTAATTTATTTTAAGGTTTGACTGCAGGTATGATGTAGTGGTTTAAGCGGTCACCTCTACGCTATCTACTGCAATGTGTATTGTGGGTTCCCAGAATGGGACAACATTTTGAGTGATCTACAAATGTTATTCTGAGTCTGGGTGTTCTTTGTGTCTGTTTCGAAAATGTGTGTAAAGTACCCCGTGACACAGGATATATTCCTAGTGCGGGAGTTGTCTTTTTAATAAATAAAAAATATAGTTTGTGTGCAAATGTAGTTTGAATGACAATACTGTAATTTGGCGTCATGATACTGATCTTATAACAGAGCCAAAAGGTGAACAGTAGAACTCTTCAGTGACTGGTAAACCGTTCTAGTTCGGACTCGTAAGACTCGTTTTAACGAGTCCCGTCTATTGTATTTGGTAACGGTGATCTTAATAATGAATTTTTTTCACTTCTTAATTTAATTGTACTAAGTTTTTTAACTATTAATATTTATTAAATATAAATACAAATGTTAAGTTGGTTTGTGTACGCTACATAAACTCGAAAAGTTCTGCGCCGACTGAGCTCAAACTTTGACACGATATACAATCCGCTTCAAGGATTTGTTTTTATCTTTTTTTCGCCTCTATTTTGTTTCAATGGCTGGGGTCAGCTAGTATTCTATATAATGGTAATATATAATAGTTTTTGTGGTGGTAACTCGTAAGCTGGATGCGAGAAGCCCAAAATCAATCTAAGTGGCGTGCAATGGGGAGAGGCCTATGTCCAGCAGTGGACTGCGATAGGCTGATGATGATGATGATGAACTCGTAAGTAATATTCTGTGACATTCTTGTATGAAACAATTTATTAACTAGAACAGCCTGTACACTTGGTACTCTTACACATAAAAATGTATATATGTGTACAAACATAAACACAGTGAAAATAGTAACTCGTAATACGTATTCGAAATTATGTGTACTCATATCATATTTACTCAGAACGGGTAACGAACCCGCGATCTTTACTTGCCGTAAAATTGTCGTCTGTCCGTCTATCGATCAAACGTATTTAAAACAATTGCGTAGCGGTCATTTAGAATTTGTATCCCCCCTGTAAATAATTGACCTTCAGAGACTCGTATCTTGTTTGCTAACTTAATGGTTTAATACCATAATCGTATCTTTTTAAATAGACGTTGTGGGCAAACGTACATAATTTTTTTTATCGAGTTACTCGTTGAGATAAAATATGTGTGGTAACATTAACCATGTTATCACCTGCTTCATGATTTACAGTACCCCATTACTTACGTTTTTCCGGAGCCCCAAAAACCCCCCTCTGATTTGTTAAAAGGGGGGGGAAATAAAGGGGGAAAGGGGCGGCCCTGCACTTGTGCCTTTTGAGTTCAGGTGTCCCCACGCGCGGTAAACACTTTCCCCACACACCCCTATAACATAAAAAAAAACATTTGTTTCAAAGTAAATCAGGGGCCGTTGAGTACATGGGGCTTCAGCTATTTTTCCATTCTTAAAAAAATGCTTGGGATTTAATACGAAGTGTCCCACCCTATTCAATTTGTGGGTGCGTACCCCTTTTTTATAGAGTAGGACTTCTTTAAATTTTGCAGTTTTTGCACTCACATCATCATCACATAAAAGCCTTTAATAGTCCACTGCGCAATGGCCTCTCCTTAAACGGAGGTTTTTGGCCTCTATACCACTCGGGGCCAACGGGTTGATAGGGTTTGTGTAAATTTTTCCCTTTCTTTTAGTGATGTTGTCCTGCGCAGTTTAGGAGGGGCCCTATTCCACAGGTTTATTGAAGGCTTGATATTTTATGTTTAAGTAAAGTGTTTGAAAGGACCAAAAAAGTGCAAAGGCACTTTATATAACAACAACCGACGTTTAATATGAGGTTGTAGAGGGGGGCTTGGGTATGACTTTCAAATTATTAAACAGTGAGACCCGGGTTTTACCCGTTTTTTGTTTATAACCGCGGGCATTCCGCGGGCGAAGCTAGTCAAAAAAGTCTAATTTACCCCTTTTTGTATCCGTCAAAATCGGTCCCCCGTTCCAAGGATTCCCCGGGAAAAAACAACGACAACAGAAAAAAAATTGTAAAAAATGTTTTTTTGGCATAGTACCGTGAAACACCATATGTTTTTAAAAGCGGTTTTTTAATATTACAAACAGACACTCCAATTTATTTTTTTGTTAGAGTATAGATAATTTATGCCCAAAAAATCCATTGACCCCCCGCATTTAAAGATATAAATATATTTTTTTTGTTTACCATTTTTCGACCTCCGTCACCCGCCAAAGGCCCAACGAAGGGGTTTTGACCGATTTTTTTATATAATTCAATGGGTTTTTAGTTTACAAAACCCAAAAATCCTATCCACAGCTTGCATGTGTATTTTTTAAAGTAAATTTTTATTTTTGATTCCTTTCAATTGTAATTGGAATTTAAAACAAAGGGGGGGTTTTAAAAGTTTTTGCCAGGCCGCTTCCTACTGCACGAGTATTGTGGATTCGTTTCCCTACATGGGACAACACTTATGTATTAAACAACTCATTATTCTCATTTGATGATTTTGTGTCCTTTTTTAAAAAGTTTTTAAAAGTCCCCTGCGAAAAAAGGAGCTTCCTAATGCGGGAGTTGTTTTTAAAAAAAAAAAAAGTTTCACTTAACATATTTAGGAAAAAAAGTACCCTTTTTTTAAAATAATTTAAACATATTATGTTTCTAAGTGTTAAGAGTTTTTTTTTAAAACCTGTTTTTAAACCCTGCTAAACAAAACTTAACATTTTTTATAATAAAAATTTTTTTAACAAAAATTAAAATGACGTTTATTAAAGTAAAAAAACAGTGAAAAAAGGCCGAACCCTTTGCTTTTGGGACTCATGCTAATTATCCGCGCGTGACTGAACCGTGGACAACAAGCTGTTTAAATGTAAAAGCATCTTTTATAATCATACGTGGTGGTTGGTAAAATGAAAAATCGGTTATACTAGGTTTAGAATTTTGGGGATATTTTGGGCGAAGTATTTTTTTTTTTATGTCATTTAAAATGGTAAGTGAACCATTCCCCATGGAGACTTGCAACTTACAGTCACTAGTCTTTGTCCCCTTTTGATTTAATCCGAAAAAGGGGGAGGGGGGTTTGGGCGCAGTAACCTAATTTACTCGGGTTAGAGCAAAGAACGGTAGTGTCTCGGCCGGCCTATATGGCCTTCCACTTCTTTTACGCAACATACTTAAATTTTAAAAAAAAATAGTTTAAAACTAAAAAATACGCTTTTGTAACAGCCGTACAAAAAAGTAGAAAATATTTTTTTTTTTTATTTTTGAATGACGCTTCTATCCCCAAAACTAAAACCCTTGTCGACCTTCCAATTCAAAAAAAACGTACTCCTTCCTAAAAGGCCACAACGCGTTTGGACTCCTGGTTGCAGGGCGTTCATGGGGGGCGATGGTACTTTTCCCCAGGGGACCCGCCTGCTCTTTCTGTCCTCTCCCAAAATTAATTTAGTGATTTTTTTAATATATTTGTAAAAGGCTTGTGAAAAATTTTGGGTCTGCCCAGTTCCGGAAAAACCGGACCTTTTAAAAATGGCAAACGACCTTTCCCCGTTGGAGTCGGGGGGCCCGCACCACAGAGTACATTAAAACTATAAGAAACCTGCACGAGCTGCGTGCAGTGAAATGGTGTTTTTTGCCCGAAATAGATAAAATTCCGTGAAAGCGAACCTTGACGGTAGAGATTTCGTTGGTTTGGAGAAAATTAGATTATGGTTTTAAAATATAGCGGGTAGAGTTTACGAGACTACAACGCTAATAGCCTTATCTTATTTTTATTTTTATTTTTCTTAATTGTCCGGTCGCCCCGGGGGTTTACAGACAAAGTATATAATGAAAGGACAAACAAAAAAAAAACCCAGATTCCCGGGGAAAAAAA
>CADEBD010000342.1:0-362344 GCA_902825455.1 Arctia plantaginis
TAGGTTTGGGGCGGTGCGGGTTGAGGGGACTCACCGGTCAGCTTTCGAATCGTACTCCAAGCCTTTTTACTGTTGTGAGTCATGTCGATGCTAGTAACAGTATTCGTCCACCTCTCTCGTCTGTTTTCGCCTAGTTTAGATAGCAACAATTCTCCAGCAATTGTGGTTGCCTCAGAAAAAGGATCGGATCGGAACAGTGATTCGTATCGCGTCAGTAATTCACTGGAATCTGTTGACAGCCCCGGAATGTAGGAGGTCCTGCAGCCCCTTGGGATGTGTCTTCGGGAATAAGTTGACACAATCTCGACAAACTGGTCGTAGTTTTGCGGGGTTGGTGGGACATTGAACAGGGCGTCATCGATCGACTGCGTAAACGACTCCCAATCAGCCTTGGCATAGTTGAATCGGCGCTTGAGGGGGACATTTATAGATCGGACCACGGATTCGATGCAGCACATAATTGGTCTATGTTGAGTGCGAGGAATAGGTGAACACACTCTTTTAGTGCACTGTGAGCTGATAGAAGAGCTAGCGAAGATTAAATCAGGATTGTACCCGCGTTTCCAGCGACCACTGTTAAAGGAGGCCGGTTGTTTGGCGTCATGGATTAGTGCCAAATCATTCGACTCAGCCCATTCTTCGACTGCATCTCCACTCATATCCGTGTCGTTGTAGCCCCAGTTGGTGCTGCGGCTGTTAAAGTCACCGATTACAACTTTAATTGGCTGGCTACTAAAGTTCTCTGGCGGAGTGAAGTTAAATGTGGTGCCGGGTGGTTTATAAATGGAAGTGATGGAGCAATTACCAACATCTACTGTGATAATTTCTATGCCGTTCTCGTTTGAGCATTTGGTGGAAAGTATGCTTACGCCTGGAGCAGCAAACACTGCGTTACCGTGCTTTGGGTGACAGATCTCGGCGATAAGCGTGAGTCCATCGATGTGTGGCCGGCTTTGGTTTTCATCTCGATGGGTCTCTTGAACGCAAAGAATGTCGCAGCCAGTTTTGCGGCATAAATTGGAAAGAATTTCCGATTTATCTTGAGAAAACCCTTCGATGTTAATCGAGACTACGCACAAAGCCGGTGTTATTGGAGGACTTGGAATTGTCATCGTGGTGAAAGATAAGAGTTTGTTTTGTAGCGAGTAAATGTCGTGTTCCTCCCCTTAAACTGGTGACGGTACCCAGATTGGAATTGCAGGCTGCAGTAATGGCAGGGGCGTGCGCTCCTTGTAGGCAGAAATGCAGTGCTTTACTTGCTATTCACAGACATTTTAATAAAACGTTGGTACGTTTTAGATGACTTTAATTAATAGTAAATAAATGAAAAACAAAATATAATAACTTAAAAACGCGTACTATTTACAAATAGCATAGCACCACACAAACATTGTTTGCCAGTTGTTTACCGAAAAGCAAGCGCAAAGCAACTCATGCCGTCGCCTCGCGCAGGACATTTGTTCGCATGTGTGTAGTAATTTTGGTGTCCGTGCACAGTTCGCATACGCACACACCCATTTATTTTATATGCCCGACTACAGCCGCAGGATGGCCTTCGGGTGTCGGCTCCCGCGCTAATCGTTGTCGTCAGTATTCGGGTATAATCGGCAGTGTTCGTTGCCTATAAATCCACCCAATTACAATAGTCAGAAATATAATGAATCATGTATGCGGATTATGAATTTTGAATATGGTAAGGTTTTATTTGTTTAATTAGCAGATATGTTTCTTGTTCGCGGGGGCCATATTGATTTTTTCATGTGATAAGCATTGTTTACTATTTTCTTTCCGCCAGTATAATTATAGTTTTATTTGAATGTGTGTACATTTAACAGTTTATTACTGAGTTCCGTTGATTTTTTTAAAATGTTATTTGATTGTGAGGAAAATTTGTGTATAATTTAAATTAAAAATAACAAGTTCTCACAATTGTCATTCAGTGAAAAGATTAAAATTGTGTCTGAAGGTCTGTAACTATCACTCACTTGGATAAGATATTTGAGGTAGCCGAAATCTTGCGTTTATTTACATTGGGATATAGTAATCTCAAGTAACCTTAACCTTGAATATGTGAATATCAGAAAATTGAAGATGACCAGGGGAGTAGTTATAATATTTTAGCTTATTATTTTACTTATTAGAATTTCCTCCGCCGCGATCTATCGCCGATCTATCGCAGTTTTGTCAGTGTTCCCGTTGAAGATGTACATGAATAGTAGTACATCTAAGACTTGTTCTGTTGGCATGGTTTCCGACTTAGAGATACATCGCGTGGCTGTGGCTAAGCTAAAAATCTATAAAAGAAAAAGTTTTTGGGACCGACTACTCTGCCGCATACCTAGTGCCATAATCCTGTGCACGCCGCTGAGTAATGGCTGCCAGGTTAGCGAATACATTACAGTCCGTACATCGAATTAAAACAGCTGACCGATACTTTTGGTGTGATACCACAACTGTGTTACATTGAATACTTAACAACACACGGTGTTATAAACCTTATATCGCGCATCGCTTGGGGGAAATCGATGAACCTACACAAATCAAAGAATGGAGATACATACCTACATCTATGAACGTAGCACACCTGGCGACTCGTGAAAATTATGACTGTCTTCAGATGGATGGCGAGTGGTTTAATGGGCCATTATTTCTACACGAGACAGAACCTTCATGGCCTACAAGTACGATTACACCTGTTGTCGAAGACTATAACTTAGAATATATAAACAATATTGTACCTACAGATTACTTACCTGTACCAGATCCGAGGCGATTCTCTTCTTGGATACGTCTTCTGAGAAGTATATCGGTAGTGCTGAAATTTATAAATAAATGTCGAAGAAGGGTCATTGATGAATGTGTTGCCATGAAAGACGCCGAGAGACTAGTTATACGATATGCACAAAATGAGTCATTTTGTTCGGCCATATCTGCAATTAAACATGGAGGATATTTAGAAAAAAGTAGTAAGCTACATTCGCTTACGCCATTTCTTGATGAACAGGGTGTACTCCGCGTGAGCGTATAGGCGCCGCCGCTGATATTACCTTCGACATGAAGCATCCTGTAATTTTAGATGGAAGAAATAAAGTTGCAAAATTAATCGTTAAACATTATCATGTGCTGACAGGCCACGGTAGTCAAGAGATGGTAGTAAACAACCTGAAACAAAATTATTGGATTATACGATTAAGACCTACTGTTAAGGAAATAACTACTAAATGTATGCTATGTAAATTAAGAAAGGTGAAACCTCACGTGCCGTTAATGGGTGATTTACCTACCGCCAGAGTCGCTCATCACCAGAGACCCTTTACACATTGTGGTGTTGATTTGTTTGGTCCCATGGAGGTTACGGTCGGAAGACGAAGGGAGAAACGCTATGGAGTTCTTTTTACGTGTCTCACTGTTCAAGCAATTCTTGCGGAGACTGTTTCGACCCTCAGTACAGATTCTCTGATTATGGGTCTTCGCAGGATGGCATCAAGACGTGGATGGCCTGCACACTTGTACTCAGACAATGGGACGAACTTAAGAGGAGCAGACGCAGAGCTGAAGAAGTTCACCTCGGAGCTTGATGAGCAATCCATGCAGACTGCTGTGAGTATCCATGGCACCCGCTGGACCTTTATACCACCAGCTAGTCCTCACTGGGGTGGGGCTTGGGAACGCTTAATTCGCAGCGTTAAAGTCACGCTTAGAGTAGTCCTTAAGGAAAGAGCACCTAGAGAAGAGTTACTTACCACGCTGCTGGCTGAAGTGGAGGCTATCGTGAACGGACGTCCGTTGAGTCACGTGTCGGTCGACGTCAACAGCGAAGAGTCGTTGACACCTAACCACTTCCTGCTGGGCTCATCTTCTGTCATACCGCAGTTGGGCAACTTCGATGATTCTGACCTGTTCTTGCGTCGACAATGGCGTATAGCACAGAGGTTAGCCGACATGTTTTGGAGGAGGTGGGTTACCGAAGTGCTACCAGAAATGATACCACGCCAAAAGTGGACCCAAGATAGTGAGAGACCTCTTCAGGTTGGTGACTTAGTGTTCATCGCTGACCCTAATGCTCCCCGTAACATTTGGCCGCGAGGTATTATAGAGGAGGTTTTCCTGGTAAAGACGGTAGAGTGCGAGTGGTTCCAGTTCGAACGCAATTGGGTAGTCTTAAGAGATCTGTTGCTCGAGTCGCTAGAATTCCTATAGAAGATTGAGTGCTGCAAAGTCAGCACTGGGGTGGGGCTTATGTACGCGACGCAGCTTTCAAACACTTATAATGCATTATAAGGTAGATTGTAAGTCAGTCGTCCCGATACCATCGCCGCGATCGGCACGTTTTCTATCACTGTGATCCCGAATACTTGTAAACCTTTGTATTTTGCATTAATATACTATTTCGTGAACTTAAAACCGTGTCACTCCTTTTTTGATCTCCTGACCCATACACTCTGTCTAGACATAGTGTCGATGCCACAATCTCAGGGTAGATCGACAGCATGCTAAGATATAGAGCCATTCAATTTACTGTGAGCGAAGTGACTAGAGGAGTGGTGGCTAGAGGATGCCCAGGGTGGTGTACTCTCCCCCCTTCTATGGAACACGGTTGTGGATGAACTCATCACACAACTCAATGACCGAAGATTCCTCACAATAGGCTATGCAGACGATCTCACTATCCTCATCAGCGGTCCCTTTGAAAACGTTACATGCGATCAAATGAGACTTGACTGACACAGAAGATCGTTGAACAGTGGTGTGCAGCACACAACCTGACAGTCAACTCATCGAAAACAGAGATGATCATGTTCACAAGCAAACGCAGTCTAGGAAACCTTAGACTTCCCAAGCTATTTGGCACGCAACTTGCTCTTACCAAAGAGGTAAAATACCTAGGAGTAATACTGAACAGTAAACTCCTGTCGAATAAGCACCTCGATGAAAAACTGAACAAAGCCTGCATTTTCTTCTGTCAATGCAAAAGGCTACTCGGCAAAAGCTGGGGACTATCACCCAAGATTACTCTATGGCTTTACAGAACAGTCATAAGACCAATAATCACTTACGGTGCTGTTGTCTGGTGGCAGAGAACAGAGCTAAGCACCGTCATAAACAAATTGCAGCAATTCCAGCGACTCCCATGCTCTGCGATCACTGGCTGTATGCGCACAACGCCAACTGCCGCACTGGAGGTGGCTCTCGGTCTGCCCCCACTGGATTTATTCATACAGCAGGAGGCCGCCATGGCGATAATTAGACTCAGACACCTGGACCTATGGCATAAGAGTGAGGGATCGCACTCCAAAACTATGGGATCAATTGGTGGAATACGAACCACTAATAGCAGCCCCATGCGATAGAATCCCAAAACACCACATCTTCACAAAAAGATACCACATCTAAATATGAACAAATCACTAGCGTTAGGCGAACACAGTTCCATATTCCAATGCGAATGTGTGGCAATAACTTACGCCGCCACAACGGCCATGTCAAGGGGTATCAAGAACTATAACATCCGAATACTATCCGACAGCATGGCCGTCCTAAAGGCACTAGAGGGCAACACAATGACCTCTGGTACTATCCTCGAATGCCATCAAGCATTGGAGCAGCTTGCCACATTAAATGTGGTACTCCGCCAATGGATTAAAGGGCACAGTAACTCACACGGGAACGATGCCGCAGATGAGTTGGCAAGGAGGGACTCGGCAACCCCAGCTACCGGCCCAACCATACTCCTGCCAATACCGTTTAACCAAACACGATTCTGGGCCAGGCAAGGGACCCATGAAGCACACAACCGGAGGTGGAAATACTCACCCGGCTGCAGACAGTCCAAACTGGTGATGACTCAAGTCACACCACGGCTCACCTGCAGATTGATTAGTCTTAGCAGGCAGGAAATCCGAATAGTTGTCGGTACTCTAACAGGACACTTAGCCCTGAACCGACATCTATTCATCATCAATGCGACGGACAGCCCTCTGTGCAGGGGATGTCTTTAAGCAGAGGGAACGGCCGCCCACGTAGTCGCTCTAGACAAGATCGCTCCTAGAAGCCTGTGAACGCCCCAGGAGGCTTCTGTGCTTCTGGAAATAGCTTGGTGGGCTCACCTAGCTAACCAATCCTCGACGCATAAAGGACCACTCTTGAGTCTAAATGCGGAAACCGAAGTCCACAACCAATACCAATATGTAGGTACAATTTAAAATGTTCATAGCCCACAGCTAAGACCACTATCACTACATTAGACATTTATGGTATAATATCAGTTGAAGTTAATGATGATGGTCTAGACTGTGGTAAAATTTATATCAATTGGTCACAGTACCAGCCAAAGGATTTAAAATTATATTTTGGTTTTCTGCATCTTCATCATTTTAATTCTTCTCGATTCAAATCGCAGCCTTTCCAGGTTCCAAAAAAAATTGCATGCGAGGGGCATGCAATTTTTTTTCCCAATCTCTAGTTGTAGCCGGCGATTTCTGATAGCCATGTACAAAAAGAGACCAGTATAGGCCAATTGTCGTTGCGCAAAACCAGATTTAAAAGCGGGCACGTAGGTGCGCATTCTTCTTTTGTTTAGGGGTAATTGCGATGGTATAATAGTTTTATGGTAGTGGAGAACCGTGTGCTGACTAAATAGTTGTCTGACCGTTAAGAGATTGGCTTCCTCATAGAGTAAATTCGTTGGATATTTCCTGGGCCTACGCAGCATAACTTTGATAACAGCCCTTTGTGCTCTCTCCAACTCCATTAGGTGTGTCGCCGCAGCTCCACCCCATATGGGTATACAATATGTCCATAGAGTTTGGCCAAGAGCAAGGTATATCTTTGTAATAAGGTTTTTATCAGCAGAATCTCTGAGATTTTTAAAAATGTGTAGCTATTTACGAACCCGTTTACTGAGAGCTGTAATTTGTGGTTTCCAATTTAGATTCTTGTTAATTGTAATTCCAAGGTATTTGTGGGTTTCTGCCTGGGTAAGGTTAGGACAGTGAGAAAACAGGGCTGTGTTAGTATCTTTTTTACAATTCAGGACGTGGCCAGTAATATTAAAATCAGTAGGTGGTTTCATGCCTTCAGAGATTCTAAAACAAATGTATTTAGTTTTCGATATGTTGATTGTGAGAAGGTTGTCATCGCGCCATTTAATAATAGTTGTAAGCCCAGATTCAGCCGATTTCCTAAATTGCGACGATGATTCACCACGAAAGATGAGAGCCGTATCGTCCGCAAAAGCCAGTGATCTGCAGTTATCGATTTTAAGTTTACACAGACCATTGACATAGACCAAGAATAGCGTAGAACCAAGCATACTTCCCTGCGGTATGCCATAGGCAACGGGAAGGCTGGAACTAAACACATCAGCTACTTTTACCATTTGGCTTCTGTTTGACAGATCACGGAACCATTCCAGTGCATTTCCCCGTACACCCAAGTCTTCCAACTTAAGTAGAAGCAACGGAATGGAAACGGTATCGAACGCCTTCCTGAGATCTATGAAGATAGCTATGCATCTCTCTCTTCGGTCAAATGCTCTCGTGACTGTGCTAGAGAGGTTAGTAACAGCGTCTTCAGTACTTCTGTCCGAGCGGAATCCATACTGATTATCAGCTAAAAGTTTTTTTTTCTCCAAGAAGCTAGTTAGGCGGGTCTTCTCGAGGATCTTGCTGATCGTGCTCAAGAGTGAAATCGGCCGATAGTTCGACACCGCATTCTCACCCCCTCCCTTGTATATCGGAACTACTACAGCCTTTTTAAAAATGGCTGGGAAAGTTGAGGAAGAGATACTGAGGTTGCATAGGTGAGCTATCATAGTACTTAAAGTGCCGTGAGAATTTTTTTGGATAGTATTAGTGATATGGTCTGTTCCCGGTGCACTGTATGGTCTGAGGTTGAGGATTATTTTATCAATTTCTATAAAACCCGTCGGAAACAAACACAAAGAGTCGATATTACTATCAGAAGTGTTATTTTTTAACAGCTCTGCTTCATTAGTGTTTAGTTTTGTCAGGATATCTGTTGCAAGATCTTTACCTATTGACGTGAAGAAAGAGTTTATGTGGTCGAGAGATTGCTCAGGAGACGGTAAAAGATTTAATAAAGCGGTAGGTTGTAAATGTTAGCTTTTAATGTTACACAAATCTTTAACGGCTGAATTTGTTCTTGTAGTAGTTTATTTTCAATGTTTTTGATGTCTGATTACAGATATTTCGATATTTAATATATGCTTCTTTTATAATAGCGTCATTGGGTTTTTTTTAGCAAGTCGGTGTAAACGGTTTCGCCTCTGAAAGCATTTAACAATGCCTGTTGTAATCCATGGCTTAAGGGGTCTTTTTCTTTTTGTGAGGGTGGAGGTAATCGTGCTTGTGGCAATTTTGAAGTGTATCGATTAGTAATTTGGCAGCGTGTTCGGGATTTATAATAACACCTAAGTATTTCACTTGGTTAGTTCTGTTCATAAATATACAGTCACAAGAAGTGTTATCGTTTTTAGAGTTGCAGATATGTGCTTTAAGGTAATAGTCGTCAAGAGACGGTTGAGTCATACTTGAAGTTGAGAACGTTAAGTAGGTGGTTTTGACAAGGTTAAGTGTTAAAAAGTTTTTATCAAGCCACTGCATTACTTGCCCGAGAGACAGGAAGTTATCTCGCAGAAGGAGGCGGCGGAGAAGGCCCGGGAGGACGACCTCCACTCGGACCCGATCCGCCGCCGGTGAACCGGGCGGGGGAGGCGCGCTCACCTGCGCCTCATGCCGCCCTGAGTGTGGCCGCGGGTGGACGGGGTGGGTTTCCCCTCCACCCGCATTAGTTTGGGCAGCCGCGAGGGGGCGGCGTCCGCGTGTACTGGACGTCGCCTAAATAGAGAGCTTACCGAAGGTGGTGCCCGCGCCGTTGCGGGCAGGCGCTAGGAGGGGTCCGGATGTCTTAATAACAGCTGTTCCCGGATCCCTCCTATTACAGGCGCAGAGTGGCACACCGTGTGGTTTTAGTCGGTCCGAGTCCGACACACCACCCCGCCGCAAACCCCGGTGGGGTGACGGTCCGAGGGGATTTCCACACGTTCACCAGGGACTTCCTTTCTAGGGTATACCTGGTTCCCCGGCTATTAGTACCCGAGACGGCGTGCGGTTTTAGTCGGTTCGAGTCCGACAGGGGTGGTATCCGAGGGGATTTCCGCACGGAAAAAAAAAGGGGATTTCCACACGTAAAAAAAAAAGGGAGGAATAATAATATTGGGTAATGATCGCTACCATGAGACAAATCCGTGCACCGCCAGCAAGCAGCAGCAGCAACTTCCAGGGAGCAAATGGTCAAATCAACACAGCTTTTGTTCTGACCAGGGAGGACTCTACGAGTGGAGCAGCCGTTATTGAGAACACAGAGGTTCAAATCATCAATGATCTCCAACAAACCAATGCCAAAACTGTCACAGTGCTCAGATCCCCACCTAAAGTGATGGCATTTGTAACCTCCCATAACTAATATTGGGCTCCGTAGGCTCTGTAGCAAGTCTCTCAATATAGGGAGACAACTCTGATGGTGGTGAGCAATGTAGATGGAAAGCACAGATACACTACTGATTTTCGCTGCTACAATGCTGATATCATATGGGAATGGGGGTAAGGGGAGGGGTAATAGAGGGACTCTGTTTTTTATAAGGAGGGCTGCACCTCAGTAACCATCAGACCTGTCGCATCTAAGCATGTTGAAATGCGGAACATGGAAGTTGAGAACCGGAAGAAGCCAAGTCTCAGCAAGAGAGACAGCCAAAGGCTTGTATTTATTCAACAGGAATATGAGGTCGTGCTTCTTATGAAACACACTCCTCACATTTCACTGTAGGAATACTTGTTGGGATGCCATTTTTAAAGTTGGTTAGTAAGTTGATAAGTGTGTTAGCGGGACGTTGGACGGTATACTAGAAGGGGATTGAGATAGAGGTAAATTGGAGGTTAATAGAGAAGTCAAAAGCTGTATTATAAGGTCAATAGTAGAAGTCTCAAGTGACGAGTTAAGAGCACAACCATTAGGTTGAGAAGGTATAGATTGTATATATATAGCAGGGGTGGCCAACAGGTCGATCGCGATCGACCGGTCGATCGCGACTGTTAGTCCAGTCGATCGTGGCAAGGCAAAAAATATAAATACGTAGACCAGACTGCCCAACGTAATCACCTACTGCTGGACGCATCATCATGTATAATTTTTCAATCGCTGTTCCGTCACGGTATTTATCCTCTATTACCAATAAGCGGGAAGCATGTGGGACGCGGGGGAGGGACGGGAGGGTCTCAGTCAGTCAGTTGACAGTTGACGACAGAGACTACCGGAGTTAGGACGTTTCAACGATTATCGATGTAAATCACGATTAGACTTTGTATTAGGCACGCCGCATAATTGTTTACGTACATAATGAATAAGTGGTTGAAAAGAAGCGCTGAAGGAACATCAAATGAAGAAAGAAATGCTTCTGAAGGTTCATCAAATAAAGTAAGTTAATATTTTTAATATTGTTATTACTGCAAACAGACCTCTCAATAATCCACCTATACTACAAGAATTATATACTAGAAAATATTGTTCGCTGGTTAACTTTGTGCCATCATTAGGAAATTTATTCTCATTAAATTGGATTTCTACATTTGTTATTATACAAATTATGTTCCTGTAAGTCGGAAATCACGACTGTTTTTCCTTTAGGTGGGATATGGCAATAAGTACGGCTGTTGATGCGAGTAATAACTGTAAGTTTAATCACAAAACACATTAGTACTTATGAATAATACACGTTACATACAGGAGACATATGTTTGCAAAGACGATGTAATGCTAAATACCTGAATCAACAACAAGTACAATCACTATTTGTTTACACAGTGTCAAAGGCGCGAGCTATGAGGTTATAATCTTATAGTACATATCGTGCGTCCTGTCGGCTCGGCAGCGCCGCTCGCACTGTCTTCCCGCTCCCCTCCGATCTCACGATGCCGGCGCGTGCGCTGCGCTGGTTTGACTCAAGTCAAACCTACATCCCCCCTATTCCGCCCCCTCTTAGGAAAGATAGTATTCAGGAGTAGGACAGTAAGGGATCATTTTATTTGCGTGGAAAATATTTGATTCCTTCTTTTTGAAACCTGAATCTACGATATATAATAGATTTGAAATTTTCTTTTTTATTTTAAAAGGGCCCACTCTAATTGGATCCAGCTTGTTTCGATTTAAGCGACTCGTGTTTTGAATGTATACCAAATCTCCCTCTTGATATATTAAAGGCCTTTTATTCTTGTCATACAGAATTTTGTTTTGATCATGAATTTTCTTAGAATTTAGGAATGCTTTTCTCTGTTTTCTGTCAAGTTTTCTAAGTTGTTTTTGTTCAATTCAGAAGGTAGAAAATAATTATCAATACCATTTAAAAGATAACTAGGTGTAAATTTTGTTGTGCTATGTACAGTGTTATTATAATTTTCAATACATTGCTCGGTTATAATACTCCACGGTCGGTGTCTATTTTCTGAAATTTTACACCTTATTGAGTTAACTAAAGTCTGATTTGTACGTTCGTTTTGCCCGTTTGAGAAAGGGCAATCCATAGCTGTAAATATGTATTTTATGTTTTCGGATTTCAGAAAGTTTTTGAATTGATTGGAGTTTATACCGGAATATTGGCTTGTTAAAAGTAATTTAATTTTGTATTTTTTTTGTATTTTTTTTACTAAATTAATAAAATCTTTTGATGTTAGCGCGAAAGCAAACTTAGTGAAATGATCTATTACTAAATGCAAGTATTTTTTTGGTGATCTATTACCTCCGAACCCTCCTATTGTATCCAAAGATACTATCTGAAACGGTTCCGTAGCTGGACCTAGTTGAGACAGGGGTTGAATAAAATTTCCGAATCTTGATTTATTTTTTATACATGTGTCGCATGTTCGACATACGAGTTTTATATGTTTGTGCATGTTTTTAAAATAATATGTCGGTGTCAAAGTTAGGGTTATTTGTTTCACACCTATGTGGCTGTTACTGTGGATTTTGTTTATCAGGTTTATACCGAAATCCTCTGTAATCCAGATTTTCTTTTTATTATTCATAGTTTTATAATAAATGTTATTTTCAGTTTGAAACGTTTCATTTTCAGTGTGTAATTGTTTTTGGTTGTTCTTTACCTCATCTAACGATACAAAGTTTACTGTTTTAATAGTAGATTCAGTATTATTGTTATTTTCTAAAACCGGATTTCGTGAAAGGCTATCTGCTTCTATATTATTCTTTCCGGGCTTGTATATTATGTTAAAATCGAAGTTTGATATAAAGTTTAGTATAGGTAACAAATCTGGGTCCTGGCTCTTTTTTACATTGAAATTTTCAAGAGGTTTATGGTCTGAGAAAATGGTAAATTTATGACCCATCAAGTAGTATTGCCAATATAGTATTGACTCTTTTATGGCCAGACATTCTAGAAAAATAGCACGTTTATTTTTTTGTGACTGAGTCAGCTTTTTTGAAAAGTAAAATACAGGTTTGAGAGAATTATCTTTTTGCGGTTGTTTTAAGATTGCTCCGACTCCTTCTTTAGATGCGTCTGTAAAAATATATATTGGAAGTGTCGGGTCGAAGATCGCTAGTATAGGCTCTGAACTTAGATATTGTTTTATTTTATTGAAGCTATCTTCGCACTTCTGAGACCACTCAAACTGAAGATTTTTCCTAAGTAGGTTATGAAAAGGTTCTAATATTATTGATGCGTTGGGAATGTATTTTAAATAAAAGTTTATCTTGCCTAGAAGCTGTCTAATATTTTTTTGATTCTGTGGTATTGGAAATTTCCTTATTGCAACTAAATTGTCATTTAGGGGTCTTATTAAATTTTCTCCTATTTCATGACCGAGATACACAACTGATTCCTTTGCAAAAGAACATTTCTTTAAGTTTAATTTGAAACCCGCATTTTTGAGGGCTGTAAGGGTTTTATCAATATGACTTAGGTGGTCCGTAATGTTTTTCTAAAATATCAAGATGTCATCTATATAATTTATGGCGAATGCATTCAGATCACTTTTAGAGATTACGTCACTCAGTATTCTCTGGAATATTGCCGGAGCTGATTTAAGACCGAAAGGTAAACATGACCATTGCCAGTGGCCATTATGTGTAATGAATGCCGTCTTTTGTTTATCCTTTTCTCTAAGCGGGATCGACCAAAACGCCGAGTTTATGTCGAGTTTCGTGAAAAGCGAGCAATCGCGTGCTAATAGTACTAAGTCATCTATTATAGGAAAAGGATAGCATTCAGGAACAACTATTTTGTTGAGTTCACTGTAGTCAATACACAACCGCGATTTTTTCCCTTCTTCCTTCTTAAAAACAAGAGTTATTGGAGAAGCGTATGGACTGGTGGAATGTTCTATAAGACCAGCTTTTAGTAAAGATTTTATTTGTGTATCTATTTCCTCTTTATCCTGCAACCAGCACTTGTAGGGTTTTCTAGCGATGTATTTATTTTTGGTAAGTTTTACCGTTGCTTCATAGTTTTTTACCGTGCCGATATCGTACTTATGTTCGGCAAAAAACTGTTTTATGGTTGTCTGATAGGCAATCCAAAGAAGTTTTGCTATTAGTTTTTACATTTATAGTTGTAGTATTTATTTTATTTTGGTTGCGTAATTCAAAATGTTCGTCATGTTTTTGAGAAATTTTTAAGTTCTCATCTTGACATAGCTTAAATTTTTTAATGGCGTCTAACCCTAAAAGGATATCATCCTGAAATGATTCGCTTTTTATTACAAAAAATGGCCAATTTTTAGAGATAGCAAAAATTTTTAGGGGTATTATAATTAAACCCAACGTTTCTGTCACACCTGAAACAGTATTTATTTTTTTAGCCCCACTTATATTTTCATTAAGTTTTAATCTTTTAACAGTGGAATAATTAATTACTGAGATATTGGCTCCAGAATCATAAAGCGCAATAACGGGCTTATTGTTTACCAGGACTTTTATTTTGATAAGTGGGGTAGTTAATCGTTTTTTGAGTCGTCACTTGATGAAATACTATCTTGTACTTCTAAGTTATTTACCATTTTGATTTTGTCATTTTTGAAGTTTTCTTTATGGCTTGGTTGTTTATTGCGACAAAGATTTTCAGGATGGAATCTGTTTGGAAAACCTTTATCTTTGCAGTACGAGCAAGGTTTGTACTCTGATCTATTTGGTAATTTATTTTGCGATTTATTTTCAATTACGAACGAATTTTTATTTTTGTTATTATTACTCGTAGATGAATTTTCTAATTGTCGAATACACGACATCAATTGATCAATTGAATTTAAATCCCTTATATTGATTCGTGTCCTTATTTGATATGGTAAACCCAATACAATAAAATTAATTTGGCTATTTGGGGTTAATTCCGGATCCGCGTCCAAGAGTAAGTTTATCTTTTTGAGCGCGTAATCTAACATTGGCCCACTCACATAACGAAAAGTGTAGGCATAATTTATTTCGGCCCAACTCAGCTCTGCAAAGGTATCAAGAAAAGAGTTTTGCCAGAATTCCCACGGTCGTGAGATTGTATGTGTCTTTAGAAAGGCAAGAAACCAATCAAGGGCTGGTCCTTCTAAAAAAAGTCTTAACACTTCTGGAAAACGTGTGTTTTCAATTTTTAAACGGTTGCATTCTTGTACAAAAAGGTTTAGAAATACCTTCGCGTTTTGATTTTTTCCTGAAAACTTATCTAGAATCATATCTTTTACCACTGAATGTATGGATTTGTTTTCGACCGGTTCGGATTGGGAAAATTTTGGTAATGCGGGGTTGGGATTGACAGGGGCCTCGTCCAGATATATCCCGTCGAAGCATACGTTGCCCTCCTCGTCTAGGTACTGATCCTTCAGCTCATCCGCCAGCGATACCCATATATTCCGGAATTTTCCACGGGTCTTCATGCTCTTGACTACATTCTTTACAACACTCGTGTCGAATAATTTCGGGTGATCCTCCTTACGCTGATACTCCTTAGGGAATTGAAATATAGTATCCTCACCTTCTAATTGTATGGTAAGCACTTTCACGATCGTAGTTTTTGCGTCCAGGGAATCCGAAACGAAGTGAAATTTCGCCCGTAGTGACGTCATGATATGTTGTTGATTTGTAAGTCGGAAATCACGACTGTTTTTCCTTTAGGTGGGATATGGCAATAAGTACGGCTGTTGATGCGAGTAATAACTGTAAGTTTAATCAAAAAACACATTAGTACTTATGAATAATACACGTTACATACAGGAGACATATGTTTACAAAGACGATGTAATGCTAAATACCTGAATCAACAACAAGTACAATCACTATTTGTTTACACAGTGTCAAAGGCGCGAGCTATGAGGTTATAATCTTATAGTACATATCGTGCGTCCTGTCGGCTCGGCAGCGCCGCTCGCACTGTCTTCCCGCTCCCCTCCGATATCACGATGCCGGCGCGTGCGCTGCGCTGGTTTGACTCAAGTCAAACCTACATTCCTAATATTTTAATTTCATTTTTTACAGATTCTTGATAAATGTGCTCCAAGGAAATCAAAAGCTTATCATTTTCACCAAGAATGGGAATTGAACTACTTCTTTACTATGGTGAAAGAAAACTGTTGCTGCCTTATATGCAATACATCCCTGCCAATGCCCAAAAAAGGAAATTTAGAGCGACATTTTAACACAATGCATAGTAAATATCAGACTGACTTTCCACCTAACAGCGAAATAAGAAAGAGTAAATTGCAAGCACTGAAATCGTAATTAAAAGTCCAAGAAAACATGTTTTCTGGACCTATTGAACAACTGAAGCTTCTTTCTAAGTAAACTACAGAATTGCACAAAAGTGCAAACCTTTCTCCGATGGAGAATACATCAAAAAAATCTTCGAAGAAGTGTCAGATTCGCTGTTCGTGAATTTCAAAAATAAAAACGAAATTAAAAAAGCTGTTCATGGATTACAGCTGTCGCGAAATACTGTGATGCGCCGTATAGAAATAATAAGTAAAAACTTAAACGAACAACTACAAAAAGATATCGCCCGCTGCGTTGCTTTTTCGCTTCAATTTGACGAGTCAACAGATGTCACTGATACTGCACAATTACTTGTTTTTATTCGGATGGTCTTCGAAGATTTCTCGACCAAAGAAGAACTGCTAGGTATGATTTCCTTAAAAGGAAAAACTCGTGGCCTTGATATACATATTCACGGAATTGAAAGCATAATTTGCCAGATTAAGCTATGCATGTATAAACTCGTATCAATGACAACTGATGGAGCTCCTGCAATGACAGGTATTCATAATGGTTTTATTGCTCTTTGTCACAAAGACGAAGATTTACCAGACTTCATTAGCTACCACTGCATAATTCATCAAGAAGTACTGGCTAGTAAGAGATTAAACACGAAACATGTGATGGATATTTCTTTTAAGATTGTAAATTCCATAAAGGGAAATCCCTCTTTAAACAGTAATTAGATGAGAAGGAACCAGAATTGGCAATGCACACTGACGTGAGGTGGTAGAGTCGAGGCAAGTTTTTGCAAAGATTTCGAGATCTATTGGACGAAATAATAAAATTTCTTGATGAAAGGGGTGATGATTGTGTGATTTAGACTAGCAATGTGATTTAGCTTTTTTAGCAGATTTTACTGGAAAACTGAGTACATTAAATCTGAATCTACAAGGCAAGAATAAAACATTAACAGAAATGATAAGTTCTATTGCATCGTTTCAATGTCAAACAGCGTCTATGATAGTTGACATAGAGAAGAAAAAATTTGAACAATTTGTTAACATCAAGGATCATATGGAAAAACATCCTACCTACAATTTCATTTCTGAGAAATATACGACAGAAATTAGGGCAGTGGTAGTTCGCTTTGGTGATTTCAGAAAAATTGAGATTTGCAGATACATTTCAAATGGAGCACATGATGTTACAAAACGAAATTATTACTCTGCGCTGCCACATATTTTTTAAAGCAAGGTCATCCTCAGGTCAAGATTTCTGAGCATTGGTATCCAACGAAAAATATCCAAATTTGAAGAAATGTGTTGAACAACTTCATTCGTGTTTTGGTTTAACATATTTATGTGAGTCAGGATTTTCCTACTTAAAGCAAACAAAAAGTAAACACCGTTCTCGCTTGACAGACGCTCATGCATTGGATTCTCTAAGGTTGGCAATCTCCAACTACAAACCTGATTATGCTAAACTAGTGGAAGATACTCAGACGCAATGCTCACACTAATATATATATGTAAATAAGTAGTTACTAAGTATAATTTTCAGATTTATGTTTTTTCTCTTAATAAAATAAAAAATACTACATGATTATGTACTGAACTGTTTCATTTAAGATTTCGAGAAGTATGTAATTGGTAGATCGCACAGGGTCTCGTTAGTGAACAAGAGATCTTGGATCCAATCAAGTTGGCCACCCCTGATATATAGGTATAATAGATTGGTGTGCAGCTATATCATAGGATTTGGATAGTGTAGGGCGAGGTTTAGACTGCCGAAGAACAGTTTTTCGGTAGGACTAGGTTTGTTTTAGGGGTTGGGTAGACTGAAGGGACTGGGTAGACTGGATGGATTGAGTGGGCTGAGAGGATTGGGTGGGGTCTTTAGGGTATCAGCATAGCTGCGTGTAGTAGAAGGAACCACTTTACTTGCTTCCATATAGGAAGTGTTTTTTTCCGCCATCATGATCTTAATAGTACGAAAATAGTAGAAAATAGTACGCTTTCTGATAATGTAAACCAACTCACGAAACGTATGAACCTATTAGAACAACTTGCTAGGTCCGCCAACATCGAAATACAATCCGTACCAGAAAATAGGTCAGAAAATTTAGTAAATACAATAATGCAGCTGAGTAAAGTAGTGAAATGTGAAATCAAAGATACTGACATACAACTCTGTACTAGGATTGCTAAAAAAGATACACAGACTATCAGACCACGTTCTATATTGGTTAAGTTCGCTAACCCACGATTACGAGATAACTTCCTTGCTGCAACCATGAAGTATAACCGGACGAATGCGAATAAAAAGCTGAACACCAGTCATTTAGGCATCGGTGGAGATAAACCTCTTCCAATTTATGTCGTCGAGCATCTTTCGTCCGAAAACAAAGCTCTGCACGCAGCCTCGCGCATTCGTGCTAAAGAACTCGGCTTCAAGTTCGTCTGGGTTCGTAATGGTAGGATACTCATCGGAAACTTTCGTAATTAATAACTTAGAAAAACTAAAGTCTTTAAAATAGAATAATCCTATATTCATAAATTGTGTTTATGGTTGCATGATATTTGTGTTATAAACTGTAACATTCAACAATTCAGTTAATATTTATTACCAAAATATAAGAGGTCTAAAGACAAAAACCACTCAATTTTGCCATAATATTGCTTTATGTGATTATGATATTATAGTCCTGACAGAGACTTGGCTTAATGGCGGTGTCTATGATTCAGAATTATTTGATTCTAACTATGTAGTTTATAGGCGCGATCGAGAAAATACTATAAACAATACTCGCAAAGATGGCGGTGGAGTACTGATAGCTGTATCCAAAAACTTAAAATCAAACCGTGTATACCAATTCGAGAGTATGCTTGAGGAGTTATGGGTATGTATAAACTTAGATGCCTCTGGATGCAGTCATCATAAACTCTATCTAAACGCTGTTTATTTACCACCTCCGTTGCACCAGGATATATTAGAGTTATATACTAACAATACTCAAAAAATTTTTGATAAAGGGAATCATACTATACTCATGGGTGATTTTAATTTGAGTGGAATCAATTGGATTCCTAAAAGTAATACGCAGGTATTGCAACCGGCAACAAATAGTGCTGAAATAAATGCGAATTTTATTGATTTTACTACCCTAAATGACTTAGAACAAAGCAATCATATATTGAACCATAAATCGAGGGTGTTAGACTTGGTTTTGAGCAACAAAAATGTGTCTAAATTAAATCGCAGTAGTTCTCCTTTGGAAAAAGAAGTCCTTTACACCCGGCATTTGAGTTTTGTTTACCAACGTCGACTAATTCCTTCTTACACCCACTATATACAGAGAAACCTAATTTTTTCAAAGCAGATTATGGAAAAGTTGTATCACATTTAAATTCAATAGACTGGGTAAATACTTTCAATCGTTGTGACACACTTGATGACATATTGAATGAATTCTATATTATACTTAAAGACACAATTACTCAACATATTCCTTTAAAAAGAACGACGCGTGCTAAATATCCGTCTTGGTACACGCGAGACCTTATATGTATACTTAAAGAAAAACACAAATATCATAAAAGGTATAAGAATCATCACAACCCCTTAGACTATGAGATGTTTATTCAGTCACGTAATAGATTTACTGAAGCCCTCAAGTATTGTTACAAGAAATACATGAATCAAATGGAAGAATCTATTAGGTCTAACCCCAAGCTCCTCTGGTCATTTGTCAAAAATAAAAGGAAGAGTAGTAGTTCCTATCCCGCCGAAATGGAATTCTGTGACAAGGTGGCCTCCAATGGCGGTGATATATGTAACCTCTTTGCTGAAAACTTTGCAAAATGTTTCAATATATGCACAAAAACTATACAAATACGCACTCTCGATAACACTATCACGCCTTCATCTGTTTTTTGCAGTCTTGAGTTTGGGGATGATGAAATACTTCGGGCTCTGATGTCTTTAGACGAAACTAAGGGCTCAGGCAGTGATGGTATTCCACCTATATTTGTTAGACGCTGTGCTAAAGTACTGGTATTTCCTTTAAACCTAATCTATAATAAATCATTAAAGGAGGGTATTTTCACGAATAATTGGAAAGAAGCCCTGGTTGTACCCATTTTTAAATCAGGCGATAAAAGCCTGATAACTAATTACAGACCAATTTCAATTCTAGCTATTTTTGGTAAGACGTTTGAAAAGCTTGTCACACAGCGCTTTTCTTGGTACTTGAAACAGCATGTCACGGAATTTCAGCATGGCTTCATAAAATCTAGATCCACAGTAACTAATCTGATCAGCTTTACAAACCGTTTATGCGAGAGTGTAGATGAACGTGTACCGGTGGATGCCATCTACACGGATTTTAGTAAAGCTTTTGACAAAGTAGACCATTTAATCCTCCTTCAAAAATTAAATAGAGTAGGAGTAGGGGACCCTATGATACGGTGGTTTGAATCTTATCTTTGCGGAAGAGTGTCAGTAGTAGTAGTGAACGTTTACTCTTCTGATAAATATACAGCGACTTCGGGTGTGCCGCAGGGATCGCATTTGGGCCCTATTCTGTTTAACCTTTTCATTAATGATATATCTTCATGCTTCAAACATTGCAACTTCTATCTTTACGCAGACGATCTTAAAATTATGAAACCCATACGGAGGAATTCAGATGCTATAATGTTACAAGCTGACATAGATTCACTGTCGCACTGGTGCAACGATAATAGAATGTCAAATAAAAACAAACAAGGCCACAAGTATAGCATTGATGGTATTCCACTTCAAAGTACAAACAAAGTTCGGGACCTGGGCATTACAATAGATGCAAGTTTAAAATTTAACATACATATTCTTAATACAGTCGCGAGAGCGTTTAAGTTGCTGAGATTTGTATTGCGCAGTAGTAAAGATTTCAAAAACCCATGCACTAAGATATTCTTATTCAATTCCCTAGTTAGGCCAGTGTTGGAATACAACTCCATTGTATGGAATTCCCATTACGAAGTGTACAATAAACGTCTTGAAAGTGTCCAAAAACGGTTTCTTTATCACCTTTGCTACAGTGACTATAAAGCTAAGACACTATCTAGCTACACCGAAAGGCTCAAACACTACAATATGCGCACACTCAATAGCCGCAGGCAGTACCTTGATGCTATTTTTCTTTATAAGTTGTACAATGGTTACAGACTGCAACGAGCTTATGAGTAGCCTATCTATAAATGTACCATCACGTCTACCAAGGATAGGAGCCTACAGTCTATTTTCTGTCCGCTCAGCAAAATCAAACCTGGGTCACTACGCCGCTGTGCCTAGGCTCTGCAGGCAATATAATGTGTTGTCTAAAACTAAAAACCTAGATCTCAGTATCTCATTTTTTAAATATAAAGGTTCCTTAAAAAATATTTTGCAGTAATATGTTAGTAATATTGTCTACCTACATGTTAATTAGCTATCTATAGTTACATCAAAATTGTGTTCATGATTTAGATTTATGTGCGATCTGTATGTAATATGTAATATATAGGTTTATTATAACTTGTCACTAATGTTTGCATGCTGTGGTCTCCTATAATTGAGGGAGTACACCGAAAGATTACTGTGAAGTATTTATAGTAAGTCATAACAACTGTGTATATCCTTTGTTGGAGATCCTTAAATTATATAAATAAATAAATAAATAAATTAATGGCCCTCTGCCTGCCATACTTCGGGCAAGCCTTGCTGTTGGCAAAGTGACCACCAGAGCATAGGACACAAAAGGCCCCCCTTTCTGTTACCTCACATTCGTTACTGGGATGCCCATGTCCGCACTTGTTGCATCTAGGCCTAGATCTGCAGATAGACTCCACATGACCAAACCTGCAGCATTTCCTACATTGGACGGTGGGGTAAATATATTTCTGTACAAGAAGAGAATTATAGCAGCAGAAAACTCGTTTAGGTAGAACCTGGCCATCAAAAGTGAGGACACAGGATTCTGTTGGCTTCCACTCCATGATACCTTCATTAAATGATAATCTGCCCACAGCCCTGCGGCACTATCACAAATTTAATTATTTCATCATCATTCATGTCGGTAGGGATACCAGAAACAACACCCATTCTAGTAATGTTAAAAGTAGGAATGCTGGCAGTGAATTTACAAATATTTAACAGGGGGTTAATTAGAAATGCATTAGCATCCTGAGGGGATGAAAACTGTACGGATACTCTATTCCTTCCAACTTTTTTAATACCATCTCTGACAATATTACTTATATTGTTCTTAAAAAGAAAAAGTCCAAACGAAACAGGATGGAGGGTTGTACCAGAGCCTAATTGGCTCTCCACGCGAGAAACATGTACCATGTAGGGACCACTGTCATTGTTTGTGTATTTGTCACGACCAACAAAGGTTTTCGTTTAAGTTTGGGGACGTTACCTCATCGTTCCCGGTTGCAGACCACATTGGCAAACTGTTCTAAGGGGTTGGAAGGGGTTGAAGGTTGATCGGGTAAGGGAGGAATAGGGGTGAAAGGAGGGGTTACTGGACATGGAATATCGGGAGGGTCGGGCGGTTTATTTCCTTTCATGTTCACTTACCGGTAATAATGTTTAGTTACAAACAACAGACCGTAACCAATAGGACAGCACAAAATAACAAAAAAAAGACCCAATAGTCGCAAAATCACCAAAGGTTTGAAAGAATTCTAGACGCACGTGCTAACCAAACGAACGACACGACAGAATCACCATTCACTTATTATACTCGAAAGCAAAGGAATGACGCACAAATTTGACATTAGCTGTAAATATCATCTTTCCTAGATGGCGGGTTGCGTTTCGTTTCACGTTTTTCACATAAAACCTAAAAATTACATTTGAAAAACTGTACTAAAGCATAAAAATTACGTTCCGTTTTGCATAATTGCAAGAGTATTTAAGAATTTTTGGAAATTATTTAAAAATATTTAGACGCAACTCCGGCAGCCAAAATTACTGTAGGGGGATTAAGACTAACTCCCTTAAGCCCCCTACACCACTAATACCCTCAAATTCAGGCGATTCGTTTTAAAATCCAACCCGATGAACTTTTTAACATCGGCAATTGTGCAGGTCGTATCATGTTTTCTTTGGATCGCCAGAAGTTTTTCGTAGGCAGCTAATTTTAAAACTTTTTTTTTTGTAATCCCGGCTTGTGTACAACCACAGACAAGGCTGTTCCTTAAAACAATGTATTATTTCAAGTACTAAATCGCGATTATACGATCGTAAATCTGCCATTTTTCTATTTCGGTAATACCTACGTGCCGTTCGGCATGCGTGTGATCGCTACAGCAGCGTGAAAAAGACTGTCGGCTCGCAAGCTCGGCTGATCCACTGATGGTTTATTATACCGCGGTCTTAGGATTTCAAGCATGCACGAAGAGCCAACGAGCCAAACCGCGAACTTTTAAAACCGCGGTTTTGTAGGTGCTTCATTGGCGGTTTATACCTTTAGCCCACAGGCTCGTGGCGTCCCAGCGGTCTTAGCTCGCCAATGGATCACCCGCTTAAAGTTGAATCTGCCTGTTTGTAGAAACTTAGACGGCATTTGTTGCATATTACGTCACTTACCAGGATATTAGTTTTGAAACAATCACTGTATATTTAAGCTTCATTTTCAGTTTTCATAATTTTTCTATACTTGTTATCTTTGCGCAAAAATTTACTACAGTTTTTACATTTATCTGACATATTTCGTGTAACTACTACTGCTACTCACTAAGACACGATAAAAAAGGTTTTCTATAAGAAAAATTAAAATAGTCCGAAACAATATTCCGCACACGATTATTGAAGTCGAGCCTCTATAATGATCGAGATAGAAAATTAATAGGTAAACAAAACACAACACAATGCATACACGCAACTAACTCGAGAGCGACAAGTTTCGTCTTGTTCTTTAAAAATGTCGTAGTTCAACCAACAATTTTCATCTTTTTATGTCGAAATCAACGTTATACCCACATATATTTTTAACTACTATCAAATATGCTTTTAAGTAATAAACATGTCGACTGCCGCAACGAACAGTATCGATTCTGAAAAAATTTTTTTTTTTTTTTATTGTACCAATCGATAGTGCATATAATATAGTTTTAGAAACAATAAAAACAATTTTGAAAATAAATGTATTTAAACAAGTTTTGAGTCGAATACAACCGATACTTGACACTTTCAGCTGCGAACATCATCGAATGTTACAAGTTCGATAGTGTTCGTATGTGTCGATACGCGCGCACACTCCGTAACTGCCTGAATCGTTAGTGTTCGCCGTGATGTGAGAGAGGAAGCGTGGGTTGTTTTCGTTTAGTTTTAAGAAGTTTATATTTCATAGTTTCGTTATTAGTGTTTTGTTATTTCTTATTATAAGTTTCAAAATGAATAGTCGAGGTAAATGTATGGTTGATTTAGTTAAAAAAAGAGAACAACATCAGAGTTGTGAAAACACACCCAACGATAAAAATTACGATCATCCCGGTAAGTGTTCATTTTCTTTACAATTTATTTATGTAATATTGAAAATATGTTTTATTTTAATGTCTAGTTCTTCGATCTTTTGAAATAACTAATAATTATGATTTATTTGTGTCCACATGGCGGTTAGCAAGTTAAACTATCGAGTGTGGTAGATTTGATAGTGTTCCAAGTGTGCTTATTGTTGACAAATATAGAAAGTGGCATTTTCGATAGTATACGTGTACATTATAAGTAAGACATTTATCGAATGTGATACTTTCGATTGTATACTATGGAAAACATTTATCGAATCTACCAGTTATTATATTATTCTACGCTGAATACTTTTTAGATGAGATTTATTTACATATTCGATTGTTTACAGTTTTTTATTGGGTCTTCTTTTCATCTAATAATTCAAGTAAGATATTAAATTAATTTTGTTCTTTTTTGTTTTAGAATCTCCTGTACATTAGAACGACTATATGATGTGTTTCCCACTTCACAAGCCGACGAAGACAAGACTAATGAGAGTCTGGCAAATGACTACCACAATATTATACTTGCCAGTGAAGAAGGTACACCAATGCCTTCACCTCTCTCCTCACAAGACCTTCATTTCGGATCACCACTGACTGAAGATCCTGTAGGGACGCCTACGGGATCTTCAGTCAGTTCAGTAAATGAAGAAAGTACGCCTGCACAGTTGCTCCTTTCCCAGCGAGACCCTCTCATTGAAACAATGCCATCTGTAACTGACGACCCAGTAAACATCCCAAGTATAAGTTCACTGATTTCGACATCCGACAATGACTGCTGTATTACTCCTACTTTATCTACTTCACACAAGCGCATACCAACACACAAAATTTATCAAACGAAAACAACATATCAAAGAGTGGGTTGATGTTCGTACAAAAATGTTGAATAATTCTGGGCAACAATATGTTTCAAAAAAAGGTAAAACCGTTCCAGCTAAAATCATTAAACCACCATGTCCTTATACCTGCAAGCTGCAATGCACTAAATATTTTAGTAAAGAAATTCGAAAAAACATTTTTAATGAGTTTTGTTGGTTATCCGATTACACTAAGCAGTGGCAATATATAAACAAATTTACTAAAAGATTCGAAGAATGACAACTGAAAAACCATCTAGAAGAAAATTTACTACAAAATATTACTTACCTTTGCCTGCGAATGATTCCACCTACGAGGCTCAGCAAGTGTGTTTGAATATGTACTGTGGCACTCTTGCTATTACTGATCAAACAATTCGAACAGCACACAGCAAATTAGATGCTTGTGGAATTACTAGCAGTGACAATAGAGGGAAACATGTAAATCACCCAAAAAAGGTGGACGACGAGATGATACGAAGTGTTACTGACCACGTAAAGTTTTTTCAACCCGTTGAATCTCACTACACCAGAAAAAATACCAGTAAATTGTATTTAGACAACTCTTTGAGTTTCAATAAGATGTTTGCAATGTACAAAGAGTGGTCTGAATTATCTAAATATAATAACAAAGCAGAGACTGAAAGACAATACCGAAATATTGTCCGTATATCATAACAAACACATTTCAAATAAGGATACTGCAAGAATGTATAAAGCAAGAGATAAAGAAGAATCCATTCAAAGTGCATCAAAAATAGTTTGCGCTACATTCGACTTCCAGAAATTACTGAACTACCCTTCTGGCGAAGTGTCTCTTTTTTATTATAAAATAAAGTTATCACTGATGCATTTGACAGTTTTCGACCCTGGGCTTCAAGAGGCTTTTTGCTATTTATGGCCACAAAATGTTGGTAAACGAGGAGCAAACGAGGTAAGGTAGTTGCTTGTTAGATTTCATTGAACGTAAGGTATCTAGAGGTGCACTAGATATGAGGTTTTGGTCGGACAACTGTAATGGACAAAATCGTAATAGTGTTATACAGTCTTTACATGTACGCAAGTAACAAATTTAATATTGATATAACTCATAGATTTCTGGAGTCTGGTCATATACAACAAGAAGCAGACGCCACTGTATTCAGATATTTTGCCAATTCCGGAAGCTAAATATAAAGACTCAATGAGTCTTTGCCAAGCAGGACATATACCTAAGCAATACCACATTGAAAATGTTTCAGGAAGTGATGAAGATACTTAGATATTAGAATTAAACAGCCTAAATAGATTTTTATTTTTTTTTACATTTTTTTTATGAGAAATCAGCATTTATTAGCATTCATTTTTTGTTAAAAACCCAATGAAGGGATTTTTATTTAATTTTGTAATAATTACCTACGAGAACAAGACTGAACACATACGAGTAGGTATGTTAATTTACATGGTAGGATTGTTTAATTTACGTAATATGACTTAATTTTCTTAGGGTATAAGTACAAAGTATTAATTTAAACAAGTTTATATATGTATGTAGTGTGATTTAATTCTGTGATGCATAATTTGATTCGTTTTGTATAAGTATGTACTCGTACGTTACTCTTAATCGATCTCAAGCTAAGATGGCTATTTTTTGTTGCATTATTAATAAATGTGCCTTATTTAAAAACAAAACTTGTATTTAATTTTGGTACCTCCTCCTCCTGCTTCAAAAGGTAACTATTATAAAAAAACACATATGAACCAACTATTGAAATGTATCAAAAGTTTAGATTCGTACATAGATTATCAAAGAACAATATCGAAACTGGTATATTCGATATTTTTTATAATTTTGTAAACCACGAATATTATGGAATCTGCCACTTTCGATGAAATTGCAGTTGATGATAACAAGGTATACCGTCGAATATGAAAAATATATAAAACACAAATAAAATATTTAAATCAGGTACAGGCAAACGAAAACACTTAAAATAAGCTATCTTATAAGGGCATAACTTTTATTACATCAATATAATTAATCATAATAGATCAAAATAAAGTTTTAAACAGTTGTACTGTAAAGTATGTGATTTGTAGGTTCGATACTGTTCGTTGCGGCAGTCGATGTTATTATCGTGTCTAGAATAATGAAAAAGTTTAATCAAAAGACAAATATGAATTCACTAGTACCTAAGACGGTCATAAGGAGTTTTAATTTTTTTGGAAGTATTGCACCATTTTTTTATTTATGCACTTTTTGGTACTAATACTAGACATAGTAAGCTACATTATATATTTTTTCTGTGATTGTACCTCTGCGTGAATTATGAATAAAATCTAGAAATATATATATTTTTTTATAGAAATACAACTGAAAAATTTTATAAAAATATATAATGTAGACTAATATTTTGTCTAACGACCAGTTTTTGTTTCATTAGTGCAGTTGGGCAACGTCAAATCCGCTACTAGCTTGTATGTCGGTTCGCTGAGTGCACTTAACAAAATCGCCCGTCGCTTGACGCCCACGGAATCTGAGGTCGCAGAGACATCGTTCGCGATGAACTACTGCGCCAATCGTCCCTTGTCCACGATTGCAAATTGTGATCGAAACTCGATAATAACCCGAAAAAACCCTGCGACATGATTTTCGGTTTTTACTAGGAACTTATTTTATTTTTTTGAAAAAAGTGGGTAAATACTCGTCGCCACTGTTACGTATGTGGGAACAAGTGAAACGCGTGCAGGTTGAGTGCGTACTGCCGTTTATTCGCATAAACAATAGTGTGCGCAGACACTATAGATACATAGATAATGTTATATATATATATATAACAGTTTTGAACTTCTTGAAAACTTTTGAATCTTTATTACTTTGGAATAACAATGTGAATATAACAATTCCTTTATATTATATTCAGAAAAGTATAACGCTACCAGCTAGGAGCGAATCGATTCATTTTATAAATACGTCAGAAATTGAAGAAAGTGTCATTTGTTCGTCAGAATTGAAACAAGGGATCTTTATAGCTGGTGCTTTAGTAACACCAAAGAATGGAATTATACCAATTCGCATACTTAATACAACTGATACCGATTTGACCTGAGATAAAATTAATCCAGTTATTCAAAAAGCAACTAACTTTAAAATCTGTGCATTTGAAAAAACAAATAATGATGCAAAACGAGTAAAGAAGTTGTTCTCAGCTTTGAATATAAATCACCTTAATAAAGAAGAACAGTCATCAATTGAGAAAATATGCGTAAAATATTCTGATATATTTTATCTCGAAGGCGATAAGTTGTCCACAACTGACATATAATCTCACAAAATTTATGTGAAGCTTAACGTTTCACCAGTGTACACGAAGCCTTATAGACTTCCTGTATCACAGAAAAAGGAAATAAATAAGCAAATAGACAAGTTAATTGAGCAAAGTATTGTAGTACCATGTAACAGTGAATGGTCTAGTCCTGTTCTTCTGGTGCCTAAAAAATCAGATTCAAATGGGGAAAAGAAATGGCGGTTAGTAATCGATTATCGCAAACTCAATAACAGTATTCAAGATGATAAATTTCCTCTGCCTAATATCTCAGAAATATTAAACTCTTTATCAAATTGTGTTTATTTTAGTCATTTGGATTTAAACCAAGGATTTTACAACGTAAATTTAGATAAAGACAGTAGAAAATTCACAGCTTTTAACTCAGGTCAGTTTCAGATGACACGCATGCCCATGGGTCTCAAAACAAGTCCCAGTTCATTCTCTCGTATGATGACAATGGCTATGTCTGGTCTTACATATGAAAAATGTCTCTAGGAGTATATCTTGATGACTTGATAGTGCTAGGACGATCTCTTTTTGATCATAATAAAAACCTAACTGACGTTTTTGAGCGACTACAAAAAGTGAACCTCAAATTAAATCCATCCAAATGTAACTTTTTAAGAAAAGAAATGCTGTATTTAGGTCATGTAGTTTCAAGCAAAGGTGTTATACCTGATCCGGCTAAAATTCAAATTATAAAGAATTACCCAACTCCAAAAACCGCGGAAGAAGTCAAACGTTTTGTTGCTTTTGCTAACTACTATCGTAAATTTATTAAAAAAATTGCAGAGAAATCTTATGATCTTAATATGCTGTGTAGAAAAAATGTCAAATTTGAATGGGATGAAAACTGTCAAAAATCATTTGATACATTAAAATCAAACATAATGCAACCTGGCGGTTCTTCAATATCCAGATTTTTCAAGAAATAATAAATATTTGTTGCAAACTGACGCTTCAAATTATGCTGTTGGCGCTATTTTATCAAACACAGATAGACGCCCAATTGCATATGCTAGTAGGAATCTTAATAAAGCCGAAAAGAACTATCCCACTATAGAAAAGGAGCTTTTGGCGATAGTATGGGCAGTAAAACACTTTAGACCATATCTTTATGGTAGTACTTTTAAAATAATGACTGATCACAAACCTTTTATTTACTTATTCAATCTTAAAGATCCATCAAGTCGATTACTTAAATTCAAACTTATTCTAGAGGAATATGATTACGAAATCGAGTATGTTAAGGGTAGAAAAAATGTGGCTGCAGACGCATTATCTCGACTTACAATAACATCATCCTGGGGAAGAGCATTCCATAGAAGTACAGATTGAGTGAGGAAGGAAGAATGAACACACGCAGAAGTGTGGGCAGGGCATAAGAGTAGAAGATTATTTGTAGAGCGAAGGGTTCTGTTATGATTGGAGCACAAGAACTGGAAGGAGGATGTCAAGTATGTAGGAATAAGTTGTTACATGTCATGACGCGATCGCAATCTAACCGAGTTGCGCAATCATATGATTTGACAAAGTCAGCAGAGGCTTCTTGTGACTATAGGCCTGATCAACATAAAATCGTAGAAGTGCTCAAAAAATGTGATACGGATGTAGAATCAATTATATTACCAGAAAAAAGTCTGTGTAAAATATTAAAGAATAGAGACACGTTAATTTTTTCACAGAATGGGAATTTGGCTTACTGCAAAAGTAAAAATAATTTATTTGCTAGTTCATATTCTTTATCGGTAAACTCGCGAGACGATTTGCTGAAAGAAATAACATTATTGTGCAATAAATTAAAAATAAAAGAAATTGTGATTGTGAAGTCTAATAAAAATAAAGACTATATCGAATATTTATTAAAATATTTAGCCAAAACTAAAAATAATAATTTTCCAAGAGTATGTATTGTGAAGGACGTCCAAAAGATATATAGTGATTGTTGAAGTAAAACAAGCTGGTTATAAAATATAGCAAATTTCTATATTTAATTATATTTAAACGTGGAACAATGTTCCCACAATGATGACAAGATCTCGAGCGAGAAAAAAAAAATGTTGCAATCATAGAACAAGTATACCAGTTCAAAATTTATAAAACTACTAAACTACAAAACTTTATGTTCATATTGTATTGAACATAGTTAGGCGGGTGGTATATAAATACTAAATAAGTGGATTTTAATTGAAGAAACAAAGATGCTCTTAGCAATTATAAAACAAGTAATTCTATAGAGATTAAATGAAAGTAAAGATGAAATAAAGATGTTTTGTTTACAGAGTTTACTTTTCCTAAATCTAAAATCTAAAACGTTTTATTTTTGTAAATATATTTAAGTATAGTGAAACATTAGTTTAGTGGAAGTGGACATAGCTTTGTTACAGATCTTAAATAAAATTTATTATTAAACTTAACTTCAGCTACTCTTACATTATTATCATTTCCCGGAATAACCTTTACAATCCTGGCCATTGGCCATTCCAAAGGAGGAGTATTCATATTTTTTACAAGTACAATATCACCTTCTTTTAAATTAGGAGAGGTATGTTTCCACTTGGGGCGGCTTTGGAGTTGGGTGAGGTAATCACGAGACCAAGTCTTCCAGAAATCTTGCTTTAATTTGGAGATTATTTTCCAGAGTTTTAAACTGTTTATTGGAACTTCCAATAAGACCACCTCGGGGTAACTTGACAAGCCGTACCAATTAGAAAATGGCCCGGGGTAAGGTATCAACCTTCACCTTCTTTTAGTTGACTCTCAGCACCCTTAAATGTTTTTGCATTATCGCAAAAGACCTTGGTAGGCATACCTCGCCTTGATATAAAGCGATCGAAGCATGCCAAAAAGGTTGCGGTTGTAAGATCTGATACAAATTCTGCGTGCACAGCTTTAGTGCAGAAGCAGACAAATAGTGCAACGTAACCCTTAGTCACGAGTGGCTTTCGAATTCTTGCCACTTTCATATTAAATCCGCAGAAGTCAATACCTACATGCTGAAAAGGCCTACTAGCGGTGATACGTTCCACAGGCAAAGAACCCATTAGCTGCCTGGCAGTATCAGCCTTCAAACGTGCACATTTCAAACATTCGTGTAAAACCTTCTTTACCTCACGGATACCACTAATTATCCAGAACTTCTGGGATAGTGAACTGAGTACTAATCTTGGACCAGCATGCAATAAGCGAAGGTGCTCTCTTTTTAACCGACTTCGAAAAAAGGAGGAGGTTCTCAATTCGACTGTTTTTTTTTTTTTTTTTATATATTTGTTACGCGATTACTCCGGCAATTATAAACCGATTTGAATAATTCTTTTTTTATTTTGTAGGTCATACGTCAGAGGTGGTCCCATTGTCACCAGGTCAGGATCTGATGATGGGATTCCGGGTTAAATCGAGGGAAACCCTCAAATTTTGTAGGCATATACACTGTTTATCAGAAATTATCTTAATTTATGTAGATTTTTGCATCTAATGGTCACCATCTGATGTTGCTGAGCTGATGATGAAGCTGATGATGAATGGTTTAGGAGTATGGGATCTCTGTAAAAAAATTATGTAATACCATCGAATTTGAATGTGTTTGAGTCTAATTAATAAGGACTCCGATCCTATGTGATATTCAGGGTCTGATGATGGAGACGGTAAATAGCCATGGGAACTCTGTAATAAAATAAAGCAATTCCGCCGTGTTTGTGCTCATTTGATTCGTTTCGACTAGGAGCTTCATGCTAGTCGATTTTTAACCAACATCAAAAAAGGAGGGTTTTTGATTCGACAGTATGTTTTCTTTTTAACCGACTTCAAAAAAAGGAGGAGGTTCTCAATTCGACTGTATTTTTTTTTTGTATGTTTGATACGCGATCATTCCGCCAATTTTGACAATCGTACATTTTGTTTGTCCACGGCACCTAGGATACACGGATACGATAAACATTTTTAGAGTTGGGCTGTGAGTGTGAGCGTTTATTTATGACCTTAAAAATCACACTTACTTCCCACGAAAAATTAAAAAATAAAATTATTTTTAAAAAAAATTGAAAACTTCAAACAACTAAAAAGCAATTTTAATTACTTACTTCAAACATTCAACAAAATTATTGATACTTAGAAAACCTACCTATTTACAATTTTTAATCAGTTATTTTTCAACAAACCAACAAATAAAAAAAATACGCGATTACTCCGCCAATTATGAACCGATTTGAATAATAATTATTAAAGAAAACTAGGTACCTAATTGTTGGAAAGCTCACGCAAGCGTGTCATTTCTGTTAATGATTTTTCGTCGTGGGGTCGATTTAATAGCTTATTTGCATCCAAATCAGATATGGCAATGCCATTTAAGGTTTTGACGCGACTGAGGGCTACATAAATCTGTCCTTTAGCGAAATTCTTCTTTGCTAAATCGATCACTGCTTTATCAAGGGTTGTACCCTGAAGTTTGTGAACGGTTACTGCCCAGCTTAAGATGAGCGCTAACATTCTTCGTTCGACATCTCCATATCCTCTTTGCGCTTGAAATGTGGTACAAGCAGGTGAGATTGCTACACAACCGTCATTATCTTTTATTCTATGGCCAACAGTCGCGTCATCAAATTTTATAAGCACAGATTCAGGCAACTCGCCTTCCTCCAATTGATCTCTTCGGAGAGCAGGCCATTTAATTTTCTTAACAATGCCCATGGCACCATTCACGAGCCCATCAGATACGGAAATATTCCGCCTTAACATGACTCGCGATTCGATACTCAACTTTATAGTTGGCAAGAAACCACCGCAGTTATTAATGTCTTTAGGAATAGTTGGGAAGTGTTTTTGTTTTTTTGAAATCCATATTGGCGTTCGTGAATTATGTTGTAAGCTTTTAAATATTTATTTATTTCATTTCCAAAGTATTTTTCAATAATTTGATCTAAACATGACAGGATTGTAATCGGTCTGTAGTTATTTATGTTCTTGTATGTGCCCTTTTTATGTATAGGCCTTATAATTCCAATTTTCAGTTTATCCGGATACACTGACTTACTAATACAGGTATTTAGGGCGGGGTTGGGTGTGCTCCAATAGGCCAAGATCGCCTGGAGCAGATCCAATCCTGGTACGCCCTCCTGTCCGGAGGGCGTACACGGCGAATGGTCATGGGGGAGAGCGCGCGTCTGGGTGTCATCCTTCCCGTGGTTGCCGCCTGTTTTAGGTCTGATTCCCTACGAAATAGATATAACAGAAACACCCAGACGCAATTCCATCCCACAAAACCTTTTTTTTTTTTTTTTTTTTTTTACGTGTGGAAATCCCCTCGGACCGTCACCCCGCCGGGGCTCTCGTTCGGCGGGGCGGTGTGTCGGACTCGAACCGACTAAAACCACACGGTGTGCCCTCTTTGCGCTTCCAGTGTAGGAGGGGTCCAGGTAGTTATCGCCTTCTGGACCCCTCCCAGCGCCGGCCCCGCTCCTGTTGCGGGCCCCGTCTCTAATCTTTCCTCTCTTTAGGCGACGTCCGGCACACGCGGACGCCGCCCCCTCGCGGCTGGGCCAACTAATGCGGGTGGAGGGGAGAACCCATCCCGTCCACCCGCGGCCACACTCAGGGCGGCATGAGGCGCAGGTAAGCGCGCCTCCGCCGCCCGGTTCGCCGGCGGCGGATCAGGTCCGAGTGGGGGTCGTCCTCCCGGGCCTTCTCCGCCGCCTCCTTCCGCGAGATTACCTCCTCGCAGAAGGTTGCGACCGCGGTAAAACAACTGTCGCTACCGGCCATGGAGCGAATTACGGCCGGTAGCGAGAGATCTGCTCCGATGACTGCAGTAAGGGCCCGGCGCTGCGTCGCCCATGCGGGGCAAACCGCCAGCGTGTGCTGGGCCGAATCCTCACTGCAGTCGCAGTGGTGGCAGGCGGGACTCGATTCCCTCCTAGCGACCGAGTACAGGTACTTTCCGAAGCAACCGTGCCCGGAAAGCACCTGCGTCAGCCGGAAGGAAAGGGTCCCGTGCTGCCGCCCTGCCCACTCGGCGATGACCGGCTGGAGAGCCTCCACGGCGGCGAAGCCAGCGCGTGGAGTCTCCAGCCGGAACGACCATCTCACCATGGTGGCTCGGCGAGCGGCTTCGCGCCACTCGCGCACGTCTTCGGGCGGAGGGCGAAATCCGCTCTCCGCCCGGAAGTCAGCCACTCGCCGATAAACTTCGGCGAGCACTTCCGCCTCCAAATCCCACGGGGGTGTTCCGGCCAAGGCGCAAGCCGCCTCGGTGGACACCGTGCGGTATCCGCGTATGGCTCTGACCGCCAATATCCTCTGGGGGCGCCAGAGGCGCGCCCTATTCGGGGCGGTCAGAGCCGCCACCCACACCGGTGCACCATAAAGCGCCATGGACCGGACAACCCCCGCGTACAGCCGCCTCGTGGGAACACTGGCCCCGCCCAAATTGGGCAAAAGTCGCCCTAGGGCGGAGGCAGTGTCCACCAGCTTCGGACCAAGCTGTCGGAAGTGCTCGTCGAAGAGCCACCTACCGTCTAGGACCAGACCCAGGTACCTCATCTGGGCCCGGACCGGTACGAGGACCGAGCCGACCTCGATTGAGGCGCCGGCGGGCGGACAACGACGGGGCCCATGAAATAATAGGGCCTCCGTCTTATCCAGGGCCACCCGCAAACCCAACGCCTCAATGCGCCCGACCACCAGGGAAACTCCCGTGGCGGCCAGGCGCGCCGCCTCCTGGAAGTTAGCCCCCCGGGCCGTGAGCAAGGTGTCATCCGCGTAGCAGATTACACCCAGCCCGGGGGGGAGACGCCCTCGTAGGGCCCAGTCGTACCCGATGTTCCACAGGAGAGGTCCTAGGACAGACCCCTGCGGAACACCGCACGACATGGCCCTGCGTCTCAAGACGCCATCTCGGTCCTCGTACATGACGGTTCGCTCCTCAAGATAGTCTGCCACCAGCCGCCTCAGGTACTCCGGCACTCCGTGGTAGCGGAGCGCTTCCCTGATGCAGCTGAATGGCAGACTATTGAAGGCGTTGGCGATGTCCAAGGACACCGCCAACACCACCCCGCCGCAGCTCACGGCCTCCTCGGTCACGGCCCTAAGGCGCATCACGGCATCGATCGTCGAACGCCCCTCTCGGAAACCGAATTGGGCGTCCGACAGATCGGGGCCAACCTCGCAAAGGTGTCGGACGATGCGGGCAGAGAGCACCCTCTCAAAAAGTTTACCCGCCTCGTCCAGCAACACGATAGGCCTATAGGCCGCGACCGAATCGGCAGGCCGTCCCGGCTTCTGCAGCAGGACCAGCTTCCCGCATTTCCAGCGCTCAGGGAAGCGTCCGGACGCCAGGCTAGCGTCCAACACCCCCCTGAGGTGGTCCGACATGTAGTCGAGGGCTCGGGCCATCACTCGGGCTGGAACCCCGTCCGGCCCGGGGGCGGTGTTCTTGGATCGAATCCGTAGAACAGCCGCCCCCAACTCCGATTCCCTGACGGGCGGAACATCGACCTCGCTGCCCCCGTCGTCTCCGGCTGATGCAGCCATCGACGGGGGTGTGTGCTCCGCCCGCTGCGGGAATAGGCCCTCGACCACTTCCTGCAGGAAGCTGGGCTGGAGAGTCTCCGTAAGGGGGGGGCCCGACGTGCGGAGCTTTTGACGCACCGCACGATAAGGGCGACCCCAGGGGTCACGCTCGAGACTCTCCAGCATCTCCTCTCTACTCACATCCTTGGCGCGGCAGATGGCCAGCCTCAGAGTTTTCCGAGCTTCTCGGTACTCCTCATGAAGCCGGTCCACCTCCTCACCGACCCCGCGGTGACGTCGCCGACTACGGGTGAGGGACCTCCGGGCACGTACACAGGCCGCACGGAGGTCCGCCAACTCCTGGGACCACCAGTAGACCTCCTTCCTTGGAGGCCGACAACCACGAACGCGGGGCATGGCCGCATCGCAAATCTGCGTAATCGCATGGCAGAAGCGACCAGCCCCCATGTCGACCTCCTCGGTCGGGGCCTGCGGAGACAGCCAAGAGTGAATAATGGCCGCCTCCTCTAGTAGGTCCCTGTCGAGCTTGGCGACAGCCCACCGCGGGAAGCGGGAAGGGCGCCGCGCCGCGTGACCCCTACTGGGGTCCTGGGACCGGGAGAGCTCGAATCGGATGTACAAATGATCCGAGAGCGTCTCGACCTCTTCCAGGACACGCCAGTTCCTTACTCGTGCGGCGACTGCAGGGGTAGCGAACGAAAGGTCCACTATCGACCCCCCCTGCTGTCGCACGCACGTGTTGGTGGAGCCTCTGTTCAGCAAACAGAGGCCCACCGACGCCGCCCACTCCTCGACGGCTTCGCCCCTGGCGTCCGTCGCAGGGGAACCCCACGCAATGGACTTTGCGTTGAAGTCCCCCAGCACGAGGACGTGCCCAGACACTAGTCGCCGCATCGAGGCCTCCAAGTTGTTAAGGAAGACCTCGAAGTCGTTCAAACTCCGGTTGGGGGAGAAATATACACCATAAATGGTGATTCCCCCCCAATCGGCGGCAACATATCCAGTACCCTTGTCTCTTAGCGACAAGGGCGGGGAATGAGCCGCCGTGGAGCCGACGACTGCCACGGAGCCGTCCCGGTCACCCATCCAGTTTGGACGGGGAGGAACAAAGTAGGGCTCCGCGACTACGGCAACACCTATCGACCACTGTGCCATGGTTTGCAGGAAGAGATCCTGCGCCGCAGCACAGTGGTTGAGATTCGTCTGGACCAGGAGGTTGGAGACTTGATCCATTACTGGATCGTCTCTACAACCTCCTCCATGGGCGTCGGCGTCGACGCAATATTGACGTCGGGGGTAGCCTGGGTCGGCAGGCTAGCCCCCGGCGTTTGCCGAGAAGCGCGGGGAGGCTTGCAGCCCCCCTGCCCCATCATGTGATTGGCGGGCTTTTTGCCCGCCTCACACACCGGGCAGTGGGGGGCGGCAGAGCACTCTGCCGCCTTGTGCCCGGGTTGACCGCAGCGGAAGCATAATCCGCTGCAGTCAAAACAGCTCTCGCACTTGGTGCGAGTGTGTCCCGCGGCTAGGCACTTGAAGCACCTCATCGGCCTCGCGGCCAGAACCGTGATTCTGGCATTTACGAAGCCGACGAGAATGCTTCCGGCGTCGCCCAGTGCTTTGGCCGACGCCACGGGACAGCTCACCCACACCGCACCGAGGCCTCCCGGGCCCGGACGGACGGTGCCGACTCTGATGGTGTCCGCGGTGCACCCAGTCTTCTCTATGACTGCATCGCGGACATCCTCCGACGTGATGGAGTCGTCCAGGCCCGAGATGCGCAGTTCTGCGCATTTGGTGGGCCTGGCGATCTTAACACCGTCCGTGGCGGCGAAAATTCCCCGCAACTTCTCGGCGAATTTGTCGGCCGTCGCCGCGCCTTCAGCCCCAGGGAACTCGAAGACCCGAGCTCCCGTCTGGGCGCGGCGCAGCCTCATCCCCGCCTCCCCGAACTCAGTGGCGAGACCGGGCCGGGCCCCCTTGAAGAGGGCCGCATACGTGAGCCCGCCACTGGCCGCCTCCGGCGACAGCGTCACGACTACAGCCGCGGTTTTGGGCGGCTGCAGCTTCCGCGGCCTCTTTTTTGAGGCCGTTGCCACCGGTGGCGAAGGCTGGGCTTGGGCTGCTTTCTGAGCAGCCCTTCTAGCCCGCCTTCGGGACTTCTTTGAGCCCCTCGCCTCCTGCCAACCCTCGTTGGAGGGGGCAGGTGCGGAGGGGCCCGGCAGGGATGTCGGAGCGGGGAGCGGAGGGAAAGCCACTCCGCTCCTCTTCGCCGCTTTAGTCTGGGCCGGCGCCTTAGCCGGTGCCTGGGCCGGCGCCTTGGCCGGTGCCTGGGCCGGCGCCTTGGCTGGCGCCCGGGCCGGTGCCTTGGCCCCCTTCCTCGGCCCCTGGGGAGCCGGTGGAGTCGGGGCCGACGCCGCCGCCGCGTAGGACACGCGGCCTCCCACTACGGGGAGCGCAGTCGGAGCCGCGGCCCCAGGCCGCTGCGACGACGCGAGCGGGGGGGCGCACGACCGGCGCAGGAGGCAGTCTCGCCTCCAGACCGGCCAGACGGCCGTCCAGCATACGCCCAACTGCGTTCCCACAAAACCTATCCTATCCCATCCACACTAAGTGGTTGGTGTCTGCGGCCTCACTATCAACAAAGAGTGAGGGGGAGGGGGGGCAACCACCCGCATGTTTGTGCCGTGTGCGGGGACCCGTAAGGGAGGATGAAGGGATCCTGGTAGTTGAGCTGAAAGGCAACACACTGCTTTGGCCTGGATTTCTCCTTACACGGGAGGCTGAAGGCTAGCCACCTTTGGTCAATCGGCTGTAGTGTCCCGTCAGAGGGCTGCTGGGCGAGAGCTCTTCCTTGGTGGGGGTGGACGACGGGTGGGACGACCAAGTCTTCCTACCTAGTTCGGCCTGCCTTCTGCCAGGGAGGGAGCTCTATATTTCCTTGTCACTTCTGGCGTCGTGTGCCTTCTGCCGCGGCGTCCCCACTTGAGGGCTCCAAGGAGGGTGGAAGGACAAGGAGATGAATAGTATACCAAAATCACTATGGATACTAAAAAAAATATTTAAAAAAAACTACCAAGCCGGTACCGATGGTGAACAACCCAAGTGCCAGGCTAAACCACCAATCGGCTGACCCCAGGGTGAACAACCCAAAGGTGAAGCCGGCCAATACACCTTTGGCTGCTGCTCAAGCGAACAACCCGATCGCAGCGCCATCTACGACTCTGGCGACACCTCTGGTGTCTAACCAGAGTACGGAGCCAGTGTCGACCATCGACCTCTCCTCTTTGAGGGCAGCAATGCCCGTACCTGCTGGACCCGGCCTGGAAGAAACCAGCTGGAGCCTGGTAAGGACAAAGAAGAGAGCGTCGAAAAAACCAAACCCGTCCAAGAAGACCCGTAACGCCAACAGGGCGAAAGCCCGAGTGGAAAGGCAAGCACGGTGTCTAACCTCGGGTGGAAGTAAGCGGCTTGAAGTCGCTGAAGGGCCCGAAGGGGCCCACGTTGCCCCCGCCAGTGATGTGCTGCCCAGAGGCGAAGACGAAAGTCTAGCCACGGGGAAGCCGGGGTCCACCTCCTGAGGAGTTGGAGGACCTACCGGTGGGCGAGAGTGACCTCGACGACATAGAGGATATGCTGAACAGCGATGATGGCGCTGTCTGCACCCCCCCATAACACCCTTATAGCCATCCAAACCAACCTCCAGCACAGCCATACAGCAACGGCTAACCTACGCAGAGAGCTGGAGGTAAAAACCAACACCGTAGCCCTAATCCAGGAGCCGTGGATTAGGAAGGGCAGGATCTGCGGTCTAAACAATATTGGAGGTAAGATACTTCTCAACACTACCATTCATAACCCGCGCACTTGTATTTACACACCAAAACATGCGTGTACTACCTTAATGACCGAGTTCTGTTCCAGAGACCTTACCTCTATTAGCTTAAAGGAACCCTTATCAAACCTGCCTGACGTGGTGATAGCATCAGCCTACTTGCCGGGCGATGCTGACATCCCCACTCCGGAGCTGGCTGCGCTGGCACACCACTGCGAGCGCGAGGGTCTGGAGCTGATCATCTCTGCCGACACCAACGCGCACCATGCGCTGTGGGGCAGCAGGAGCAACAACCAGAGAGGTGAGGAATTTATATCGTTCCTATTATCAACTAACCTTAACATTATCAACGTGGGCTCGGAGCCGACATTTGTCACATCCAGGGCCCAAACTATAATTGATCTTACATTAGCAAGTGAGCACGCATCGCAATACATATCGAATTGGCATGTTTCGAACGAAGCATCGTGCTCAGACCATCGCTGGATCAAATTTAACTTTGAAATGAAACTTAAACTACCCGATCCCCGACGGAATCCCCGCACGATGGACCGGAAACGGTATGAACATCTTACTGCGGAGAATCTGCGAAGCATCAACCCAACATACGCTACGGGGACTGTTAAGGACATCGACAGTCATGTCGTCAACCTTACACAGACACTGATCGATTGCTTTGAACAAACATGCCCACTTTCCACACCCAGAACTGGACCACAGAACAAACACCAATGGTGGGGTCCGGAACTGGAAAGACTACGTCGTAGAGTGAGAAAGTTGTTCAATAAAGCAAAAAACTCGCGATTAGACCAACATTGGGATGCCTATACGCAGGCCCGACAACGATATAAGAAGAGAATCAGAACCAGGAAAACTGAGTGCTGGAGAAACTTCTGTACTAACATAGAGAACAACAACCAGGCTAATAGAGTCAAAAGCATACTGTGTAGTAGAGGCGAACACAATCTTGGCTCCCTGAAGAAGCCTGATGGTGAGTATACCAAAACAGACTCGGAAGCCTCAGAGCTGCTATTAAAAACACACTTCCCTGGATGTCGCATATCAGATGCGATGGAAAAATGGGAAGACAGATGGGAAAAACCACCAGATGATACAGACTGGGATACGGCCCGCAAAGTTGTCAACCATGACAAACTAAGACGGGCAATTGACAGCTTCCTACCATTCAAGGCGCCAGGACTAGATGGTGTCTTCCCAGGCCTACTGAGATGGTGTGATAGGACACTACTGGACCATCTTGTAAAAATCTATAGGGTCTGCCTGGCGCATCAGTACATCCCCTTGAAATGGAGAGAAGTTAAAGTAGTCTTCATCCCCAAACCTGGTAAAGGCGACTACACACAACCCAAATCACACCGACCTATTAGTCTCACATCTTTCCTACTAAAGGTTCTCGAGAGGCTAATAGATAGGGAAATCAGGGAAACTGCGTTAGTCAGTCACCCTCTACACCTCAATCAACACGCATACTCGATGGGTAAATCAACAGAATCTGCCCTACATCGAGTTGTTTCATATATAGAAGACAATCTAAATCACAAAAGGTCAACACTGGCCACCTTTATCGATATCGCGGGAGCCTTTGACAAGACCAACTTCACCAGCATTAGCCAAGCTCTGTCTAGGCATGGTGTAGATTCCACAATCTCAGGGTGGATCGACAGCATGCTAAGATATAGAGCTATACAATTCACTGTGAGCGAAGTGACTAGAGGAGTGGTGGCTAGAGGCTGCCCCCAGGGCGGTGTACTCTCCCCCCTTATATGGAACATTGTTGTGGATGAGCTCATCACACAACTTAATGACCAAAGATTCCTCACAATAGGCTATGCAGACGATCTTACTATTCTCATCAGCGGTCCTTTTGAGAGCATTACATGCGATCAAATGAGACTTGCACTGAAGATCGTGGAACAATGGTGCGTAGCACACAACCTGACAGTGAACCCATCCAAAACAGAGATGATCATGTTCACAAACAAACGCAGTCTAGGAAATCTCAGACTTCCCAAGCTATTTGGTACACAACTTACTCTTACCAAAGAGGTCAAATACCTAGGAGTAATACTGGACAGTAAACTCCTGTGGAACAAGCACCTCGATGAAAAACTGAATAAAGCCTGCATTATCTTCTGCCAGTGCAAGCGACTACTCGGCAAAAGCTGGGGACTATCACCCAAAATTACTTTATGGCTATACAGAACAGTCATAAGACCAATAATCACTTACGGTGCTGTTGTCTGGTGGCAGAGAACAGAGCTAAGCACCGTCATAAACAAACTGCAGCAATTCCAGCGACTCCCATGCTCCGCGGTCACCTGCTGTATGCGCACAACGCCTACTGCCGCACTGGAGGTGGCTCTTGGTCTGCCACCCCTGGATCTATTCATACAGCAGGAGGCCGCCATGGCGATCATTAGACTCAAACACCTGGGTCTACAGCCTATACTAGTCCACTGCTGGACATAGGCCTCTCCTTAGAAAGGAGGTTTTGGCCTACTATACCACGCTGGCCAGACGGGTTGGTATAGGGTTTGTTTCAAGTTTTCCTTCCCTTTGCAATGCTGTTGTCCTGCTTAGTTTGCTCCCTTAGTCGGCTCTTACGACACCCACGGGATGAATTGGGGTGGTGACAGTTTGTATTTTTAATCCGTCACCACACGGACTAAAGTAATACGGATAGAAGTAATAAGGCAAATAAACTATTATATAATAAATATAGAAATAAAACAAATAAATATATAAACAAATTAAGAAATAATAGTATAAAAAAGGATGTGATTAGTAACTTCCACAGTCCGAGAAAAGTATGGCAAATCGTAAACAAACTATGTGGCAAATTATCAAAATCTGTTGACGAAATAATAACTAAAACTTTTAGTACATATGGCTTGGAAGACTTGGTGAATAAATTTGCAACGGGATTTAGAAATAACGTAGACAACATCTGTTATACCTGCAGCAAACAATTAATAAAGGAAAATACATATGTAAATCACCCCCAATTAGCAATGAGATTAAACAAGGCCAGAAATGAAGTTATTGAGTCCATAATTAGTCATTTAAATAGTAAAAAAGTCCAGGTTTTGATGGAATCTGTGTTTCTGACATAAAACGCATTAGTATCCCTATAACCCCTATAATTACGCATTTAATAAATACCTGTTGGTTGTTGGTTGGTTGTTGGTTGTGGGCTTCGGTTTCCGCATTTAGACTCAGAGTGGTCCTTTATGCGTCGAGGATTGGTTGACTAGGTGAGCCAGCCAAGCTCCTTCCAGAAGCGCAGAAGCCTCCTGGGGCACAGGACTTCACAGGCTTCTAGAAGCGACTTTATATCGGGGATGATACTTGCCCGTTGTGTGGCCACTCCCTCGCATTCCAGGATTACGTGGACGGCCGTTTCTTCAGCTACCAGACATCCTCTGCACAGGGGACTGTCCGTCGCATTGATTATAAATAGTTGTTGGGTCAGGGCTAGATGTCCTGTAACAGTTCCGACAACCATTCTGATTTCCGGTCTGCTAAGACTGATCAATCTGCAGGTGAGTCGTGGTGTGACTTGATTCAGCACCAGTTTGGACTGTCTGCAGCCGGGTGAGTTTTTCCACCTCCGGTTGTGTGCTTCACAGGTCCGTTGCCTGACCCAGCATCGTATTTGGTTAAACGATATGGGCAGGAGTGGGGTTGGGCCAGAGGTTGGGGTAGCCGAGCCCCTCCTTACCAACTCATCTGCGGCATCGTTCCCGTGCGAGTTACTTTGCCCTTTAATCCATTGGAGGAGTACCCCATTGAATGTAGCGAGCTGTTCCAGTGCTTGGTGGCATTCGAAGACAATACCAGAGGTCATTGTGTTGCCCTCCAATGCCTTTAAGACGGCCATGCTGTCGGATATTATTCGGATGTTGTAGTCCTTGATACCCCTAGACATGGCCGTTGTGGCAGCGTAAGTTATTGCCACACATTCACATTGAAATATGGAACTGTGTTGGCCTAACGCTAGTGATATGTTTATGTTTAGGTTTTGCGAGAAAACTCCGGCTCCAGTTCCTGACCTAGTCTTGGAACCGTCCGTGTAAATTCGGACTTCGTTAATGCCGGATTGATCTCGGTCATTTCCATGTATCTGGATATAGTATCTTCTTGTGAAGATATGGTGTTTTGGGATTCTATCGCATGGCGCTGCTATCAGTGGTTCATATTCCACCAATTGATCCCATAATTTAGAGTGCGATCCCCCACGTTTGTGCCATAGACCCAGGTGTTTGAGTCTAATGATCGCCATGGCGGCCTCCTGCTGTATGAATAGATCCAGGGGTGGCAGACCAAGAGCCACCTCCAGTGCGGCAGTAGGCGTTGTGCGCATACAGCAGGTGACCGCGGAGCATGGGAGTCGCTGGAATTGCTGCAGTTTGTTTATGACGGTGCTTAGCTCTGTTCTCTGCCACCAGACAACAGCACCGTAAGTGATTATTGGTCTTATGACTGTTCTGTATAGCCATAAAGTAATTTTGGGTGATAGTCCCCAGCTTTTGCCGAGTAGTCGCTTGCACTGGCAGAAGATAATGCAGGCTTTATTCAGTTTTTCATCGAGGTGCTTGTTCCACAGGAGTTTACTGTCCAGTATTACTCCTAGGTATTTGACCTCTTTGGTAAGAGTAAGTTGTGTACCAAATAGCTTGGGAAGTCTGAGATTTCCTAGACTGCGTTTGTTTGTGAACATGATCATCTCTGTTTTGGATGGGTTCACTGTCAGGTTGTGTGCTACGCACCATTGTTCCACGATCTTCAGTGCAAGTCTCATTTGATCGCATGTAATGCTCTCAAAAGGACCGCTGATGAGAATAGTAAGATCGTCTGCATAGCCTATTGTGAGGAATCTTTGGTCATTAAGTTGTGTGATGAGCTCATCCACAACAATGTTCCATATAAGGGGGGAGAGTACACCGCCCTGGGGGCAGCCTCTAGCCACCACTCCTCTAGTCACTTCGCTCACAGTGAATTGTATAGCTCTATATCTTAGCATGCTGTCGATCCACCCTGAGATTGTGGAATCTACACCATGCCTAGACAGAGCTTGGCTAATGCTGGTGAAGTTGGTCTTGTCAAAGGCTCCCGCGATATCGATAAAGGTGGCCAGTGTTGACCTTTTGTGATTTAGATTGTCTTCTATATATGAAACAACTCGATGTAGGGCAGATTCTGTTGATTTACCCATCGAGTATGCGTGTTGATTGAGGTGTAGAGGGTGACTGACTAACGCAGTTTCCCTGATTTCCCTATCTATTAGCCTCTCGAGAACCTTTAGTAGGAAAGATGTGAGACTAATAGGTCGGTGTGATTTGGGTTGTGTGTAGTCGCCTTTACCAGGTTTGGGGATGAAGACTACTTTAACTTCTCTCCATTTCAAGGGGATGTACTGATGCGCCAGGCAGACCCTATAGATTTTTACAAGATGGTCCAGTAGTGTCCTATCACACCATCTCAGTAGGCCTGGGAAGACACCATCTAGTCCTGGCGCCTTGAATGGTAGGAAGCTGTCAATTGCCCGTCTTAGTTTGTCATGGTTGACAACTTTGCGGGCCGTATCCCAGTCTGTATCATCTGGTGGTTTTTCCCATCTGTCTTCCCATTTTTCCATCGCATCTGATATGCGACATCCAGGGAAGTGTGTTTTTAATAGCAGCTCTGAGGCTTCCGAGTCTGTTTTGGTATACTCACCATCAGGCTTCTTCAGGGAGCCAAGATTGTGTTCGCCTCTACTACACAGTATGCTTTTGACTCTATTAGCCTGGTTGTTGTTCTCTATGTTAGTACAGAAGTTTCTCCAGCACTCAGTTTTCCTGGTTCTGATTCTCTTCTTATATCGTTGTCGGGCCTGCGTATAGGCATCCCAATGTTGGTCTAATCGCGAGTTTTTTGCTTTATTGAACAACTTTCTCACTCTACGACGTAGTCTTTCCAGTTCCGGACCCCACCATTGGTGTTTGTTCTGTGGTCCAGTTCTGGGTGTGGAAAGTGGGCATGTTTGTTCAAAGCAATCGATCAGTGTCTGTGTAAGGTTGACGACATGACTGTCGATGTCCTTAACAGTCCCCGTAGCGTATGTTGGGTTGATGCTTCGCAGATTCTCCGCAGTAAGATGTTCATACCGTTTCCGGTCCATCGTGCGGGGATTCCGTCGGGGATCGGGTAGTTTAAGTTTCATTTCAAAGTTAAATTTGATCCAGCGATGGTCTGAGCACGATGCTTCGTTCGAAACATGCCAATTCGATATGTATTGCGATGCGTGCTCACTTGCTAATGTAAGATCAATTATAGTTTGGGCCCTGGATGTGACAAATGTCGGCTCCGAGCCCACGTTGATAATGTTAAGGTTAGTTGATAATAGGAACGATATAAATTCCTCACCTCTCTGGTTGTTGCTCCTGCTGCCCCACAGCGCATGGTGCGCGTTGGTGTCGGCAGAGATGATCAGCTCCAGACCCTCGCGCTCGCAGTGGTGTGCCAGCGCAGCCAGCTCCGGAGTGGGGATGTCAGCATCGCCCGGCAAGTAGGCTGATGCTATCACCACGTCAGGCAGGTTTGATAAGGGTTCCTTTAACCTAATAGAGGTAAGGTCTCTGGAACAGAACTCGGTCATTAAGGTAGTACACGCATGTTTTGGTGTGTAAATACAAGTGCGCGGGTTATGAATGGTAGTGTTGAGAAGTATCTTACCTCCAATATTGTTTAGACCGCAGATCCTGCCCTTCCTAATCCACGGCTCCTGGATTAGGGCTACGGTGTTGGTTTTTACCTCCAGCTCTCTGCGTAGGTTAGCCGTTGCTGTATGGCTGTGCTGGAGGTTGGTTTGGATGGCTATAAGGGTGTTATGGGGGGGGTGCAGACAGCGCCATCATCGCTGTTCAGCATATCCTCTATGTCGTCGAGGTCACTCTCGCCCACCGGTAGGTCCTCCAACTCCTCAGGAGGTGGACCCCGGCTTCCCCGTGGCTAGACTTTCGTCTTCGCCTCTGGGCAGCACATCACTGGCGGGGGCAACGTGGGCCCCTTCGGGCCCTTCAGCGACTTCAAGCCGCTTACTTCCACCCGAGGTTAGACACCGTGCTTGCCTTTCCACTCGGGCTTTCGCCCTGTTGGCGTTACGGGTCTTCTTGGACGGGTTTGGTTTTTTCGACGCTCTCTTCTTTGTCCTTACCAGGCTCCAGCTGGTTTCTTCCAGGCCGGGTCCAGCAGGTACGGGCATTGCTGCCCTCAAAGAGGAGAGGTCGATGGTCGACACTGGCTCCGTACTCTGGTTAGACACCAGAGGTGTCGCCAGAGTCGTAGATGGCGCTGCGATCGGGTTGTTCGCTTGAGCAGCAGCCAAAGGTGTATTGGCCGGCTTCACCTTTGGGTTGTTCACCCTGGGGTCAGCCGATTGGTGGTTTAGCCTGGCACTTGGGTTGTTCACCATCGGTACCGGCTTGGTAGTTTTTTTTTAAATATTTTTTTTAGTATCCATAGTGATTTTGGTATACTATTCATCTCCTTGTCCTTCCACCCTCCTTGGAGCCCTCAAGTGGGGACGCCGCGGCAGAAGGCACACGACGCCAGAAGTGACAAGGAAATATAGAGCTCCCTCCCTGGCAGAAGGCAGGCCGAACTAGGTAGGAAGACTTGGTCGTCCCACCCGTCGTCCACCCCCACCAAGGAAGAGCTCTCGCCCAGCAGCCCTCTGACGGGACACTACAGCCGATTGACCAAAGGTGGCTAGCCTTCAGCCTCCCGTGTAAGGAGAAATCCAGGCCAAAGCAGTGTGTTGCCTTTCAGCTCAACTACCAGGATCCCTTCATCCTCCCTTACGGGTCGCCGCACACGGCACAAACATGCGGGTGGTTGCCCCCCCTCCCCCTCACTCTTTGTTGATAGTGAGGCCGCAGACACCAACCACTTAGTGTGGATGGGATAGGATAGGTTTTGTGGGATGGAATTGCGTCTGGGTGTTTCTGTTATATCTATTTCGTAGGGAATCAGACCTAAAACCGGCGGCAACCACGGGAAGGATGACACCCAGACGCGCGCTCTCCCCCATGACCATTCGCCGTGTACGCCCTCCGGACAGGAGGGCGTACCAGGATTGGATCTGCTCCAGGCGATCTTGGCCTATTGGAGCACACCCAACCCCGCCCTAAATACCTGTATTAGTAAGTCAGTGTATCCGGATAAACTGAAAATTGGAATTATAAGGCCTATACATAAAAAGGGCACATACAAGAACATAAATAACTACAGACCGATTACAATCCTGTCATGTTTAGATCAAATTATTGAAAAATACTTTGGAAATGAAATAAATAAATATTTAAAAGCTTACAACATAATTCACGAACGCCAATATGGATTTCAAAAAAACAAAAACACTTCCCAACTATTCCTAAAGACATTAATAACTGCGGTGGTTTCTTGCCAACTATAAAGTTGAGTATCGAATCGCGAGTCATGTTAAGGCGGAATATTTCCGTATCTGATGGGCTCGTGAATGGTGCCATGGGCATTGTTAAGAAAATTAAATGGCCTGCTCTCCGAAGAGATCAATTGGAGGAAGGCGAGTTGCCTGAATCTGTGCTTATAAAATTTGATGACGCGACTGTTGGCCATAGAATAAAAGATAATGACGGTTGTGTAGCAATCTCACCTGCTTGTACAACATTTCAAGCGCAAAGAGGATATGGAGATGTCGAACGAAGAATGTTACCGCTCATCTTAAGCTGGGCAGTAACCGTTCACAAACATCAGGGTACAACCCTTGATAAAGCAGTGATCGATTTAGGAAAGAAGAATTTCGCTAAAGGACAGATTTATGTAGCCCTCAGTCGCGTCAAAACCTTAAATGGCATTGCCATATCTGATTTGGATGCAAATAAGCTATTAAATCGACCCCACGACGAAAAATCATTAACAGAAATGACACGCTTGCGTGAGCTTTCCAACAATTAGGTACCTAGTTTTCTTTAATAATTATTATTCAAATCGGTTCATAATTGGCGGAGTAATCGCGTATTTTTTTTATTTGTTGGTTTGTTGAAAAATAACTGATTAAAAATTGTAAATAGGTAGGTTTTCTAAGTATCAATAATTTTGTTGAATGTTTGAAGTAAGTAATTAAAATTGCTTTTTAGTTGTTTGAAGTTTTCAATTTTTTTAAAAAATAATTTTATTTTTTAATTTTTCGTGGGAAGTAAGTGTGATTTTTAAGGTCATAAATAAACGCTCACACTCACAGCCCAACTCTAAAAATGTTTATCGTATCCGTGTATCCTAGGTGCCGTGGACAAACAAAATGTACGATTGTCAAAATTGGCGGAATGATCGCGTATCAAACATACAAAAAGAAAACATACTGTCGAATCAAAAACCCTCCTTTTTTGATGTTGGTTAAAAATCGACTAGCATGAAGCTCCTAGTCGAGACGAATCAAATGAGCACAAACACGGCGGAATTGCTTTATTTTATTACAGAGCTCCCATGGCTATTTACCGTCTCCATCATCAGACCCTGAATATCACATAGGATCGGAGTCCTTATTAATTAGACTCAAACACATTCAAATTCGATGGTATTACATAATTTTGTTACAGAGATCCCATACTCCTAAACCATTCATCATCAGCTTCATCATCAGCTCAGCAACATCAGATGGTGACCATTAGATGCAAAAATCTACATAAATTAAGATAATTTCTGATAAACAGTGTATATGCCTACAAAATTTGAGGGTTTCCCTCGATTTCCCCAGGATCCCATCATCAGATCCTGACCTGGTGACAATGGGACCACCTCTGACGTATGACCTACCAAATAAAAAAAGAATTATTCAAATCGGTTTATAATTGCCGGAGTAATCGCGTAACAAATATACAAAAAAAAAAAAATACAGTCGAATTGAGAACCTCCTCCTTTTTTTGAAGTCGGTTAAAAATAAAACCTCAGTTTTAGAAAGAAACTTTTCATTTATCGAACATATTAAAATAGTTAATAAAAAATCTAAAAAGAGTTTCTGTGCATTGACAAGGATATTAACTGCGACATGGGGTCTATCATTCAATACATTAAAGATCATATACGGAGCTACTTATTTAGGTTCCACGTGCTATGGTGCACCTGTATAGGCCGATAGGGCGACCATAGGGGCTGCCCGCGCAAGCTGTTACAAGGCCAACGACTTGCACTGATATTCTTGTGCAAGGCATATAGGACGGTTAGCACTGAGGCTTTGCCAGTGTTGGCGGTTGTGCTTCCGGTCGATCTCGAGGTGCAGAGACGTGCAGCCATGTACTTTCAAGACAACAAAACATGGAATGCGATTTTTTGGGCGCGCGGGATCGCGGTAAAATTACAAGATTGCTTCAACAGCAGTCCGATGTCTATAATGACCTTATAGACGAATGGCAACAACGCTGGGATGAATCATCCAAGGGGCGCCATCTTTACCAATTCTTTCCATCTGTTCGGGAACGGTTGTCGAGGACATGGCTTGAGGTGGATCACTGTGTCGCTCAATTTCTTACGGGTCATGGTGACTTTAAGAGCAAGCTTTATTCATTTAAATTAGTCGAGTCACCATTGTGTCAATGCTCAACACATAACTCTCACTATGAACAGTCTGCTCATCATATCCTCTGGGAATGTAGTCTTTGGTATAATGAACGTAATATAATGCTGAATAGCTTGCAGGTAACATCTGGGGCGGTATACTATGGGGATCTTGTGTCAACTAGGGTGAATTTCCGTGCGTTTAGGCGATTCTGCCATACATATTATAGAAATCAAATATAGCTCACGTAGGACCCTTAATATTTTGTGGCCGTGGTGCTTCCCTGTTTAAAAGGGTGTATGCCGATTTTACTTCATTTTGTCTCTCGCTTTGCTAAGGAGGGAAGTGGATTTACTGTATTTCCAACTCCTCAAATTTTCTTTTGATTAATTTCGTTGCGGGTTCCAAGACAGTTTAATTTCTTCCTGGGACTTCCCGAGTGTCATAACTCGGTGTGTTCGTGGGTTACTGCTGTAGACCCTGGTGTACAGGAGTTACAGTGGTGGGCGTGTGGGTGGGATTAGTCCCATAAAAAAAAAGTTATATCATTACTAAGATCTATATCATCAATATTGTGTGTGTGTAAGTCCAGACCGTATTAGGCCACGGCGACTTGGCACTGTTTAATGAGAGCTCGTTGATGTGCTCCCAGTTGGCTGACATAACCGATTTTTGCTGTGAACGTGCGTCCACATACACTGCAAGTCAGCGTTCCCCCGATATAATTATAATGTATGGCCGCCGGTGGTCGGGCCTTCAGCTCATCCCGTTTTGAATCGAGCTCTTCTTTCCGTAGTCTTTCGAACTCAAGCACCTTAGCGCACACAGTACGCCTCCACAGTGGCCTATCCGCCGCCACTGCCTCCCACTGCGAGGGTCAAGGTGGCAACGCTTCATGTGGCGCTTTAACACATCTTTGTAGCATAGGAGTTGGCCGCCTTGTTTGCGTTTACCACCTTCTAGTTCTGAGTAGAAAATGCGCTTAGAAACTCTGTTGTCAGACATCCGCGAGACATGGCCGCCCCACCGCAACTGCCGTTGCATTAGAGATGCCTTTATTCCGCTAACATTTGCTCGTCGCAGAACTTCCGTGTTTCGCACACGGTCCGACCAGTGGATGTTCATAATGTCGCGTAGGCATTTCAGGTGGAATCTATCTAATGTGCGTATGTGTTTGCGGTGAGGGCACTACGCCTCGGAGCCGTATAAAAGATTAGGCAGGACGGTTGCCATGTACACAGCTATTTTTGTAGGGAGCTTTATGTCATGTGAACGAAATACCTTGAAGCGGAGTTTCCCAAAGGCAGCGGCAGCTCCAATTCCGTTGTTGACTTCGCTATCAAGGAGGCAGTTTGATGTTAAAATGCTGCCCAGATATTTGAACTTGTCCACCTGCTTAAGTGACACGTCGCGAAGCGTATTGTCTGCTGTGGTACTATTCAGTGTATCTTTGAACATCACTTCGGTCTTTTTCACACTTATTTTAAGACCAAATCTACGACATGAGCCATCAATATTCGTCATAATTCTTTGTAGACTTTCTGGGGATTCCGCCACAACACACAAGTCGTCTGCATACATCATTTCGGTAATAGTTGCGTGAGATACTTTGGTGTGAGCTATAAGCCTAGATAGGTTAAAGACTCCACCGCCATCGGTCCTAAAACGAATACGAATGCCATCAGACAAATCCTGCAAGGCATCCCTTACCACCACCGCAAAGTACAGAGAGGAGAGTCGGAGCGAGCACGCAACGCCGCAACTCACTGAGAAGAACTCCGAATCTTCGCCCTGCACACTGACGCAGCATCGCATGTCATCATGCAACAATCGGACCATTCTTACAAACTTATCCGTGCATCCAAGCTTCTTCAGGACCACCCAGAGAGCCTCGCGAGATACGCTGTCAAAAGCTTTTTCCAGGTCAATAAAACATAGATACAGCGGTTGAGCCTGTTCTCGACTTTTCTCTTGTAGCTGACGGACAGCGAAAACAGCCTCACACGTGCCTCGGTCTGGTCGGAAGCCAAATTGGGTTTAAGGCAGTATATTTTCAGATAACGGCATTAAGCGGTTCAGTATTACTCGGCACTTTGTCAATGCCGACCGCCTTTTGGTTCTGCTGTTGTAGGACGACATCAGTTACCGCGGGTCAGGTCATAGTCAGTGGGTCATCCAGCTTGTTGATCGTGGGATGTCCTGCAATTGAGCTGACGCACGTAATGTCTGCAGCACGGTCAACATTGAGCAAGGTGTTAAAATGATCTGCCCATCTATCGAGTACATTTTTCTTGCTAGTAAGCAATTGTGTGCCATCGAGAGATCTCAGGGGCACTCTAATATGAATTGCAGTTCCAACAAGTTTGCGGACCTCATCATAAAATGCACCCAGCTGTTTGGTGTCAGCAAGCCACTGTATGCGCTCGGCTTTGTCCTGCCACCACTTATCCTTTATTTGTCTTACTACATATTTCCGTAGCTTGGCACCACTACGCTTGCCTTGCTCCGCCTGATGATCGTCACGGTGCCGGCGCAGGAGAGAGCGATGCCTCCGGATGGCGTTGGTCAGATCTCTATCATTGTCGTCAAACCAATCATCGTGACCACTGGGTTTGAAACCCATTGTTTGCGAGGCGGTTAAGACTAGACTGGACGACAGCGTTTGCTAGTTATCCACAGCATCACCATTCTCAACGTTCATCTTTTGGATTACATAACCAACTGCCCGGGCGTAGGCACCACGCACATCTAGACTTTGTAACTTTCCTATGTCCAGGCGTCTAGGCTTCACTCCCAAGTAGTCTACGAGGAAGATGTAGGCGAAGGCTCAGTTTTGTAATGACAAGCCGGTGATCCGAGGAGCAGATGGTATTGGCATTGCGCATTACGCGCGTGATTTGTACTTGAGAAATGTTTGCTTGTCTGACAATTACATAGTCAATCAGGTGCCAGTGTTTCGACCTTGGATGCATCCATGTAGTCTTATATTTTGCCGGTAGTCTGAACATAGTGTTGGTAATAGCCAGTTCAAACTGGGCACATAAAGACAGTAGGAGTTTTCCACTACTCTTCATGTTTCCAACACCATGTCTTCCCAAGACCCCAGGCCAAGCCTCAAAGTCACGCCCGACTCTAGCGTTAAAGTCACCCATCAGTAGTACCTGCTCACGAAGACGAATCTTGGAAAGGGCACACGTGACCTCCTCATAAAACTTTTCCTTGATTTCGTCATCCCTGTCCATCGTCGGCGCATACACGCTGATGATATTGAGGTAATTCTCATTGTCAAGGTGTAAGCGCAGCGTGTTGACGCGGTCCGAGATATGCACAGGACACTCCTCCAATTTACGTGCTATGTGGTTTCTGATGGCGTAGCCGACACCAGACCTCCTGGGCTCGGAAGACGGGGTACCCTTCCAAAAGAAAGTATATCCGCCTTTGTGTTTCACCTTCTCCCCCTCGTCAGCCAGGTGTGTCTCACTAAGAGCAGCAATATCCACACCATACCGGCAAAGTTCCCTGGATACGATGGCGGTTTTTCGAGGTGGAGCCAAATTGCCTTCACGATCAAGGAGGGTGCGTACATTCCACGCTGCGAATGTTATATTCCGGGTTTTTATTTTTTGGTTTTGTGATTTTCTATTATGTTTTAGACCACGTTATAGGTGATGCAGAGACAGCCGTGTTTACTGCCTCCGAGAATGGTGGGCTAAGCCTTTTTTAATAATCAATATTATATATGGGAGGACGAGATAAGGCATCAGCATTAAGATTTGTTTTACCGGACTTATAAACGATTTCGTAGTCATATTCTTCTAATTTAAGTCTCCATCGAACTAGTTTACTTGAGGGATCTTTAAAATTAAAAAGACAAACAAGAAGACGGTGGTCAGTTACTATTTTAAACTTTCTCCCGTAGATATAAGGTCGAAACGTTTTGACTCCAAACAAGATTGCTTGAAGTTCTTTCTCGGTGGTACTATAATTACCTTCTGCTCTATTAAGAGTTCAAAAAGCATATGCAATAGGGTGATCTTTGCCCATTTCGCCCTGTGAAAGAATTGCACCTAAGGCATAATTTGAAGCATCTGTTGTGAGTATAAAATCTTTCGAGAAATCAGGATATTGAAAAATCGGAGCACTTGTTAACATAGACTTAAGAGTATTAAAAGCATTTTCTTGATTTTGTGTCCAATCGAAAGTAGAATCTTTACGAAGTAATGAAGTTAGAGGTTTTGTAATTTTAGAGAAATCCTTTATGAATCTTTTATAATATCCTATCAGGCCAAGGAAGGATTTTATTTCCTTCGGGTTTCTGGGAGTAGGATACTTTGATACGGCTTTTACCTTGTCGGGGTTAGGAGATACGCCTTTATCGGTAATAGTATGACCTAAATATGCGACTTCCCGTCTCAGGAACTCACACTTATATGGCTGTAACTTAAGATTATGCTTTCTAAGAGCCTCGAATATGAGTTTAAGTTTATCTATGTGAGAAGAGAGTGAGTGAGAATAGCAGATGATGTCATCCAAATATATGAAGCAGTGGAGACCTTGGAGACCGGAAAGCACGGTATTCATCAAAGTGGCAGGTGCATTTTTTAACCCAAAAGGCATTCGAGTATATTCAAAGTGGCCATTAGGGACCGAAAAAGCAGTTTTGGGAGCATCTTCTGTGCTCATACCAATCTGGTGGAAACCTCACACCAGGTCTAACGTACTGAAGTACTTACTATGACCTAATTGATCTAGGATCTCTGTAATATTAGGAATAGGATGAGCATCTCCGACAGTAATGTCATTCAGTTTTCTATAGTCTACGACAATACGCCATTTCTTTTGGCCACAAGCAGTTTGCTTCTTTGGTACCACCCAAATAGGAGAAGACCAGGGGGAATCGGAGGGTTTTATTATGTTTTGATCTAGCATTTTCTTTATTTGTTTGTTGACTTCTTCTTTATGACATTCGGGATATCTATATGTTTTGACATGAATAGGCTGTGAACTAGTTGTTTTGATTTTATGCTCTAAGGTATTTGTACAAGTAGAGTATCTCCTTCTAAGTAGAACAGATCTGAGTATTCTGAGCATAAGTCAAGTAAAGCCGTTGATTCTTCAGGGTTAAGGTGGGAAGTCCGTATCAGTTTCTGAACTTCGTGAGATCTGTTTGACATCAATACTTTGGAATTAGAATGATTAATAGAATTAATTTTATATGAAAATTCTTCTATCAAATCACAGGGAATTAGTTCTACACATAGGGATTTTATCGTTACTTCCTTATTAGTAGTGTTGAGGACTGAAACAGTGACATGATTATTTCCTTTAAGAGTAACAAGACAACTAGACATAAATACACCTTTCTGAATTTTAGACTTAACGACGTAACCCGTGATTACTTCAGGATTTAGTACATTACATTCTATAAGCATTTCCGAGCGCGATGGAATAATATATTCGGGTTTAGTGAAATGAATTCGTATTAAGTTACCATGTATATCTAAGAGGTTTTGTTTATAATCGATATTAGCATTATGAGATTTTAGGTAGTCATTACCAATTATACCATCAAATTCGATATCTACACAGTCTGATATGACGTGAAATTTACCGAAAACAGTTTTATTATTCTGAAATATAAAATCTAACTGAAAATGTCCCAAGCTCTTAAAATATTCGGCGTCTTTATCAATGCCTTTAAACTGGACACTTTCAGGTGTTAATTTGGGTTGAACTTGTAAAGAACTCCCTTTTATTAGAGAGATTCCTGCACCGGAATCGATTAATAGAACTAATAATTTGTTTGTATATTTCGTCTTGACATAGATATGAGGCAAATGCGTTTTCTTATTGTAATTGAGTTGAAATATATTAGATTGTATTACTGAATTACATTTATTATTTTCTGTTAAATTAAATGGTGTACTGAAAGGGTTTTCTAAGCAATTGTAAGATTTAGTAGGACTGACGGATATAGTAGTTTTAGAATTAGTAGATCTTTTAAGGGTATTTGGCTTGTTATTATTATGATGAAACGTAGTATAATTAACCTGCAATTGTTGAGGTGTAGAGGATTTAGGAGAAATAGTAGATTTAGTATGATAGTTTTCGAGACTCAACTTCTGTGGTTGAAATGTATTAGACATAGGAGAAATAGTAAGACTCGGTTTATTAACGCGAGATGTAGAAATAGTAAGATTAGTATTATGACTCAACTGCTGGGGTTGAGATGTAAAGGATTTAGTAAGGATATTAGATTTAGTAAAATTAATACGGTTCTAATTACGAGTATTACTTAACATAAAAGCTTTATTAGGTATAGTTAATGTAGTTAATATAGCTAGATATAGTTTGTATTGATGATTCCGTACAACGCGGGACCGGAATCTTATTCAGTTTAAATGATCATACGTGTTTGACTCTAATGAATTACAGTAAAAATCTTGAATTTCAGAGTGAGCTAGTTCGACAATATTGTTAACTTGCCTTTGTGGCTTGTCAGTTGAATAATTGTTACGGGAATTATTATATTGGCGCTTTCGACATTGCGTTATGTCGTGACCGGGATTTTTACAATATTTACAGAATAAATTGGTATTATTTTGCGCATTAAAAGAGGAAGAGGGTTGTGATTGGTAGGATATTAGATAGTTGATTACTAAGAGTATGTACAGGACAATGTCGATTGTTAAAACAATTTCAATCCGAATGACCTATTTCACCGCATATTTTACACCTTTTTTTTTTCCGTGCGGAAATCCCCTCGGATACCACCTATCGGTGGCATGTCGGACTCGAACCGACTAAAACCGCACGCCGTCGCGGGTACTAATAGCCGGGGAACCAGGTATACCCTAGAAAGGAAGTCCCTGGTGCCCCGACATACCTCGGGCCATCTGCAGACGAGTAGACGACCCCCCCCGTGTGGGAACCCCGTGTTCCGCGAACAAGCGAGCGCGCTTCGCAACGCGCTCGCCGCCACCCCGGCCTGCTTCTGCTAGGGTGACAGATGGCCTCACCTGTCACCTCCAGGCCTGCGCTTATGGAGGACGGAGGTCGTTCTGCGACCTCCGGCGCCTTAGTCGCCTGCGGTACCTAGCCCGTTCCCGGGCCTGGCGGGCCGGGAGAGTTCTAAACCTCTCCCGGTACCGCTATAATATATATATAACTTGCTCGCAGAAGGAGACGGCAGAGTTCCACGCACTCTCGCTCCGCACGATAGCCGCAATCAGGCTATCGAGCGAGAGAAGTCTCGCCTCTGCTCAAGCCATCGCAGTGGTGGCACTCAGGCGTTGGCTCCTTGCGGATCAGACACAGGTGATCCCCGAAACATCCTTTCCCGGTGATCACCTGCGTCAGTCGGTATGAGAGGGTCCCGTGACGCCTCTCGAGCCAATCCTCCATAACGGGTCTTAACGCCGCGATGACGGCGTGCCCGGCGCTCGGTTGCCCGAGTCGTTCGTTGTTGTTGAGTTGGGCTTTCCGGTCATCGATTTCTCGAATCTCGGGGCACCGACCCAACTCCCGCGCCTCCTTGCGCCACTGATACAGAGCCGCAAGGGCTCTCGCCTCCAGGTCCCACGGTGGAGTTCCGGCCAGGAGACTCGCCGCCTCACAGGAGATCGTGCGGTACCCTCTTATGATCCTGATGGCCAGCACTCGCTGCGGTCGTCGCAGTATCGCGACGTTGCTGGCCTTCAGGGCCCCCGCCTCTACTGGGCACCCGTAAAGGGCGATGGACCGCACAACCCCCGAGTAGAGTTGCCTGCAGGAGTCATCGGGTCCCTTCATGTTGGGCAGCAGCCGCGCCAACGCACGCGCTGCCCCAACCAACTTTTGGACCAGACCTCGGAAATGATATCCGAAGTCCAATTGGCCATCGAGTACGAGCCCCAGATACCTGATCGAGGGCTCGATGCCGATGCGAGTGCCTCCTACCGTGAGGCTAGATCCCTCAGGCGGCTTCCTCCGAAGCCCGTGGAAGAACAGGGCCTCGGACTTGTACAGAGCCACCTCGAGACCCAGCCGCCGGATTCGCTCAACGACTTGGGCAACCCCGGCCGTGGCCCTCAGGGTTGCCTCGTGGTGCGTCTTGCCGCGCGCCGTCACGAGTGTGTCATCCGCGTAGCACACGACGGCGACACCATTCAAGAAGGCACCACGAAGCACCCAGTCGTAGCCGATGTTCCACAAGAGTGGCCCTAACACCGACCCCTGCGGAACACCGCACGGTCTCGGTAGGCGTGAAATGATGCCTACCGAGACCGGTCCTACTGGGGTAGACGACGGCTCTCTCCGACAAATATGCCCCGACTATGCGGCGGAGGTAGAGAGGCACTTCGTGATACACGAGCGCCTCCCTGATGCAGCTCCAGGGCAGAGTGTTGAGCGCGTTGGCGATGTCCAAGGACACCGCCAACACCACTTCAACCCGGGAAACTGCTTCCTCCGCTAGAGCCTTCACGCGTATGATCGCATCCACGGTGGAGCGCCCCTGACGGAAACCGTACTGGTTGTCCGCCAGATCCGGCCCCACCATCACGAGATGCTTGACGAGGCGCCTTGCAATCACTCTTTCAAAGAGCTTGCACACCTCGTCAAGCAACACTATGGGCCGGTAGGCGGTCGGTGAGTCCGCTGGGTGCCCCTTCTTTCGGATGAGGACCAGTTTCCCCGTCTTCCACAATTTCGGAAACTGGCCCCGCTCGAGGCATGTGCTGAAGAACCCTCGCAGTCGGGGCTCGAGAGCCTCGTCGACTAAGGCCAGGACCCACGCTCGGCCAGGAATGCCATCGGGTGCCGGGGCGGTGTTTTTAGCTTTAAGCCGTAACACCGCCACCCTTAGTCCCACCCTAGTGACCTCAGGCACGTCGTCGTCATCCACGTTAGGCGCCTCAAGCGCCGGAGGCGGAGCCATCTGTGGCGGAGTATGCTCCACCACTCGCGTTTGGAACAGGGAGCCAACGACCCTCTCAAGCAGCTCTGGCTGACGACACCGGGTGAGCGGCGGGGCCCATGGGCGCATCTTGCCCCTAACCATACGGTAGGGGCGTCCCCACGGATCCCGCTCCAGTGTCTCCAGCATCTCGCGGCGGGCCTCGCTCTTGGCCCGCTTTATCTCTGCCTGAAGGGTCCTCTTGGCAACTCTGTACCCCGCTAACAGCTCCGCCTCTCTCGCTGCCGCATCTTCGGGGCATTTGACGCAGCCGTGCGATCTCCGGCGACCACCAGTAGACCCGGTGCCTCGCAGTATTGGGCTGAGCCCTAGGCATCGCCGCATCGCAGACGCGGGTCATGGCCCCCCGGAACCACTATGCCTCAGCATCGACGTCGACAGGCCTGTCCGGCGCAGGGGCCCAGGCCTATACGACGGCGGCTTCCAGGAGGAGATCGCGATCTAAGCGCTTGAGCGCCCAACGTGGTTCAGGTGGTGCCGGTCTGATCGGCGCGCCATCTGTAGGGGCGGAGACGTCAAACCGAATATATCGGTGATCCGAACCTGTCTCCTCCCCGACAACGACGCGCCAGTCTTGGACACGACGCGCTAGCCAGGGGCATACGAACGAGATGTCCACGATCGAACTACCCCTCGCCGTCACGAACGTGGCCACGACCCCCCGGTTTAGGAGAACTAGGCCGAATCTTTCAGCCCAGTTCTCCAATGCCCTGCCTCTCGGGTTCGTGCGCAGGGAACCCCAAGCCTGCGACCAGGCGTTGAAGTCCCCCAGCACAAGAACCGGGTGGGGGCGACAGGCATCGACGACAACGGCCAGCTGAGAGAGCCATTGCTCGTACTCTGTTATGTTTCGGTTCGGCGTGAAATAAGCGGCCACGACCGCTATATTCCCAACCATCGCCGCTACGCAGCCCCGTCCCCTTGCAACCACTGTAAGAGGTGGAGTGCCGGCTGCGGTACCGTGCACCAGTGCCGCCGTGCCGTCCAAGTTGGTCTCCCAGGCAGGAGAAACCGATGGACATATGGCTCGGTGACAGTGGCGATGTTGATGGACCACTGTGCCATGCTCTGGAGCAGAAGATCCTGAGCATCGGCACCGTGGCCTACGTTCACCTGGAGGATGCGGAGATGTGAATCCATCACTGGACTTCCATCCCCGCATCCCGCAGCGATCTTTGCCGCTCTCCAGCGGCACCCTCCGTCTGGATCAGCGGCCCGGAGGCGAGAGGTCGGCCTCCCGGCTTCGGTCCCGATAGGGCACAGGCCTTACCACCAACCCGGTGGTCGGCAGGCTTGCCCCCCGCTGCGCACCTAAAGCAACGCAGCGGAGCGTTGCAGCCACCCGCCTTGTGACCGGGCTGGCCACAGCGGAAGCATCGATCACCTACGGTGGCCTCCGCCGTGCAGTGTACCCCTACGTGCCCCACCGATAGGCAACGGAAGCACCTTGCCGTTCGGGCCTGCAGGAGTCGTGCCTGCGCCCTCAGGAAACCTCCGACCAGGAGGCTCCGTCCATCGGCGACCTTCTGGGCCGCCGCGATGGGGCAGCTGACAACCGCTGCCCCTTGTCCACCGGGGCCGAAGCGTATTGCTCCGGCCTTCACGCTGTCAAGAGGGCAGCTTCCCGTCTCCGCCTGGACACTCGGACGTCAGCTGCATCGACGTGACTTCCTCAGCTTAGCCGCTAGGGCGTCGGCTTTGGGGCCACTGGTAGAACCGGGCTCCCGTCCGTGTGTTTTTACACCGGACGCCCGGAATCTCGAGGGCTTTGAGGTCCACGTTGGCCTTGGCTTTCGTCAAGACCTCGGCGTACCCCATGCCGCTCTCCGCTGCCTCCGCCGTCAAAGTGATAATGACGGCCGAGGAGCGAGGGGCGCGGAGCTTCCTCGGCGCCCCCGTTGCGGCGGCGGCGGCATCCTTCGCCTTCTTGGCCGCTTTTTTGGCGGCCTTCCGCCTTTTTACTCTCCCCGGCTACCGTCCAGCCCTGCTCCAAAGGGCGCTGTGCGGTGTCAGCCGGGGCCGAGACTAGGGCTCGGATTGGGGCCGCCTTCCCCCTCCCTTTGCCCTTTCCGCCCTTCTGGGGCGGAGGCGCTGATGACGGCCCAGCCACACTAGCTGCTGGCTGGGCTGTTAGGCCCGCCCTGGCAGCGGCCGCATAGGTCGCCCTTGGCGGAGCCAGAGGTGGGCGACAACGGGCGCTCTCTATTGCGGAGATGGGCCTCATTATCCGCTCCTCCATCTCCGCCATGAGTCGGACTAAGTCCGGCTCCCAACGGGCGGACAGTGCCAACGGCGCCGAAGACGCTGGTGTGTCACCAGCGTGGGCACGAGTCTTGGCGAGATCCGCCTCGAGGCGGGCTCTCTCCCTAACGTGGGCCTTGCTCTCGGCCACGAGGAGTCTGCCAACCTCGATTATGGAGCGCACGACCGCTACCAGGGCCTCCTGTTGGGGGCCCCCGGCCACCCCGGACGTCCGTAGCAAGCAATTTGCGGGGTTTCCGGTTTTGCCTCGCAGCTCATCGAGATCGGCACCCCCACCCTCGCTCCTCACATCATCAATGGTCGACCTCCCGGACGCGACCCTCTCCTGTCCCTTCGGTCTCTGACCCTCATCCTCGGCCCCTTCTGGTTACGCGGATATGACCGTCACCTTCTTCCGGGCCACCATGGCTTTGGGGAGTCGGCCTCCGCCGCGAGCGCCTCTGCGGCTTTTGCCGACTTTGGGAGCCGTGGCTTCATCGCTCGAGGCCGACTCCAATTGCCTCTTCAGGCCCAGGCGAAGTGAGCGCCTTTTGCGCTTTGGAGTACCCTTCTGGTGCTGCTCCTCAGCTGAGACCATAGGGGTACTCGCTCCGCTCATCTCCGAGGCAGTGTCGGTGTTCGACACTACCTCCAGGTTTTTCGCGTCCTCCGCGATAACGTCGCTGGATTTACTGCTCGGCTACGAGCAGGTTCCACATTCGGTGCTCCCCCCAGAATACGACTGGGAGGTGCCGGAGCCGTTTGGCTAAAGGAGGGATTCCCCAGACACTGTGTGCCCGGAACCCTCCTGGGTAGATTTCTCTATTGGCCTCATGTCATGTTTTGAGTTTTACGTCCTTCGTCGGGGACGCCTTCGGCACTGGACTCCCTCCAGGGATTCAGCCCCTTGCCAGGCGTCAGAAACGTGGGCTTAGAGCATTTTTATAGAGGTTTACGTCCTCGCGGATCCGAAGATCCACCGGTCCTGTCCATTCAGGATTACGGCTGGGCCGGACGGGGTCTGCGTCAGACCAGTGTCCCCCACCTCTGGACAGAGCCAGAGGCAGTGGACCCGTCCGCCCCCAGCCCGCTCTCCCCTATGCCCTCTGCCAAACAGAGAGACACGCGGAAAGCAGCCCTCCGAACAGCCCTTGACGGGCCGTTCCCCGCATATTTTACACCTAGGTTTATTTTCAATTGGTCTAGTAGACTGGATATAATTTTGTAGTTTTTCCTCCTGAATAGCCAGGTTTATAGCCTCGTGTAAAGTTGTAGGGTTGCGACATCTTAAAACGTTAGAGATATGATTCGATAAGCCCATCAAGAACGTATGCAGTGCTAAGTCTTCTGTGCTGGCGATTCGGCCCTTTAATTCACTAGGATCCCTACTAGAATGTGTGATGTCAGTTTGTAATCGCGTTAAATATGTCTCTAATCGTAGGCTATATTGTGTAACCGTTTCATTAGACTTTTGTTTACAATCTTGTAAGTCTAATAATAAATGACCTCTATGCTTGGTTTCCCAGAAAGTTGATTTTAAAAACTGTTTCAACTCAGACCAATTTTCAAAATTTTTTAAAGAGCAGGCGGACTCTGCTTTACCTTCTAATTGTGAAATTATATTTTGATAGAGAATGTTATGTTGCGATGCGGTGGCCAAGTTTAACGCGTTTTCGCAGTTTCTAATAAAGGCTGTTAGCCTGTTTCTATCACCATCGAAAGGTTTTATAAACTTAGTCAAAATTGAAAAATTTAATTCCTCTGATCCTACGCTTTGTATACTTGAACACGACTGAGCCTTTTTCTGTTCAAGTTTACCACATTCGTTAACCATTTTTATATAAAAAGGGAGCAAAAATTAAGACTGAAATTAGCAAAAATTTGTCAGTGACAAAAAATAAATTAATATAAACGAGCAAACACTCACAATAATAGCAGTATTTAGAACGATGTCATGGATGCAGCGGAAATCGGAGCGGCGACACAGCGGTGACGCAATGTGCAGCGTTGTAGATTTTGCAATAGGTACGGGACGGTGTAAAGTGTGTCGTGGTCTTGTACTCGTATGATTATGAACTCGGTGCCGGGCAATGACCCCTCGGGCACAGTGGAGTTCGATGACACGTTGTCTGCGATGTCCGGAGTTAGCGGCGGCCTCAGGGAGCGTCAGAGAGACGGCGGAGACAGCAGGTGGCCAACTTAGTTCAGGAACAGGTTAAGGCCAGGTTGCGTTTCGAGCAGGTCCTCGTCAGGAGTAGGCGACCAGAGGGACTTCAAAAATCCCACTTCTGACACCAAATGTTAGATTGGACAGTCCGGCACTTTAAAAAAAACACCACTGACTATCACAAGTATTTATTTTATAACTCTACACAACTTTTGACAACTTAATATAGACACAAACTTATATAACAACACTTAACACGGATTATACGCGTTTTTATTGGCCCCAGCGAAGGACAGAATAGACCCGGAGTATATTATTGCTCTAGAATTCCTTGCTGAAAACCACCCAAGGTTGGGGAGTAGTTAGAGACCACAAATTATATCAGCACTAGAGAATAATAACTGACTAATTTAAGAAAAGGATTGGTATTTATAATGTATTTATTGCTGATCTGCAATGTTGAATTTACGTCATTTTGCTGTTATTGCAAGTCAGCAATATTGTATTGCATCTCATTAAGTTGACCACAGAAAGTGGAGAAGTCGTTGCTTCGAAGCCGGCAGTCCTTTTGGAAGTGGAAAGCTTCTATGGCCAGTTATACGCTTCGCATGCATCTCGACCTGATCCCGAAAATGAGGACTCTAGAGCCACATTAACACGTCACTACACCGAAGACCTGCCAGAAGTTAGCATTGACGAAATCGAGATGGCTCTTGGACAGCTGAAAAATGGAAAAGCCCCTGGAGAGGATGGCGTTACAACAGAGCTGCTAAAGGCCGGGGGTAAACCTATACTAAGGGAGCTCCAAAAGCTCTTCAACGCTGTCCTGTTTGAAGGGAGAACTCCGGAAGCGTGGAGTAGGAGTGTGGTCGTCTTGTTCTTCAAAAAGGGTGACAAGACCAGATTGAAGAACTATCGACCCATATCCCTTCTAAGCCACGTCTACAAGCTGTTTTCGAGAGTCATAACGAACCGTCTTGCGCAAAGACTCGACGAATTCCAACCACCGGAGCAAGCTGGGTTTCGGAGCGGATATGGCACCATAGACCACATCCACACAGTGCGGCAGATTATACAGAAGACTGAAGAATATAATCAGCCCCTGTGTGCATTCGTGGACTATGAGAAAGCCTTTGACTCGATCGAAATCTGGTCTGTTCTGGAGTCCCTGCAACGTTGCCAAGTATTGGCATATTGGTATTGGCGATACATCCAAGTGATGAGATGTCTCTACGAAGCCGCCACCATGTCCGTCCAAGTTCAGAATCAGCAAACAAGGCCCGTACCATTGCATCGAGGAGTGAGACAAGGGGACGTTATTTCCCCGAAATTGTTCACAAATGCAATGGAGGACATGTGGGAGACGCTGTACTGAAAAGGGCGTGGCATCAATATCAATGGCGAATACATCTCTCACTTGCGATTTGCAGACGACATCGTCATCATGGCAGAGACGTTGCAGGACATACAGCAAATGCTGAACGACCTAGCTGACACTTCTGTATGCATAGGCCTACGGATGAACTTGGATAAAACCAAGGTAATGTTCAACGAACATGTACTGCCGGAACCGATTGCGGTACACGGTGCCGTTCTCGAAGTTCTTCAAAATTATGTGTACCTCGGGCAAACATTGCAGTTAGGTAGAAACGACTTCGAGGACGAGGTGAACAGAAGAATTCGGTTGGGTTGGGCAGCGTTTGGGAAGCTACGTCGAGTCTTCTCATCGTAGATCCCACAGTGCCTTAAGACGAAAGTCTTTATTTTATTTATTTTTTTAACTTTTTGCACAAGTACATGCATCGGCGGACTTAATGCCTAAGGCATTCTCTGCCAGTCGACCGATTGGGCGGTGCTGAGAAAGAATGAGGTAGGTGCATTTATGATAGGGTATAAACGATAGTGGTTTTGTTAAATACCAACTATCTTGGAATTTGGTGTATACGTCGTAATAACACACACATACACATACATATACATACTCATAAATATATACATACATACATACATACACATACACATATATATATGAGAAAAATAAAAAAAATTAAAAAAATTAGCCGATGAACTAGGAGTTCGTTAAATCTGCCATTTCGCTCAGCAATAGCTCTTTCACTTTCGTCTTAAAAGAGTACCGATTTGTAGCCATCCTGACTTCGTGAGGAAGCGCATTCCATAAGAGGACAGCCTGGACACAGAACGAAGAGCCGACAAACCCAGTGGTGTGAGAAGGACAGAGTAGAAGAAGATTGTTGGCCGAACGAAGGTTTCTGTTGTGGTTGTTGCATAACAATTGAAATTGTGTTGTTATATAAGTAGGAGGGGAAGGGGAATTGAGGATAGTGTACATAGTTGTGAGAGCGCGCATTTTCCTGCATTCGCGCGCATTCTTTAATGAGTGCGTCCTACCCGTCATGACATACGGAGCTGAAACGTGGACACTTACGGTACGGCAGGTCCACAAGCTCAAAGTCGCTCAACGTGCTATGGAAAGGGCTATGCTCGGCGTTTCTCTAAGGGATCGCATCAGAAATGAGGTGATCCGGCAGAGAACTAAGGTTACCTACATATCCTACCGGATCAGCAAGCTGAAGTGGCAGTGGGCTGGCCATATTAGCCGCAGAACCGACAACCGTTGGGGAAAACGAGTTCTTGAGTGGAGACCGCGTCTCGGTAAACGTAGTGTAGGACGCCCACAGGCCAGGTGGAGTGACGATTTGCGCAAGAAGGCTGGCAGGAGCTGGATGCGAGAAGCCCAAAATCGATCTAAGTGGCGTGCAATGGGAGAGGCCTATGTCCAGCAGTGGACTGCGATAGGCTGATGATGATGATCTCATTAAGTCAACCAAAATTGTTAGGCATCGTAAACTAGAAAATGGGCGTCAATGGATAGGCTTAGAATTAGAGGCAGCAGTTCGAAAACATCTAGCCAACACAAAAGATAAACTTTATATAGACTGGGCCACATGTAGATTCATAGACGATGTAGAAGTAGTTCTGTAACAGTTATTTCTTTATTATATTTGTATTGCATACGGAGTTGTAAAAAGCGACATCTATTGCCTGCGTCGCATTTACTTGATTTATCCAAAGTAGTTTATAACTATAGTATTGATGTTCTTCGTTCGCCGTCGGACCACTAGATGGCGTTTGTTTTGTAGGTAAGTCATTTTATTAATTTATCATGACAAATTGTATAGGTGTTAAAAGTGTTTTGTTATGGTAGGAAGCGAGTTACTTTTGATTTTGTTCGTGTTGACTTCGTTGATAATTTAAATGTCAAATTAAAATGTTAAGTAGGGATTCTTTCTGGAAACTTCACGAACCGAACATATATAAGTCCGGCTTTCAGCCACGGGGGACACTCTGCTAACTCTTGTCTTCCAATCTTAAATAGTGTTTTGTTTGTCTGGTGATTTTATTTTCGTAATATTTTCAAAGTACCCACGAAAGTGGTGAGTATATTCTTAATTTTTCTTGTACCTATTTGTTTCTGGAACCTGATCGATAATATGAGTGCTAATCCATTCGTAGGGTAGATTTCGGGTCAAGACGGTCAGTCTCAGACGGCGTGCTTGTTCATTTGTGGCCTTCTGGTGCGAATTCAAGTTTCTCGGTACCCTCTGGCAAACTGGCATTCACGCGGCTCACAAAGCAAGCGGACAGCCGTACTCAAGGGTTACGTACTTCTCGTTAACTTTATTAATACCAATAGTGAACTTTCCTCAATACCTAATATAAATAGCCGACTCGGGCGGAAGGGGAAGTGACCTCCTGGAGTGAAGACGAGGAGGCTCCGAGCACCATCAGCTCGGCTCTGACGCGCGCCGCTGCGGTTTTTCTTATACCCACTAATTTTTTTTTTTTTTTAATTATTGTAACTTAAATTTTTTTTGAAATATACATGTATGTATGACTGAGGTGTAAGTTGTTTTCCTCTAAGGAGTCCCGTAGGTTTCCCACACGCACACACTTCTGTTCTCTTACAAGGCGCCCTGAGGTAATCTCGTGAATCTCTCCACTGGGTTGGCCGGTGAGTAGTCCGCCTGACAAGAAAAGCGGCTACAAATTGGCGACCAACGTTTGGCCATCGATCCAGACCTCTGTGTGTGTGCTGTGTGAGTGTGCCTACGGGTATTCACTTTGGAGGAGACACTTCCCTCCGTCCGATACTCCCCAGGACGTTAATTGGTTGTGCGGGTGCAGTACACACGTAATAATCTAACCTCATTGTATTTTCAGCCTGCTGTACCACCATCCCTGAGGCAAGGAAAATATGTGAGACTCCTAAATTCTAAATTGACTCAAAATTCCAACTGCACAATTCTCGGTAAGTTTTGAAACATTTTTTGTCCAAACTCAATTTTTTTTTTCTTTTTTTGTTTGCTACTTCTGTTACTACCTTTGAGGTCCGTAGCGTGAAGTTGTGCATACGTGTATATTCAGTGGGTTCTTTTATCCCAGTACTCCTGGTGTAATTAACTTATAAACTTAACTTAACTTATAAAGTTTTATGTACCCTCCATTTTTTTTTTATATAACCTACTGGCTTAAATTTAAAATAAAATAGTTTTGTTGTATAAATACCCTACTTTCAATTTATGTCGAAATAACTTTTATAATAATAAACTTTGTCAATTCATTGGATTACTGTGTCAATATCCTAAAGATAATATAACTTGTGTCTTAGATTTTGAAACAAGAATATTTTGTTTTTAGTTGAATTTGTTTCCCAAATTTTAAAATATTACTTAATATTTTAATATTTTATTATAATATTTTAAAATATTAATTTATTTTAACTTTCTCACACTCTGTTAATAGTGAAGAAGTATACTCAGTAGCATTATTTTTTACTTTTGTGAACTGTAAAAGTCATTAGGTCTACATTACTTGTTTGTAAACTTGTTGAGTTTTTTTTTTTTTTTTTGTATAATTGAACTTAAATTGTAAACCACCATGGCACATTTACGTAAGTGCATTAAATACCTTAAAAAGGATGAACTTATTAATGAACTGTCTGCCATGGGGATTTCAGCGAATCCTGATGATACGGTTGTCGGCTTGCGAAGAGAGCTGCGTACTGCTTTGCGGCTTATCCGGCGTGGCAGCATTAAGGCCATCGCCGCTGTTCCTGCTTTTGCCACCTCTGAGATTGTCTGTCTGCGAGCTTAAGGTCTTTGAACTGGAACAGGTCCTTTCTTCAGGTGACTCCGTTTCGAATTATAAATTGTCGTACTAGAGTTGGGGCTAAATACCTTCTCGCTAGGTTAGCCAGTGTAGTTTTAACTGTCTGGACCTTCTCAGGCCATCCTTTGTGACCTGAGGGGTCCATTCCCTACAAGGGAATCGTTCTTTCAATTGTGGTCTCGGACTACGTAAATTTTTTTCTTATTGTGTCCTATGAGGATTGCTTCCGGCCTACTGTCATGTTGGGTCCCATACGGATGGCTTCAGGTTTTATGTCATGTGGTGTCCTATATGGATAACCACAGGCTTTGTAGTCGCGAGTCATAGTATAGAATGTTATCCTAAACCACGGGGTTCGTAAAACCATTTATATGGATTTTGGCCCTGTTGAGGATATTCCCTGCGCACACTACGCAGGGAATACTTTGAGGGAGGGGGTGGTGTAACAGTTATTTCTTTATTATATTTGTATTGCATACGGAGTTGTAAAAAGCGACATCTATTGCCTGCGTCGCATTTACTTGATTTATCCAAAGTAGTTTATAACTATAGTATTGATTCAATTCAATTCAATTTATTTGCGATAATATGGGTTATACAAAAAGAAAAAAACAGGTGGAAAAGATACAGCTAGTTTCACCATATTAAGCCGAATGTCACAGCATGCAAAAATTAACAATAATTATTGTTTATAACAAAATAATATCCAATACTGTCATTTTCTAAATAATAATACAGTTCTTAAGTTAAATAATACATAATAAACAAATAATAATAAATACAAACTATAATATGTCAAATTAATACGTCAAAATTTCTGTACTGATGTATGTCAAAGGAAGATGTAAGTAGTGCATTATTTACATCATTCTACATATTATCTTCCATGTATTCTTTTACCGAATAATAAGTTTTACCAACTAGAATAGCATGTAACTTTTTCTTAAATAAAATTAAGTTCTTTTCATTTTTCAAATTTGATGGTATCTTATTATATATTTTTGGGCCCATGCAGAATATACTTTTATGAAGTAGTGCAGTTTTAGATGGTCTAATGCATAATTCGTTCGCCGTCGGACCACTAGATGGCGTTTGTTTTGTAGGTAAGTCATTTTATTAATTTATCATGACAAATTGTATAGGTGTTAAAAGTGTTTTGTTATGTTAAGAAGCGAGTTACTTTTGATTTTGTTCGTGTTGACTTCGTTGATAATTTAAATGTCAAATTAAAATGTTAAGTAGGGATTCTTTCTGGAAACTTCACGAACCGAACATATATAAGCCCGGCTTTCAGCCACGGGGGACACTCTGCTAACTCTTGTCTTCCAATCTTAAATAGTGTTTTGTTTGTCTGGTGATTTTATTTTCGTAATATTTTCAAAGTACCCACGAAAGTGGTGAGTATATTCTTAATTTTTCTTGTACCTATTTGTTTCTGGAACCTGATCGATAATATGAGTGCTAATCCATTCGCAGGGTCCCAGATTTCGGGTCAAGACGGTCAGTCTCAGACGGCGTGCTTGTTCATTTGTGGCCTTCTGGTGCGAATTCAAGTTTCTCGGTACCCTCTGGCAAACTGGCAGTCACGCGGCTCACAAAGCAAGCGGACAGCCGTACTCAAGGGTTACGTACTTCTCGTTAACTTTATTAATACCAATAGTGAACTTTCCTCAATACCTAATATAAATAGCCGACTCGGGCGGAAGGGGAAGTGACCTCCTGGAGTGAAGACGAGGAGGCTCCGAGCACCATCAGCTCGGCTCTGACGCGCGCCGCTGCGGTTTTTCTTATACCCACTAATTATTATTATTTTTTTAATTATTGTAACTTAATTTTTTTTTGAAATATACATGTATGTACGACTGAGGTGTAAGTTGTTTTCCTCTAAGGAGTCCCGTAGGTTTCCCACACGCACACACTTCTGTTCTCTTACAAGGCGCCCTGAGGTAATCTCGTGAATCTCTCCACTGGGTTGGCCGGTGAGTAGTCCGCCTGACAAGAAAAGCGGCTACAGTTCGTTGCTTAAATTGTCAGCAATTCGGTCATGTACAAAAGTTTTGCACCATTAAAATCCCTACTTATGCTAATTGCGCTGTCGCACACGAAACGCGAGCTTAAAATTATCATTGGCGCTGATGTCAATGCGTCATCTTCATTATGGTATGGCAAGTTGCGTTCAACCGACACGGTTCGACGTTGTGCGGTTGAAGATTTCATTGCAGAAATGAATCGTACTTTTCACAATATGCCCGATGCACCACCAACTTTTTGCAACCCAATGGGTGAGTCTTCTATTGACGTAACGCTTACGCAAGGCGACGTCTCAAAATACTGTTAGCGTGTCCTCCCGGACGCATTCTGTATTGATCACCGTTTGATCGTGTACAAATTTATACCAAGAGTTGCACAGGAAAGGTGCGAACTGGGCTTTGTTTGGTTCACTCTTTGCAACTCATACCAAAGACTTCAGTCGCAGATGTTTATCAGCTGAGGAAAGCGCCGAAATATTATCAGAAACTTTCATATACTGCGCTGATGTATCTATTGGTCGCAGATCTATCACTAACACTCGTTGATAAACTCGATAGAGAGGGCCCGTGGTCACCTTTGTATCACGCATTTAAGGCAAATAGATCAATCGACCTTGCATACATACAGAACATTATACATTATACATACAAAATTAATAACAGAGTTAAATCAAAATTAACCATAGGAGTAGAACAAACAGTAGAATATCTTTTAGAATCACTCGTACCTGACGATCGGCCGGAAAACGACACTGATCATCACCGACAGATCAGGCAGTGGGCTATCGAACCACCACTGTCTCCAATGTCAGATTTACCATCTTCAGACGAATTTCTCAGTATCATTAGATCCACACCGCTCGAAGGCTTCGAGTGATGATAAAATATCTAAAAAAATGTTAAAAAAAAGCTTGTAAACTTTCGGGTAACACGATTTTCACTGCCTTTAAACGTTGCATTGCGGAAGGAATATTTCCTCGTATATGGCGGTGCCATGCCAGGAGACCTATGCCAAAGGGCAAACTGATAGTAAGCTTACCGATATCGTAGATTAGAATTGTTATTAAAATATTAATTCAGTAAATGCATGAAATTATTGTTGTATTATAAAATTAAGATGTTTATTTGAATGAAAATAATTAGTGTCAATGAATGGTAAGGAAATGTATTTATTTATCAGTAATAAAGGCTATTTGTATTTGTATATAGCGGAGCGGTAATATTCGTATGATATCAAAAGTCGTGACAAGCCACCGGATGATCTTAAATCCTACCGACCAATCACATTGTTACCATCGTTAGGAAAGCTTTTAAAACAAGGTACAACTAAACTAAGACTTGGTCATCATTCTGTGTAGAAGGCGCTTACAATGAGATACTTCCATTTCATACTTGTGGAATATCGGCTTCGACGACTTTCTTGCGATACAATACCATCCGGATGTACTCTGAACGTGTATGCTGATGACTGCTTATTACTGGTGGAATCTGATACTAGGGCGGGGCTTGAGAGATAAGCCAATAGATGTTTGAACTTGATATCTCAATGGGGTGAACGTAATCGCTTAAATTTTACACCCAACAACTTACTTAATACTTTTAAAAGGTAACCTCAAATCACCGCCGAGCATTCGATTTGACAATGTCACTGTAAAAAATAAAACCTCAGTGTGTTATTTAGGATTACTTTTAGAATGAAACTTTTTATTTATCGAACATATTAAAATAGTTAATGAAAAGTCTAAAAAGAATTTCTGTGCATTGACAAGGAAATCAACTGCGATATGGGGTCTATCATTTATTACATTAAAGATCATATACGGAGCTACTTATTTAGGTTCTATGTGCTATGGTGCACCCGTATGGGCCGATAGGGCGACCGTAGGTGCTGTCCCTCGCAAACTGTTACAAGGCCAACGACTTGCACTGATATTCTTGTGCAAGGCATATAGGACGGTTAGCACTGAGGCTTCGCCGGTGTTGGCGGGTGTCACACCCGCCAACACCGTTGTTGAATCTTGTGTGTGGGTGTGCTTCCGGCTCCAACAGCAGTCCGATGTCTATAATGCCCTCATAGACGAATGGCAACAACGCTGGGTTGAATCATCCAAGGGGCGCCATCTTTACCAGTTCTTTCCCTCTGTTCGGGAACTGTTGCCGAGGACATGGCTTGAGGTGGATAACTGTGTCGCTGTACGGGTCATGGTAACTTTAAGAGCAAGCTGTATTCATTTAAATTAGTCGAGTCACCATTGTGTCAATGCTCAACACATAACTCTCACTATGAACAGTCTGCTCATCATATCCTCTGGGAATGTAGTCTTTGGTATAATGAACGTAATATAATGCTGAATAGCTTGCAGGTAACATCTGGGGCGGTATACTATGGGGATCTTGTGTCAACTAGGGTGAATTTCCGTGCGTTTAGGCGATTCTGCCATACATATTATAGAAATCAAATATGTATAGCTCACCTAGGACCCGTAAAATTTTGTGGCCTTGGTGCTTCCCTGTTTAAAAGGGTGTTTGCCGATTTTACTTCATTTTGTCTCCCGCTTTGCTAAGTAAGGAAATGGATTTACTGTATTTCCAACTCCTCCAATTTTCTTCTGATTAATTTCGTTGCGGGTTCCAAGACAGTTTAATTTCTACCTGGTACTTCTCGAGTGTCATAACTCGGTGTGTTCGTGGGTCACTACTGTGGATCCTGGTGTACATTAGTTACAGTGGTAGGCGTGTGCGTGGGATTAGTCCCATACAAATAAAAGCCATAGGTCAGGGCGAAATCGTGAATAGATCTCCCCGCGTGATCGGTTTTACGTGAGCCAAGCCATTCGGCGTTGTGAGCGTTAAAGTCGCCTTCCTTCAAGATAGCCGAGGCGGCGAGAACTGATATCATCTCTAACGTAAACGCACACTCCAGCCCTAGCAACGAAGGAGTGCTCCAGGTGCTACCTAGGGTAGGAGAGGTAGGATGAGTCCGATGGAGATGGTGTTCTGAGCGTGGGCGTCCAGTAGGGGATTCTCCAACGCTAGCACAGCTGGTACCCCCCTGGGATAGACTTTTGTTCAACGACCCTATCATAAGGGAGGGTGTATGGGGGGTTGGGCTCCGGAAACCTCACTTAGTCGGTGAACTGCAACATGGAATTGCTTGCCGACCGGTTTTCTGTGTGGCTGTGGTATCGCACTGGTGGAGCCGGCCCATTTATGCCGAAGCATAGCTCTCCCACGTAAGTCGTAAATAATCAAAATTAAAATATTTAAGAATTAAATCATTAATTATAAAACTAGGTGGCGTTTTATTGGTAATAAGCTAATTACCAACGCTAGTAACTACATTACAAACTACGTCTGGTAGATCTTGTTTTACATTACTGTGGGCTTTTGAGGCCAATCATTTTCTGATTTTAATAAAAATGTTGAACTAGACCACCACAGGGAACTGTTACTGATATCATCAGCCCTCTGCCTTTGGGAAACAAGATCTGCTGGGTTCTCCTTCGACGGAACGTAGCCCCAGTTACGTACAAATGGTTTAAGGTGATTGGATGACGTACATAGCCTCGCAAGTACAATTGTAGAATCGGACCAAAGATAAATTTTATCGATTTTAATCGTAAGAGGGTTATGAACCTTTGTACACAGTCTTGTAGCTACCAAAGCATCGGATAGTGCCTTGGTATTATAGTAGGATTAATAGGAGCTGTTCGATTTTTAGACACCAATAATTGTATGCTAACGGAACCACAGCTATTAATAATAATAATAATAATAATAATAAGCCCCCTAAACAACCACACGTCCTGATTGATCATCTAATCACGTGGGGGGCGGACACACGAATGAGAAATTACTGTCGTGGCTAACGTGGCTCTGGAAACCCATTTAAAATGGAGACACGTTCAAAAAGAAAACGTATAGGACCGCTGCCCGGGGATCGCCGGGGCACATCTGGAGCTGACGCTGGATGTCTCAGCATGCGAACCGTCAGCGGTGTGGAGTTGAGCAGGCGGGCTTCCACCGACAAAAATGCCACAGCCGAAACATTTGACGATGGTACCAGACATAACAATAGGACAAATACGCCTATAGAACCATATAGCCCAAGTACAATATCATACACACCATCTAGATCATCATCACCATCCATACCATCGTCACCCACCAGTCACATTTTAAAAACAGTTCCACCTAATCTGACCTTGAATGTTGCGCGGGAGGTGAATACCTTTTTACCTGCGTCCACCAAGGCTGGAAAAACTAGAGTTCGCATGAAATGGACTAATGACGTCAACATATTTATCATGCGGAGCTACCTTCACATTACTAAGTTAGAAACTGATATGACTACCTACAGAAAACAACTGCATGAACATTTCACACCCAGAGATTAATGTCACTGCACAAAGAATTTCGGACCAAAGAAGAACCATAGTCAGAAATAAACTTCTATCCCAAGAAACTATAAACCAGCTTAAAGAAGAAGTACGTCTATTACTACAACACGAATCAACCGACACCCTTACAACCAACACAACAACTCTTGCACAATCACAAAATATGGCCGAAAATGATTCATATAACATATTACACTTAGAAACTCAAGTGCCACTAAATACAGAATCACAAGAATACTCTCAATACCAACAATCACTAGTAAATACGCAAGCATCACATATATCCACACAAACTGAATCACTGACAGTTTTGTTAGAAAATGATATTGAGACCCTAAGTATAGCAAATCAAAACACTACGATACAAGAAAATATACGAAAAATACAGGACAAATTTAGAGCAACGCTGACTCAATATTCTGGAATGGATTCACTAGTCCGTTCAAAGCTACCCAAGCTGAGATATAGCAAACACCTTTTTCGGTTAGTTAATTTATTTAATGAAAGTTTTTTCCGCAATTTTTATCTGACGAAACTCAACTAACAGACATACACACTCACACATATTGCACAGCATTAGTTATATCTGAAGAATTTAACTTCAAAATAACAGAATACTCAACTAACACAACACCAAGGCCTATTACCAAACAACATTGCCAGCTAAGGTTTGAAAAATTAAGAGCCGACTGTGGTAGACTGACACAATACATCAACAACAATAGGTCAAATAAAGTAGTTAAGAGAGTAGAAGCAATTTTTAAAAATAATTTTACTCAAACTAGACACGAAAATAGTAACAAAACACTTGAGGAATTTTTGGACACTCTTAAACAAAAATTAGCACTTAAAGTTAATAGGCTTAGAAGATACAAGAAGGCACAACAACGCAAAAAAGACAGTACAATATTTACCACAAATGAAAAAATGTTTTACAGAAATATGCAAAAACTCCAAACCGACTCACTAGCAGAAACTCACATAGTTACACCTACAAAAGAAGATTTGGAAATATTTTGGTCTAGCATATGGGAAGAACAAATTCAACACAACGATAGAGCAGGTTGGATAACAGAAGAAACAAACACATGGAAAGCGATTGAAGAAATGGAATTTATAGAGTTTACAAAAACTGACATTACAGATATAACAGCTAGATTACATAATTGGAAGTCACCAGGAATAGATAAAATACACAATTTTTGGTATAAGAAGCTAACGTCCTTACATAAATACATAGCAAAAAATTTTACAGAGATCATTTTAGGACAGCAGAATATACCGGAATTTATTGCAACAGGAATAACGTACATACTACCTAAAACTAAATACACACCACAGCCTCCCCAATACAGACCAAGCCAACATAAAAAATAGAAATCTACATTGTACCTACATAGATTACCAAAAAGCATTTGACAGCATACCACATTCTTGGTTAATACAGGTTTTAGAGATATATAAAGTTAACTCTAGAATAATACAATTTTTGCGCAATATAATGACACACTGGAAGACTACATTGCAACTAAACAATGGCCGTAATACTCTTACAACTCGACAGATACAAATCAGGAAGGGTATATACCAAGGAGATTCCCTTAGCCCATTGTGGTTCTGCCTCGCTCTGAATCCCTTATCTCACTTATTGCACCGCTGTCAAGCTGGGTATCAATTTAAAAATAGCACTGAAGAATTCCTTATTTCACACCTTATGTATATGGATGACATTAAATTATTTGCGAAAACTGAACAACAAATGAAAACCCTTTTAGAAACAACAACTTAATTCAGTAATGATATAAACATGAAGTTTGGGTTGGATAAATGCAGAACAGTACATATTATAAAAGGCAAAGTGAAACCGGGCAACTGCAGTTAACAATACTGATATTATAGAAGCTATTGAACCAGCAGACCTATATAAATATTTAGGATATCATCAACTTAAAGGACTTGATCACACAGCAATTAAAGATACATTGAAATTAGAATACCGCAGGAGAATTGGCGCACTGTGTAAGTCACAATTATCTGGTAAAAATCTCATAAAAGCCTTAAATACTTTTGCAATACCAATACTTACCTACTCATTCGGAGTCATAAAATGGACTAAGACTGACATCGAACAACTGGAAAGAACAATACGCACAATACTCACAAAACACAATAACCTTCACCCAAAATCAGCTATAGAGACTCACTATCAAAAGACAGAACGGAGGCAGAGGCCTAATAGACGTCCAACACCTTTGGCTAAAACAAATAAATAGGTTAAGAACATTTTTCTACACAAAGTCTCACACCAGCGATATTCACAAAGCCATTATCCTAAATGACGCTAATTACACACCACTTAACTTATGCGATCAGGCAAATCTTCACAACACTGACAACTCCGACCCACAAAAACAGAAAATAGAAAACTGGAAAAAGAAAGTACTACATGGACGGCACCCTCATGACTTAGAAAAGCCTCACATTAATACAATAGCGTCTAACAAGTGGCTTCAAATTGGCAACTTGTTTCGTGAAACTGAAGGCTTTATGATAGAAATACAAGATCAAACCATCAACACCAAAAACTTCAGAAAATATATTATTAAAGAGCCCACTCTCACAAGTGACAAATGTCGCCGATGTCACACTCAATCTGAAACTATACAGCACATAACAGGAGCATGCACAACACTCGCACAAACAGACTACACTTACAGACATAATCAGTTTGCAAACATTATTCATCAAAAACTAGCACTCAAACACTCACTCATACAAGACACCATAACTCCCTATTATCAATATAAACCACAATCTATCCTAGAAAATGACACGCACAAAATATACTACGACCGCGCTATACTTACAGATAAAACCATACACTTCAATAGACCAGACATAACCCTACAAGACAAGATTAGGAAAATCACATACCTTATAGATATTGCAGTCCCAAACACACATAATTTACAAAAAACAATATCCGAAAAAATAAGCAAGTATGCTGACCTGAAAGAAGAAGTGTTTAGAATATGGAAACAACATAACGTCTACATAGTCCCCATAGTCCTCTCCATGACTGGTATCATTCCAAACCATCTTCTCCATAGCTTAAAATAATTAGGTTTATCAGAATTCGTTTATATAAGTTTACAGAAAGCCTCGATATCAAACACATGTAGAATCGTCAGAAAATTCATGCAGTTAGATGACACCACACCAACATAATGCACACACCACATGCTGTATTTACTTGGTTTAGGCCCTTAAATACGGTAAAACCAGCTAAAAAGCTGAGAAAATAAAAATTAAAACACATAATAATAATAATAATACGTATATTTCACAAAAGCATACAGGGTTGCAAATTATAGATAGGCTGATATTTCTTAAGTACAAGTAACTGAAGTTAGCATCTGTTACCGAACTAGGCAAAGCCTGTATTTCGGCTATCAGCGCCAATCCTCTCGGATATAATATTGTCTAATTATCTTAGCCATTTACATAGGGGTAATAAAATTTGTATACACATTATTTTAATTTAACAGAAGTGTGTTTTTGTGTGTGTATGTATGTGTGTGTGTGTGTGTGTGTGTGCGCGCACGTGCATGCGCGTGTGTGTGTGTGTGTGCTTTCAAGTGTATATGTTTGGTTATTTATGAAGACATAAGCCATTAATGTCAGTCAATTTTTATTTACTTAGCTATATATAGGAGTAGTTCCGTTTCTTCATAATTCAGCTTTAGTAAGTATTCACATACCTGTTTCTTTAGTAGCACTTTTGTCAAGGGATATATGTTTATAGCTCTATTAATTCTATTGTATATAAAAGGGGCAATGAAATTAGCGAAACGTTGGGCAAATTTTGTTTTACAAGTTGCTAGTCGGGGACAAACTATATCTTTTCTTCGTTTTTCCAAAAGTTGTGTGTCAAAGGTCTGCTTTCCATGTTGTAGCAGACAAGCGCTTAGGATAAATAGTTGACGAACAGTCAGAACTCCAGCTATCTGGTACAGCATTGTAGTAGGGAAAAATATGGGCTGAAAGGTACAGACTTTTAATATCGCACGCTGTGCGATCTCGATCGGTTTCATTACTGTTTTTAAGGTGCCACCCCAGGTAGAGATGCAGTACGTCAAGAGCGACTGACAAAGAGAATAGTATATCTGTTTCAACAATCCGGGGTCAGCAACATGCCTGAGATTTTTAAAGATATATATCAACTTTCTTACTCTTCCACACATTACCTTTATGTGTTCTTTAAAGTTAAGATTGCTGTCCATGATAACGCCTAAATATTTTATTGCATGTTTACGTTCCACTGTGGGGCATGAGCAGTTACAGCCGGATTGACATTGATGTGATACGATTTTATGATTATTAAAATTCTCCTTGACACCCTTTATACTGAAGCAGATATATTTCGTCTTATCTACGTTAAGGGTAAGGATGTTTCTATTAAGCCAGTCCCCAACAGCACCAAAACCCGCCTGTGCAGCAACAAAAACCTCATTCCAAGTGTTGGCGCTAAAGGAAAGTGCAGCATCATCAAGATATGATTACGCCTTTGGAGAGTATTAAGTTTGTAAGTTTGTAAGTACACGAGGAAAAGCGTAGGGCCAAGTATGCTGCCTTGTGGAACCCCATGCGATACCTCAAGGTTACCGCTTTTATGACTTCCTACTCGAACACATTGCAGTCTCCCAGTTAGGTAACTCCTAAAAAGTTTTAATTGCATTTCTCTAACACCTAGTCTTTCGAGTTTGTCCAATAGGATGGAAACAGAAATCGTGTCAAAGGCCTTGGCTAAATCTAGAAAAATAGTGAGGCATTTTTTACCATTATCCAAGTTTGATGTTATATAATCGGTGAGTTTATTGACGGCTAGATCAGTTGATTGTTAATTTAGTAAGAAGTGGCTGTATGGTCTATGGTCTCTGTCTATGGTCGTCTGGCTATAATGTGTAAAGAGCAACAAGAATAAAGTAATGTTGATAGGAAGCTGTGTGCAAGTTATTTTGATAATCCTAAAAAATAAATAACATCCCTTACAAATATCTCATAGTGAGATAGAACATGGTGTCAGGTGTAAATAAGAACCTGAAAGAAAAAAGAAAATAGAAGAAATAAAACCTCCTTCCGGACTTCGACTTTCAGGTGAGGGAGCCAACTTTGCGCGGTTTGTTCAGCAATTTTTATTATACCTTCAAGCTGTAGACTTAATGGAGGCTTCGGATGAAAGGCAGATTGCGTTATTTTTAAATTGTTCAGGCGAAGAGGCGCAGCAGTCATTCGGTCCGGCCGTTGGCCGTCGCGTCGTAATGTAGGTAGGTACGTTGGGATTCTGGCCTCCGAGAAATTCAAATTCTTAATATTTATTGCACCATGATGTTTACAAGTACAAGGTCTTATTGTATACTTAATAGTAAGACATACCTATAGTAATCCTCACTTAAATATAATTTGAACTAATAATATTATAAAGAGGAAAGACATGTTTGTTTGTTACGATTTAACTCAAAAACTATTCAACCTATTTAAAGAAATCTTTCACCATTATAAAGCTATAGCTTCACTTAGTAATATGTTACTCCGTATTTATCGTATGGGATATATTATATTTTAATTAGGCTATATTATATTTTATAATAACTACGCCACAATAACAGTCTTTGTTTAAATTATTAAGTTCAAATACGGATGGAATCAGAATCAAATAGTGGTGATATTAGTATCATGATATCCTTATCCATTTAAATGGCTTGATAATTAAGGTTGATTTTGTACATGTAAATTTCACTGTAAATTATTTGAATCGGTCTTTTCATTTGGAAGTTATGACGGATAAAAAAAGTCTCTAATTAAGAAAAAAAAACACGGTTTAAACAAACTGTTCTACGTGTAGACTACACGTAGAACGTAGTGTTAACGAAAATTAGTATTAACAAATACTAATTTTCATTATCACTACACAACATAGACTATTATTCGTCTTTAAATTCGAAACTTTAATTATAGAGAATATGTTTCATATTAAAAACGCTTTATTAAGTATAAAATACAGTGGACGCGCCGTGTCGCCTGCAGGCTGAAGACGAGAAGTGGGCGTTACCGAGGCGCAGGAGGAGAGTTTACGTCTATGAGTAAGGTACCCACCCGCGCGGCTCAGCGGGGTATCGAATAAATTTAGCTAAGAAATATTCAGATTTCGCTGTTCAAAATAAAAAAAATATTTTAAAAACTATCCAACAGTTCTTTTCAAAACTTTCAAACAGTTCTTTCAGAACTAAATAACAGTTCGTTTTAGAACTACGCCTAATATAAAAAGTTCTTCTCACAACTAAACTCCGTTTTTGTTTTTTAGCTATTTTTATTTGCCTATATAATAATATTATTCAATACTAACACTAGTTTTTAAAACACATAACACTATATGGATGTAATAGTCCGAAATAAATAATTTGAATTGAATTGAATTGAATATATTGTTTCATCTTAATATCTTACTCTCCCTAATATTTAGCTTATATCCATCCTCAACGAATAAAAGTTCTTTTCAAATTTCATAAATATAAATATCCAAAAAAAAAACAGTTTAATCCTTTGTTTCTTATCATTTTCATTCCATTTATTAATTAATCCTTTTTAAAACCAGATTTTTGGTGCAAATCTGCAAAATGCCAAAAAGAGCAAAATCTCAACTATCTAAACATAGTTCTCAGGCAGTCAAAACGCGTCGTATATGAGAATCTTCATCTGAAAATGAGAATCACCTTGCAAGTCAAAGAGAATACCTATCACAATTGCGTGCCAGAGAATCGAGCACCGAACTGTTAGATTGGACAGTCCGGCACTTTAAAAAAAAACACCACCGACTATCACAATTATTTATTTTATAACTCTACACAACTTTTGGCAACTTAATATAGACACAAACTTATATAACACCACTTAACACGGATTATACGCGTTTTTATTGGCCCCAGCGAAGGGCAGAATAGACCCGGAGTATATTATTGCTTTAGAATTCCTTGCTGAAAACCAACCAAGGTTGGGGAGTAGTTAGAGACAACAAATTATATCAGCACTAGAGAATAATAACTGACTAATTTAAGAAAAGGATTGGTATTTATACTAATCCTTTTCTTAGGTAAGGTAAGAAAAGGATTGGTATATATATATGTGGAGAAAGACGGTGTTCCCAACGGTTTCAGTGATTTCGTGTAAAAGTGATCGTGTAGTGGCGATAAGAATCAACCACAATGATAAATCGTTGTTGATTTTCTCAGTATACATGCCTACGGACTCCGCAGAAAATGTCGTTGTGTTTACCGATACACTGAGCGAAATTATTGCGGTATGTGAAAACAGTGATGTGGAATCAGTGTTTATATTAGGCGATTTTAACGCGCATCCGGGTGAACCTTTCGCTACCGAATTGGTTACTGTGTGTGCGGAACAATCGTGGTCGTGCGTATACACAGAACTACTTCCTAATGACTCATATACTTTTAAAAGTGTGGCAAATGGTGCTCTCCGCTGGCTAGACCACTGTGTGGTGAGTAGTGCAGCGAGGAATTTAGTTACGAATGTTTCTGTACGTTATGATGTTTACTCATCCGATCATATCCCTGTGTTGATTGAATGTAATATTAGTTTGATTATACCCAGAATAAAAGACTCACCATATGTGTGCAATAGGGTAGTGTGGGGTGAAAGGAACACTAGTCAAATTAATAATTACTTGAATATTTGTAACTCTCATTTAAAGGAAATAGATTTTTCAGTTCATTTTAGAGATGATGGAGATGGAGTGTGTTCCGACCCCAGTCATTTTTTAGTGTTAGATGATATGTATGCCAAAGTGGTTTCCACTTTGAAATATAGTGCAGAATATACCTATTTAGGTAACGATGGGAGATGCAATAAAAGAAAACAAGTAACGGGTTGGAATAGACATGTGCGGGGCGCTCACAAGGAGGCCCGGCTATGGTATCAGAATTGGTTAAAAGAGGGAAAACCAACGTCTGGATATGTTTACCAGAATATGTGCGCGTCTAGAAAGATCTTTAAAAGTAAACTAAAGTACTGCCAAGATAATGAACAACAAATAAAAATGGACATTTTAGCTAATAAGCATGACAAAAAGCAGTTCCGTGATTTCTGGAAGTCTACCTATAAATTAAATTATAAGTCGGGACCTCCTGTGAGTGTAGCGGGTGTCTATAAACCAACCGATATCGCCAATGCATTCCAGCAGCATTTCAAGGTCGAATCACCGCTAAATATATCGGATCGGGTGATCGATGTTGAGGGCATCACTGGTGACCCCACTGTTAGATTTTCTGCTGAAGAAGTTGCTTCAGTTATTCAGGGAATGCAGAGAGGCAAGTCCCCTGGTCATGATGACCTCAGCATCGAGCATCTGAAATATGCGGGAGTACATTTGCCACGAGTACTTTAACTATTTTTTAATTTGTGTATTAAGCATTGCTACTTACCTGATGCTCTAATGTATACAATGGTGGTGCCCATAGTGAAAAATAAAACGGGTGATGTGTCTGAAATTTCCAATTACAGGCCCATATCATTGGCGACCATTATAGCCAAGGTGTTGGACAGTCTGCTTGATAAACAATTGGCCAAGCATCTTCAGTTACATGACAGCCAGTTTGGTTTCAGACCAGGGCTATCTACCGAGAGCGCTATTTTGTGTCTCAAGCAGACTGTTCAATACTATACGGATAGAAAGACGCCGGTTTATGCCTGTTTTCTGGACTTATCAAAAACTTTCGATCTTGTATCGTATAATTTACTATGGAAAAAGCTTAAACAAAGTACTACAGTGCCACCGGAGATTATATCCATATTTCGGTACTGGTATGGACATCAAAGAAATAGTGTAAGGTGGTTAAATTCCTTTTCAAAGGTATACAGATTGGACTGTGGTATAAGGCAAGGGGGATTAAGCTCGCCCCGTTTGTTCAATCTGTACATCAATCAGCTGATTGTTGAGCTTAGCAATACTAATGTCGGGTGTTATGTAGATGGGGTCTGTATAAATAATATCAGTTATGCAGACGACATGGTGTTGCTGAGCCTATCAATCGGTGCCCTGAGACGACTCGTCTCTATTTGTGAGTCGTATGCGGTGGCTCATGGCCTCAGGTACAATGTGAAGAAGAGTGAACTATTAGTTTTTAAATCAAGTAACAAGAGCTACACAACTATACCTGATGTATTACTCTCTGGGGTACCTCTATCTAGGGCTAATAAGTTCAAGTACTTGGGTCACTGGGTCACCGAAGATTTAATTGATAATCTAGGCATAGATAGGGAGCGCAGGTCGCTGGCTGTCCGTTGTAACATGCTGGCTCGAAGGTTTGCACGATGTAGGTATGCAGTAAAGATAACGTTATTTAAAGCCTACTGCCAGTCATTCTACACGTGTAGCTTGTGGGTTAGTTATGGTGGGCGGGCATACAGCGACCTGCGTGTTCAATACAATAACGCACTTAGGGTGCTGTTGGGGCTGCCGTGGAGGTGCAGCGCATCAGATATGTTTACAGAGGCGCAAGTTGACGGCTTTGCAGCCATAATTAGAAAAAGATGCGCCTCCCTGATGACGCGTCTTCGCGGCAGTACCAACCTAACCTAACCTAAGGGTGTTCACAGATCGGTGGGAGACGCCGATGATGCGCCGATGGATGCGGCTACATGCCGTAATATGAATTGTTTTTGTTTTCATTAGAATAAATATAACTTATACTAACATTAGTATGTAAGCAAATTATTACTAACAAAATATGGAAAACAAATTCTGAAATATTTTTTTTATTATTATTTATAATGTATTTATTGCTGATCTGCAATGTTGAATTTACGTCATTTTGCTATTATTGCAAGTCAGCAATATTGTATTGCATCCCTATGCAATATCATCAAAATTAGGGATGTAACAGAACGTTCACAGCGTCTTGCTGAACAAAATCTGAGAACTTCACAGGCACGTGCACGTGAGTCGACTATCGAGCGTTTGCAGCGACTTCCTTTACAGAACACTAGAACCCCACAGGTACGTGCACAAGAGACAAGTATCGAGCATTCGCAGCGTCTTGCAGAACAGAATGCAATAACCTCACAGGCACTTGCACGTGAGTCGGGTGTCGAGCGTTCGCAGCGTCTCTCTGAACAAAACATCAGATCCTCGCAGTTACGTTTACGAGAGTCGAGTGCCGAGCGTTCGCAGCGTCTTACTGAACAGAATGCTATAACTTCACAAACACGTGCACGTGAGTCGAGTACCGAGCGTTTGCAGCGGCTTGAAGAACAAAATACTAGAGCTAGGCGAGCTCGCGCTAGGGAATCGACTTATGAACACTCCGAGCGACTTAGAGAGCAAAGAGAAAGACAGCAAGTGACAACAACTAGAATTCGCCAACGAATTTTAGCTAACAGTAACAGATTGACTTTTAGGTACGAACCACAAATAGACTATACTCAACAAACTTCCGTCCAAATCGGAGCTATGAACAAGATCTGTAGTATGAACAAGAACTGTCGGAAATGAAAAAAAAAAATTTTTTTTTTACAATTAATGAAGTATTCGGTAAAGTGTCATGTTATATGGTAAGTGTTGAGTGGCAGTAGCGCGGTTTACCACACTGTCATTTGATGTTCTGGCTGAAAAGAAAAATCAAACTAGACGAAATTGACAGTGTGATATTAACTGAACTACACGACTAACAAAATGATCCGGTATTGTACGATATTGTTACTAAAAATATGGTACATGGACCGTGCGGAAAGCATAACCTATCAGCGCCATGTATGAAGATCGGCATCTGTACCAAAAAAATATCCTCGACGTTTTGTCAATAATACTGAGACTGGTGACGATCGTCGTCGAAATACTGAAAATGGAGGTAGGAGTTCTTCCTTGAATATCAGGGGAAGTAGATTCACTATAGACAATAGGTGGATTGCCCCATATTCCCCGCTACTATGTGAAACGTCTAACGCCCACATAAATGTCGAGTACTACTACTCTGTGCAAGCCATCAAATATATCGTCCCCGTAGTTGGAAAATTAAATAACTATGATTTTGTAGTTCTGAGATAAACGCGATTTAGTGGGTTTTTTTCAGTTAATGTACATTTGTTCAAAAATGTGAGACAATTTTACGGTCGGTAATTTTATATTTTGCGGACCTGATTACCTTTTACATTATGCTTTAACAAACTGAACTCTATCTTTAACTATAAAAAAATAAAACATTAAAAATCAAGTTGTTTAATTTTGCCACAACCATTATTTATAACGTAACTACAATTAGCGACTTATTTCGGTTATTTATTTAGTTTTCCTACAAGCTAAATCCATTTGGTAGAGTAGAATTTGGTGAAATAAATGCAGTTATTGAATTTATCAAACTCGAAATATTTTTAAATGTAAAACTTAGTGGTTTTGTACGTTACATTATTTTGATATTTATTTAACTTTTATTGGTCTCATTTAAAATAAAAGCTGTATTATGATATTAATAAAGTTATATTTTAGAAGAAATATAAAAGTACAATAAAATTCAAAAAAAGGTTATTGTAAACAGATATTTATCTTGCCACAAACTTAAAAAAATAAACAAAATTATAGCAATTATAACAAGTGGAAACAAATTAAGTTATAGTATTCTTTCAAATCAAAACAGAAAATGATTTAAAATAAAAAATAACAATATGGCTCTATAATCAGAGACCTAATTACAAAAGACATACTTAAGTAGTAAGTAAAACTATGAAAAACCTTAAAATAGATATCAATTAGAACTAAAAAATATAAGTTTGTATCAAATCAAAACATAATTAACAGTTTACTATTATACTATTCTGTGTTAAAACTCAAAAAATTAAGATTGTTTGCACCTAAGGTAAGTACTCAACTAAAAAATGAACAGCAAAACAATTTTTCGTAATTTGGTAAGTAAAACACAACTTACAAAAAAAAATACAACTTAAATAAAACTCAAAAAATAATATGACACTAATCAGGTACATTGAGTTCACTAATCAACAACGTCTAATATCAATTTACTTAGAACTAAAAATACCTTTTTAACAAAATAAAACATAATTTAAACTTCAAAACAATTGAAATGACTGTACCTAATCAATACTTACATGTAAACTTGTAAAAAGACATAAACATAGGTACCCATTAATTCAAACACAGCGTAAGTATAATTTAAAATTAAATAAGAAATTTATTAAAAAACACGACTTGAGAAATCAACATCACGTTAATTTAACAATGTAAAAGCCCTATTGTAAAATCATTGTACTCACTAATGCTGTTAGGTTTAAAAAAATCACCAATATGTAGAGCAGAGGGCTAAACTAAGCTTACTCATCGACTTCGGATGAATCAGTGGAGTGTGGTGTACCCTGGTCTTCGTTTAAACATGGTAAACTTTCGTACCAGCCGTGAAGCTCTTTAGGAATTATATTTTTCTTGCAGAGCTGTAAAAGGTCTTTCTTTTTTTGGTTTGTTATAGGAAGACATTGTCTATATGCCCGGGGAAGATCTTCAGTATTTATAGTTGGAATTTCAGAGTTTGGAGTTCTCCTAGTCGATCTCCCTGGTTTACAAAGAGTATTTAGTAAATTATATTGCCCATCGTAATCGTATCTGTATTTAATAAAACCAGGTAATTCCTTTTCAAATCTTAGACATTTTATTTTCAACCAGCACACTTTTTCCCCATTCTCCGCTATAATTTTGTTTTTAATTATTTTCGAAGCAAGTGCTTTTACATCAATCATGTCTTGATATGACAATTCAGTTACATTATATGGAGTTACATTTTTATTTTGTCTTTTTGATCTTGCCCGTAGCATAATTCCCTTCCAATCTATTATAGAATACGTGTCTGTATACCTTTTTTCTTTTTCTATGGCACTATGCATTGAGTCTACTTCCATAAAACTATGACCACTTTCTAGATACTTTTGTTCTAATACTTTGATTGTCTCATGCGTATGTACTAAGTACAATAAAAATGCTGCTATGTACTGATTTCGGTTTTGTCCCGAGCACGTGTCGGAATAAATGGTGACGTGCGTTAAAACTTCGGGGAGCTTCTTAATCCATAAATGAATAGCAGATGCTATTTCAACACTGCCTCTTTTGCCGTTTATTTCCGTTCAGATCATACAGTGAGCGTCGTTCTGTGGAGGTTTAAACTCATAAATAGATGAATTATATAAATTTAATTTTCTGGAATAATACATCTGAATATCTGCAGTCGATGGAATCTGCAGTAGACTTTGCGAGTCCATGGTGACACACAAAAATGATTCATCTTCTTCCGACTTCTTTTTATCCAGCTCTTTAGATCTATAAGATGCCTCCTTTCGCTCTATATGTTGAGTATACGCATTTTGGATATTTATATTAGTTTTATCTTTTTTGTAATTGTTACCCATGCTACATTGATCCTTCTTGGGGTGATAGAATGCTAAATTGTATTCTGTACCAAACACTTTCTTATAAATGTTTAATTTTACTGGCACTTTATTGCTGTCTTTCATTTTCTGCACATACAAATCATACATTTTTGATATTGACAAGGTAGGTTCTAAGTATTTCCTGGTTGATTTTTTTCTACAGTAATGGGAATCAATTAAAGGAAAACTTTCAATGTGATTTTTTACCTGTTGTATCTGTTCTTCAGGAGTTTTGTTTGTAGGCGCTTTTCTGCCACGATGATCCATTTTTGTAAATACACCATGATCATCCACGTGTTTTACTGCAGTTTCGATTGGACCAGTAGAAATGCAAAGAGTGGACATAAAATAGTTCTTGCATACTCGTTGAAAAACAGTCTTATTTTTATAGAAACCGTATTCTCTGCTAGAACTTCTTTGTTTGTCGATCGGTACAAATTTTCTTGTAGTCTGCACTGGCTTAATGATGATGCGCTTATGCAAAAACTCTTTTTGAAGCTTAAAATCTTGTATAGACCAATAGGATTTGCAAAGTTTCTCACGCTCGTTTTGTGTAAACTTTTCTGTGCATTTTTGGCGACAATTGTTGCTGCATTTAGGACTTTTAGGTAGTTTAGCTGCAAGAAGCTTTCCAGTTTTACTCTTATATGGCAAACATTTTCGTTTCGTCTCCAACTCTTTATTTCTTTTCCAGTTTGTTTGATTAGTTTTTTTCCATCTGTAGATTTCTTTTTCCTTATTTTCTGTTTCTATTTCTGAATCTGTTGTTTCAGCGATTGTTATATTGTGTTCCACGATTCTTCTATCAGGGTTAACTGGTGAGGCTTGGTCAATAGGAGTTTCAATAATAGCGCGAGTTGTTATAATATTACCTGTTTTATCTTCAGAATCAGAGTTTTATACGTTCAAATCTCTTAATTCTTTTTTTCTTCTTAGCCGCTGAAATATTGATGTTTATTAAAGAACTGTGTTTCTTTTTTATTTTATTTTCATCTTCTGTGTCCGGAATTTATGAAGATCCAGAATCAGAAAAAAGTTCCTCATCTGTCAAAGGTGGCATTGGTTCGATACCCGAAATGGGACTTAACCCTGTGATAGGCGATTGAGATCTTTATAGTTGTATAATATTATGTTGTCATCTTCATTTAAATTAAATTTACTGCTACACAAAGACATGGGACTGACGTTTACATGCATAGGTGCTAATTGGGGTGGGTTAATGTTATTAGTAATCATTTCGCTAGCCATTATTGATGCTGGAGCCGATTCGCATGTAATTATCTTAAATCCGTCATGCTCAGGAAGCTTAGGAACATCAAAAACTAACAACCCATCTGGCATTTTTTCTATCGTAATATCAACAATAACATTTATGTCGCTGCAAACATTTTTGTTCATTTCGGATGGTGATTTCTGGCATGTTATAACATTATGTGGGCTGACAGTAACGGTACTTTGGTCCTGTTGTTTGATTGTCTTATTTTTGTCCTAAAACAATAAGAAGCTATAATATTGCAGGTATTTAATTAGGAAACAAGTAAAACAATAACCATGTGAAAAGAGTTTTTGCAGTTAAGTTTGTCAAGTCAAATCAAAGCACTAAATAAAACGCCGCACGCGCTTACCCCCGCGCTTTCCGTCGTTCCCGATCAGTCATTGCATTGATAGGTACTTACAATATTTCGCGCCAAATTCTCTTAAAAAAATAATGATAACTTTCCTCTGGTACATTTTGTTTTATGGCAATTATAAACAACTTCATTTATTTAATTTTATTTGCCTAGCATCTTATAATTTATCATTATCTAGTTGTAGAAGAAATAGACAACACCAAGTATTTATAAATTAGGTACGTTGTATCAGAATTCTGAATAGCAGAATTAAATAAATAGAGTTATTTAGTTTTCTTAGAACTTAGTTAGTTTTGTGAAAGATTTTTTAAGTTGAGACAAAATTCAATAACTCATGTTATTTAATTTATTTGCCATTTAACTTATCATTGACCACAGTTATTGATTTATTTACTGAGTTATTTATTTTTCCCTCAAAAAAATAGTGTTAGTCTGAAGATATTTATTATTCCATCTGTCCGACAAAAATGGCTATATTTTTGAAATGGAATAAGATACGAAAATGCCTGTAAGGCTCAAATATGCGGCATGTTTTAGGTGTTTTGAAAATAGGGAAAAGTCAATTTCGCCAAAACCGGACTTATTTAATTTTCCAACTACGGGGACGATATATGCAAGTATATTAACAAAGGGTCGGACCAGGCAACCTTCGGTATCAGCAATCCTACTGATGAAGTCGAAAAGTATGGGAATGGACGGTATATAAGTACCTCTGAAGCGGTGTGGCGTATATTGGAGTTTCCGATTCACGAGCGGTACCCTACAGTCGTGTATTTTAGAAAATGGCCAAAGGGTATATTTTACAGCAGGGAGTGCTCATCAAGTAGCTCGAAACCCACGTAACACCACGTTGCTCTTATTTTTTAATCTTTGTAGTAGAGATGAATTTGCAAAAACTCTTCTTTACCACGAAGTCCCTAAATACTACACATGGGCCAATAATAGTTTTACAAGAAGAAAAAGTGGTGAGGATGTAGTTGATCATCCACCCATTAAAAAAGACGCCGCTTTAGGAAGAGCGTAGACTCTTCCTAAAGCGGCGTCTATATAGCGGCGTCTATATGTTATACATCCTTCCCAATCGAGTGTTTTTGCTTCAGAATGTTGCTACATCACGTGCGCTGTCCGACTTCATTCAAGTACTTAAAAACTTTAAATGGAATTGTCAAAGAGACCTATCAAGACGCTTGCCGTGAAAGAGGTTTGCTTGAAAGTGATGATCATTGGGAAAATAGTCTAACAGAAGCTTCTATTTCACAATGTCCAACAAATCTTAGAGAGTTGTTTGAAGTCATACTTTTGTTTTGTGCGCCTTCAGAACCATTAAAATTGTTCGATAATTTCAAAGATGATTTATGTGATGATATAAGACACAGAATCAGACAGTAACACCAAGACCTTACTTTACCTTTCAGTGAAAATATTTATAACAAAGGTTTGATACAAATTGAAAATAAGCTATGGGAATTAAATAATAAAAATTTAAGTAATTTTGGATTACCGACTTCTGTTCGAACACAAAATAATGATATAGAAACAACGCTACGTCACTATAATACCAATGATTTGACAGCGTTTGTCAATGAAAATGTGCCCAAATTAGTCGCAGATCAAAGACATGCTTTTGAGATTATAGTGGATAGCGTGAATAATAACAAGGGACAGTTATTTTTTTTGGATGCGCCTGGAGGCACGTTCAAGACGTTTCTTGCAAATTTAATACCTTCTAAGATAAGACAATCAGGGAAAATTGCGATAGCAGTTGCTTCATCAGGAATTGCTGCAACCCTCTTAAGTGAAGTAAAAACTGCTCATTCTACTTTAAAACTCCCGCTATCCGTATCTCTAGATCAACGGTCTACATGTTCTATCCTCAAAAATAGGCCACTTGGTAAATTATTACAAGAAGCGTCATTGATAATATGGGATGAATGCACCATGATCCATAGAGCGCATGTCGAGGCTGTGGATAGAATCTTAAAGGATCTTAAAGACTCTGCCGTAATGGGTGGGATTACTTTTGTATTTGCAGGAGATTTCCGTCAAACACTTCCCGTTATTAATAGAGGAACGCGTGAAGATATTATGAAAGCATGCTTGAAATCGTCTCCCCTATGGACATCGATTAAAAGTTTAAACTTACGGACTAATATGAGACCTCATCTTCTTGGAAATACGCATAGCATTGCCCATAACAGCTGCTAAAACTTGGACAAGAAATTTTTACCTCTTTAAATTGAGGCAGCAGCTATGATGTCCTTTTAGATTAATCATTAGGGCGAATAGTCCATAATTTAGAATTTTTAATAGATGCAATATATCCTGATATCGAAAATTTTGACCAAAGAGATTTTCATTGGCTGTGTTCTAGAGCAATACTCTTACCTAGAAATGACACTGTCAATGAACAATTTAATTTTACAAAAAGTCCCCGGCCCGGTCAAAACATATAAATCTATAGACACCGTTACTAATAAGGAAGACACAGTACATTATCCACAGGAATTTCTAAATGCTCTTAACCCATCTGGAATCCCTCCACATGAATTAACGCTAAAAACTGGAACGCCTATTTTGCTATTACGAAATTTAAGCCTTCCTAGCATGTGCAATGGGCACGCGTCTTATAAAGGAATTGAGGGACAATATCATTGTAGCGACCATAATCACTGGCCCCGCAGCTGGTCAGTTAGCGCACATACCCCGGATACCTATGATCCCTACCGATTTGCCAATACCCTTCAAATGCCTTCAATTTCCTGTGAAAACATCGTTCGCTTTGACAATTAATAAATCTCAAGGCCAAACTTTACACTTAGTAGGCATAGACTTACGAAAAGAGTGTTTTACTCATGGCCAACTGTATGTTGGCTTATCGCGAGTTGGAGCTCCCGAAAAAATATATATTTTATAACCCCATAATAACATAACATCAAATGTAGTTTACAGAGAAGCTCTAAATAATTAAATACGAGTATTAATCCTTCTTATGGAATCACACCCGTGCGAAGCCGGGGCTGCTAGTCTTAAATATTTATTATAAATTATATATTAATAAATATTAAAAATATTATTAAAAGGTGTTTGAAATGTACATAAATCTAAACTATGCAAGTGTAGTGTAAGTGAATTTCTAACATCAACCGGAAAAAGGACATTTAACGAAATGTTACCTACGGATTTCTTGTCGAAATACAATAGAAGTAAACACATTATTAATTCGGATTTAAATGGAAATGTTTCGTCACTTAGCGGTCGTGATAACTGTGGGGAGTACAATTACTGCGAGTTAGTCTCACAGGCTACCGACTATTAAGCAAAAACGAATGAATTAGTTCAGGATCAGGGATCTCGGATGAATGTAGGTAATAAAACGGGAATTATGGATATTACTCAACGAATTACGGGTATCGTATCCTTGTTAGCAATAAAATCCTTTAGCAACGAAAAGAAGTTAGCGAATTTTGAGCGACAAATGGAGGGTATCGCAACTCAACCAACGAGTTTAACGTACGCGGACAAACTTAAGCTTCGCTTACTACCTAAATCCGCCCCGTGCCCGGTACCTACTGAAGCGCGCTTTCGTAGGCCTTGTGTTATTGCCTATCCCACTACGGAACGCTTAGCGGACTATAGGACCTCGTCAGCAACGAAACAAGCTCTCATGAAGGCTATTAAACCGGGGGATGAGGGATTCCAAATTATAGGTTAAAAAAACCTCTAAGGCAGGCGTCGTGTGACGTGTAGCTAACGAACGGCAACTTAAGAAACTGGAATCTGTACACGCCATTAAATCAGTCGGGTTACGATTAGAAAAACCGAAAGACCGTAAGGCCCGTATAATTGTAAAAAACGTACCCGGTTCTATGGAAGATCGTGCCTTCCTAACAGCCTTATACCGTCAGAATATCAAGGACGAATTAAAATTAAGTGAGAACGATTTTATTAAGTCAACCAAACTTGTTAGGCATCGTAAACTAGAAAATGGGCGTCAATGGATAGGCTTAGAATTAGAGGCAGCAGTTCGAAAACATCTAGCCAACACAAAAGATAAACTTTATATAGACTGGGCCACTTGTAGATTCATAGACGATATAGGAGTAGTTCGGTGCTTAAATTGTCAGCAGTTCGGTCATGTACAAAAGTTTTGCACCATTAAAACCCCTACTTATGCTAATTGCGCCGCCGCACACGAAACGCGGCTTGTCCAGATAAAGACACACCAGATTTTAAGCCCACGTGCGCACAGTGCAGGTGGTTCAAAAAATCATCTGACCATCGATGCGGCTCACACGACTGTGTCACATACAAATTAAAACTGGAGCAGCTAATATTAAATACCAATTACTAAATCTGAACTATATTCATCTAAACGTAACATCAAAAATCCGGAAAATGGGTCTAAACGAGAAAAAGAGACTGAACCTTCTAGTTGAGATCTAATCTCATCTATCGTCTTCAGTGTGTAACATTCCCTCATTATATTTTTGTTTAAATTTGTAGGATCTAGACAAATTCTTAACTGAGCTGTACTCTTAACTGTAATGACAACAGAATTAACCCATTCTGTGGGTTTTGGTAACCCTTTCAATGACATGCATTTCTTCCATACGATCCAAATCTGATCGCAGTTTTTTCATTACCGCGAACGGACCTGGGCGGATCGATACACGGTACAGTACTTTGCAAATTGTTTGACTGATATTGACTGATCGACTTGATTGACTCGACTGTTTTGACTTTATTGTAATAATAATAATAAAGCCTTTTTATTTCCCATCACCTGAGTATTACATGTAAGTATATATATAATTTCACTTATGACTATTCACTTAACTATTGTTTCGTATTATTTACTACATTTGCGCTTAGATAAGAACCCCTGTTTGGGTATAAGCCTCCTCCAGTTTAATCCAGTCCTTGCCGGCTGTAGCTATCTTGCTTCTGCTGTCCATCGCTTATCATTGTAACGTGCAACGTGGCCAGCCCATCGCCACTTTAAACATAGACAGTAGTACAGGACGTCTGTTAGTTTTGTCTTCTTTTGTATGGATTCACTTCTTATTTTTTGTATTTTCCTTCTTTTTAAAAGGCTCCTTTCCATCGCTTTCTGACAACTCACTAATTTTGTTTTTGTTTTAGCTTTGTAAGTCCTGGTCTGGCATCTATACGTGAGAGTCGGCAGAACGCATGTATCCATCACAATTTTTTAAGGATCACCTTTCAGAATTTCTTTAAGGGACCAGTATTTTTTCCAGCTCATATTTATTCGGCGTTCTATATCGTCTTCTTCGTTTCTGTCTTGAAAAGATATTTCTTTTCCTAGATATATGTATTTATTTACATATTCCAGTATCTCTCCTTCAAGTTTTATTGTATTCGAGTAGCTGTTTGTCATTCGTTTTGTTTTAGCTTTATTCATCACAAGACCTACTTTTGCACTTTGTTCGTTTAGTTGGTTTATCATTTTTTCCAGGTTTCTGCTGCTTTCAGTGAAGAGGACTATGTCATTTGCGAACCTGAGGTAACTTAGGTGTCGGTTGCCAATTTTAATACCTTCGTTTTCCCATTGCAGGCCCTCGAAGATGTTTTGCAGTACTGCTATAAAAATCTTGGGGGATAGAGGATCTCCTTGTCTTACTCCGTGTAGAATCGGTATTTCCGGTCCTCGGTCACTAGTTTTATACGGCTGGTGCTATTGTCATATACATTTTTCAGGATGTTATAATACTTAACGTGGACGCAGCATTTGTTTAGTGCCTCCCATATTTCATTATGTGATATTGTATCAAATGCTTTGACGACGAAGGCTAAATATAACGGTCTGTTGAATTTGTTGTATTTTTCCATTGTTTGTTGCATTACATGAATATTATCTATTGTTGAGAAACCTGTCCGGAACCCCGCTTGTTTTATAGGTTGAAGGTTTTCGATCTTTGTACTGATTCTGCTTAGCAGAATGGAGGTGAACAGTTTATAAGTGCTAGGAAGAAGGCTGATTGGCTGATAGTTACCGATATCTTGAGGATCACCTTTTTTGTACAACAAGATTATATCAGATTTTTTCCACTGTTCTGGTGCTTGTCCCGTTCTAATAACCTTGTTGAATAGGTGGGAGAGTGGATGTGCTAGCAGAGCAATTCCAAGTTTTAAACCGTACGTCTGGTCCTGGACTTTTTTCTGATTTAAGTTTCTTAATATGCCTTGCTACCCCCATCGCATCCACCTCTACGGGTTCGTCTTCGATATCGCCATAATTGATAGAGTATTTGTTCTTATTTACACAGTTGTAAGTTCCAGTGTTGTTGTATAGTTCTTTGTAAAACTCTGTAGCACAATCTATAATGTCTTACCTCGTGTTTGTTCCTGTAGTTGTTTTTAGATTTTGTATCCAGTTTTTATGTGTAGTTAGTTGTTTACGTGCTCTTTTTGTGCTCCTGTATTGTTTGAGGTTGGTTTCTATAGTCAGTTTTCTGTAGTCTAAGTTGTCCTGTTTGATAGACTTGTTGGTTTTTGTGAATAGCCTTTTTACCTCTTCCTTCATTTCATTTGTTTTTTGTTTTGTTTTTAAAAGTTCTGAGAGTCTTGACGTTAGTTCTAGTACAGGTTTTGTTAGTATTTTGTTCACCTTCGTTTGTTTTCCTTCTTTTTTTGTTCCTTTGAAATACTTTTATTAATAACGTGTTCTATTTTGTTATATAGGGACTGGAAATTCTGAGACTGGAGGATTGGATTTTCTAGGGTTTCAGTATACAATGTTATTTATTCTTCTGTTTGAAATGTATTTGAAGGTGATTTGAATGTCTGCCTGCTTTTTTAAATATTTTGTAAAATATATGTGGCTCTCACCAGTCTGTGATCAGAACTGAATCTTAAACCATGTAGAATTTCTATGTTCCTTATTTTTTTTGGTTGGTTAGTCAAGATGTAATCCACTTCATTCTTTGTTTTTTCGTCTAGTGAAATCCAGGTCCATTTATGATTGTGTCTCATTTTAAAAAGTGTATTCATAATCGATTATTTGTGTTCGAAAGCATATTCTATCAGCTTTTCTCCTCGTTCATTTCTTTTTCCATGACCGAATTTCCCTTGAATTGTATCTTTATTTGTTTTCGCTAGGCCCACTTTTACATTAAAATCTCCAATTACTCTCGTCTCTAGCTATGGATTGGGCTTCTTGTAGGGTCTCGTAGAATTTATCAATTTCTTTCTTAGAAGCTTTTTCAGTTGGTTACATTTGAATAATCGAAATTATTTTGTTATTGAACTCCATTTGAAGTAGGGCAACTTTTTCTGAGAAGCCTGAGAAATTTATAATGTTGTTTTTATATTCTTTTTTTATTAGAAAACCCACTCCATGTAGGCCCAGAGTTTCTCCTTTAAAACAAAATATTTAATCTTCATGCTCTTCTATGCTACTGCCCATTCTCCTAACTTCTGCTAAGCCTAATATATCGATTTTTATTTTACGATTTTTATTTTTTCTACGTACGATGGTTTTTCTGTCTGTGGTGTGCTGGGATTGGGTGAGGAGGATGTGTCCCTTTTTCTTTTTTCTCTGTTTATGATTTTTAACTTATGAAGTTAAGATAGGTCGCGGCTTACTTTTAATGTTTCCTATACTAAAGATCTTTTTTAAACTACATTTTTAATTACTGCTTCCGTTAAAGTTATAGTCTGTTGATTCATTTGCTCTTAAATATTTTTTTTGCAATAATTCCATGCTTATCCATTTTTCAGAGGGAAAGTTTTTATATTTAGAGTGTTATATAAAATTATTTTTTGGGTTAACTTAAATTGTAGATACAGCAACACCTCGAATGTTTGAATTCACTGGCAGTACGGTAGATTTTTTTATTTTGTATTGGCAGCCCCATCTGTCGAATTGAATTTCTGCAGTTGTCTAACTTGGACGACAATTGTCTATGGTATACATTTCGAACGAACTTCGTATGAACGTTTTGAGGTTATCTTGCTTGTAATTGTTACACTTTGGCATTGTTGGTGAATATTTTTTTCATGAGGTATCTTCTGTAGTCTTGAATTGTGATCCTGTTGGTTTTTCGCACGGGGTATGTTTCAATGTTACGGTCATAGTGAATATTATTGTAAGAGCAAACGACAGTACGTCTAGCTACTTTGACACCGAAACCGGAAACCTTTGACTTTATTACTGTTCTTTAATACTGGCTAACAATATGACTTTATATTTAGACTTTGACTGTGACTATTGCAATGACCTAAGAATACATAGACTAGACCTACCTCTACAAAATAGTTGTGTTGTTCTTTGACTTAGGAATATAAATGAAATAAAGTGGACTGTATAAAATAAGTACTTGTATTATGTACAACAAAATACATATATAAGGCGAGCGTGGCTGTCCAATGTATTGAGCGGAGTGTCCTCTTCTCCCCCGCCGCTGCTCGGTGCTCGTGCGCCGACATACTGCCCGGGTTGAAGTATATCAATATACTTCAATTAAAAGGCAACGGGCAGATGGAGTTGAACCCTCGTGTGATGCTGCCCGTTTTCGTTTGGATCTCGGCCACCCTTGTCACTCGGTCCTTGCAGGAAAGACCTTAGTGACCCGACCAAGTGACTACAATAGAGGTGGCTGCGTCTTGTCTCTGATCAGCACCAACATCCCCGGCTTCAAAGTACCCGTAGAAGCGCTCCATTTCGACCTTTGCTGCAGTGTAGAAATATATTCATTAGCAAAACGTAGCCAAAAGTGATGTCTAATGTTTTCCACTCGTTGGAAGCGCTCTTGATGCGTGATGGTCTCATTTGGAGTGACCTATGGGTGCGGAACAGACGTAAGTGGTCGGCCAATCAGAAAATGAGCAGGTGACAAAGCGGAAAAATCAAAATGATCAGAGGAAGCAACGGTGAGAGGACGAGAATTAAGAAAGGCCTCAATTTGGACCAAACAAGTAGCCATTTCCTCATACGTAAGGTGAGTAGAACCTAAAACTATTTTAAGGTGACTTTTGGCGGACTTGACGGCTGCTTCGGCGATACCATTACAGTGAGGTGAATATGAAGGAGCAAAATGAAATTCTATACCTTCTTGGCCTATGTCTGAAGCAACGTCCGGACCTGAAAGGAAGCTACACAACTCATTACAAACTCCAACGAAGTTTGTCCTATTGTCGGACAAGATGCTGCGGGGTTTGCCTCGACGCGACATAAACCGTCTAAGAGCAGCCATGTATGCTTCTTTTGTCAATGCTGTGACAAGCTCGAGATGAACTGCTTTTACTGCAAGGCACTCCAAAATGCATAAATATGACTTAATCAGTCTATAGCCTCGGCCTTTCCGATCAGCGATCAAAATTGGCCCTGCATAGTCCACACTACAATTAAGAAAGGGATATTGAAGGTCAGTGCGAGACGGGGGTAATTGACCCATAATAGGTTGTACATTTTGTGCCCTATATCTAAATCATTTTATGCAATTTCTAACAATTGCTTTAAAAAAAATTCTACCTCCTATAGGCCAGTATCGCTGACGTATATTTGTCAATAAAAGCTGTGGTCCAGCATGAAAAAGCTTCAAATGTTCGCATTGGAATATCAATTTTGTTACAGGATGCTTACAACAAATTAAAATAGGATGCTTTATATTAAAATCATAGGGAGAATTGTCAAGCCTACCGCCAACACGTAGAGTGCTATTAGAGTCTATAAACGGAGATAAAGAAATGAGACGATTATTTCGCGGTAGGGACTTCCCTAAATGCAAAATGGTATACTCTTCGGGAAACATTTGAAGTTGAGCATTATATATAATAGAATCAAATGATATTTGCAGTTCTTGTGTTGACAGAAAACTTGTATTTTTATGACGTGAATTTTTAAAATTGTAAATAGCTCTAAGTACATAAGCAACTACTCTTTGTAAACGGTTAAAATTAGAATATCTAAGAATTAAATCATTAATTATAGAACTAGGTGGCGTTTTATTAGTAATAAGCTGATTATTAACGCTACTAACTACATTACAAACTACGTCTGGTAGATCTTGTTCTACATGGCTGTTGGGCTTTTGTGGCCAATCATTTTCCGATTTTAATAAAAATGTTGGACCAGACCACCACAGAGAACTGTTGCTGATAGCATCAGCCCTCAGCCCTCGGGAAACAAGATCTGCTGGGTTGTCCTTCGACGGAACATAGCCCCAGGTGCAACCAACAGTACCTTCTTGGATTTCGTTGACTCTGTTACGTACAAATGGTTTAAGGTGATTGGGTGATATACATAGCCACGCAAGTACAACTGTGGAATCGGACCAAAGATAAATTTTGTCGATTTGCATTGTAAGAGAGTTACGCACCTTTGTACACAGTCTTGTGGCTACCAAACCACCGCATAGTTCGAGCCTTGGTATTGTAGTAGGATTAATAGGAGTTACTCGATTTTTAGACACTAATAACTGTACGCTAACGGAATCTGAGCTATTAATAGAACGAATATAAAGACACGCTCCGTATGCTTTCTCCAAAGCATCGGCAGAGATGTGAGTTTCGTTTCTTATTGAGTTACTGCACGATACAAATCTAGGTATTTTTAGTTGATTAAGACACGATAAAGTACATGCAAATGAAGACCAGAGATTATGGATATCTGTGGAAATTGTGTCGTCCCAGTCATATTTTTCGATCCAAAGCCGTTGCATAATGATCTTAGCTTCGACAACGCACGGGCCTACTAGGCCCAGTGTCTCGAAAATCTGACTTATTATAGACAGTATGTGACGTTTTGTATTTTTCCGACATTTTGATCGATATTAATGAAGAAAGAAAGTGAGTCTGACTCACATAGCCAGTGCAAACCTAACGTTTTAGAAGATGCATTTATGTAATTATTGTTAAATTCTAAGACATTATTAGAAGAAGGAATTTTATCTGTTTTACAATTAATTTGTTTTAAAATACTAGGTTCCTTTGTTTGAAATTTACGTAAATTAAATTTTGCCGATGAAAGAGTACTTATGACGCCCTGACATAGCTCTACCGCGCGTGAGATAGAGTCACTCACACTCAAAAAATCGTCAACGTTAAAATCGTGATGGATGGCACGCTTAACTCGCTCATTGTCAGCTGATGCGGCTAGACTAGTAAGACATTTAGTGGCTAAGTATGGCGCTGAAGCAGTACCATACGTCACCGTGTTTAAGGTATAGACTTTAAGCGGCTCCTTCACATCAGACCGAAAAACTATACGCTGAAGTGATCTCTGAGAGAGATTTATGTCTATGGCCCTGTACATCTTCTCGATGTCGCCCGATATAACATATCTATGTTGACGAAAGCGCAACAATATAGAAAGAAGATCATCTTGGACCAGGGGGCCAACCATTTGGATGTCGTTAAATGAAAGACCTACCTACAATAATCACTTGTGTTTCTGTGGGGTTTACGCTTAGGCCATACTCCCTACTCCAGTTACATATTTGCATTAAGTCTCTATTTATGGCATCCACTGCTTGCTTTTTTTTTTTTTTTTTTTTTTTTTTTTTTTTTTTTTTTTTTTTTTTTTTTTTTTTTTTTTTGTTAACGGGGGGAGATCCTCATGGATGTCCTCCGCCCAGGGGAAAGGGCGGAGGGGTCTGTCAGACTCCTACTGACTAAAACCCCCCGGTGTTCCGTCTCTCACCTACGCCGGGGATCGCGGGAACTGAGGTGACTTCCGCAATCCCCGACTGGTGCCGGCCCGCCGCTGCGGGCCACATCGCGTCAGCGAGGGGAGTGAGGTGTTTGACTCCCCTCGCAAATACACAGAGGGGCGCACGGGAACACAACGCGCCGCCACCTCGGGTCCAGATGGGGCGACGAACATCCCCAAGTCCGCCGCCCCTGGACCCAGCTAGGGGGGCCGGTGGAGGGCAGCATATGCCCTCCTCCGACGCCCGGTGCGCCTGCTGCGGATCGGGAGAGAGGTCAGGATCTCCCTCTCCCTCTCCGCAGCCTCCTTCTGCGAGATAACCGTTTCGCAAAAAGGACGCCACCGCGTCCCAGGACTCCTCGCTGTCGACCATAGAACGAACTACGGCTGGCAGCGAGAGGTCACTGCCTACTACAGATATGAGGGCACGGCGCGGCTCCTCCCAGGCGGCACACTCTGCCAGCGTATGCCGCGCCGTGTCCTCCCGACAGTCGACGCAGTGGTGACACCGAGCGTCCGGCTCCCTGCCTAAGCGACACAGGAACCTCCCGAAGCAGCCATGCCCAGAGAGGACCTGCGTCACACGGAACGACAGGGAGCCGTGCCTTCTGTCGAGCCAGAGGTCGAGCACTGGCCGGATGGCCTCGATAGTAACGAGGCCGGCGGAAAGGCGTGACAGCCTGTCCCGCCATTCCACCACCAGGACCTCGCGCAGCTGTGACCGACGCAGCTCGATGTCTCGCTGCGCCAGTCCCTCACCGCGAGCCCGCGCGTCCTCACGCCACCGATGCAGTGACGCGAGGACTTTTGCCTCCAGGTCCCAGGGCGGAGATCCGGCCAGTACGCAAGCCGCCTCGTGGGAGATCGTGCGATAACCCCTAACGACTCTGACGGCCATCACCCTCAGCGGCTTCCGCAGAACTGTGATAGCGCCGGCCGTCAGGTCAGCCGCCCAGATCGGGGCCCCATATAGGGCCATCGATCGCACGATCCCCTCGTACAGCCGCCTGCAGGCGGCTCTCGGGTCCAACTTATTGGGAAGCAGCGTTGACAGCGCCCCAGCCGCGCCCAACAACTTGGGCGCCAGCCGCCGGAAGTGGGGGCCAGGATCCCACCGGCTGTCGAGCACCAATCCTAGATATTTTAGGGTGGACTCGACAGCGATTCGAGCCCCCCCAACCACCATGTGCAATCCCGGCGGCGGCGCCCGTCGGGGGCCATGAAAAGCTATGGCCTCCGACTTGTTGAGGGCCACCTTCAGGCCAAGGCGCCGTATGCGGCTCACCACTTGTGAGACCGCCGCCGTCGCTAGCAACGCTGCCTCCCTGTACGAGCTCCCCCGGGCAGTGACCAGCGTGTCGTCAGCGTAACACGTCAGGTCCACTCCCGGTTGGAGCTCGCCCCTCAGCACCCAGTCGTAACCGATGTTTCACAGGAGCGGGCCTAGGACTGACCCCTGCGGAACACCGCACGACATTAGGCGCTGGTGTTTGCCATCACGTCCCAGATAGGTGACACACCTCTCTGATAGATACGCCCCAACGATGCGGCGGAGGTGGGGAGGCACTTGATGGTAGCGCAGTGCCTCCCGAATACAACTCCAGGGCAGGGTGTTGAAGGCGTTGGAGATGTCCAAGGACACCGCCAACATCACCCCGCCGCGGGACACCGCTTCCTCCGCCAGGACTCTCACTCGCGAAATCGCCGTAATAGTCGAGCGCCCATGCCGAAACCCGAACTGGCACTCGGCCAGGTCCGGCCCCTCCTCACACAAGTGGCGGACGAGGCGGGCTGCAACTATCCGCTCGAACAGCTTTCCCACCTCGTCCAGCAGCACTATGGGCCGGTACGCGGACGGCGAGTCCGCAGGGCGCCCCACCTTTCTGAGCAGGACCAGACGACCCGTTTTCCACTGAACGGGAAACTGGCCCCGCTCCAGGCACGCTGAGTAGAGTCCTATCAATTGGGGCTCCAGCTCCTTCAGAGCCAGGGCCAACACGCAGCCGTGAATGCCATCGGGCCCCGGGGCAGTATTCTTCGCCCGGAGCCGTATCACGGCCGCATCCAACTCTGATTGTGTCACCTCTGGGACGTTGGCGTCCTCTTCTTCAGACTCCGCGGCTGTGGGCAGAGCCATCGGCGGCGGAGTGTGCTCCGCTTGAGCCGGGAAGAGGGCTGCGACTACGTCCTCCAGCAGCTCGGGTTGGAGACTCTCCGTAATTGGCGGCGCCCATGGGCCGAGTTTCCCTCGGACCGAGCGATATGGACGCCCCCACGGATCCCCGTTTAGAGTCTCCAACATCTCCTCCCTAGCTCGCGTCTTCGCCTCGCCGATGGCCAGCCGCAGAGCCTCCTTAGCCGCGCGGTACACCTCATACAGCGCGGCTTCTTCATCAGGAACCCGACGACGTCTTCTCCGGTATCGGGTGTACTGGCGCCTGACTCGAACGCACGAGACGCGCAACTGCGCGATCTCGGCGGACCACCAGTACACCTGGCGCCTTCTGGATTGTGTGTGGATCCGGGGCATGGACGCGTCACTAATTTGCGTCATTGCCCCGTCAAACCACTGCGCCTCCTCTTCGACGTCGACGGGTCCGGTCGTTGCCGACTCCCAGATCCAGGCCTGCACAATAGCGGCCTCCTCGAGTAGCTCCATGTCGAGGCGCCTACGCGCCCAGCGAGGACCGTCCATTCGCGGGGTCGACGAACTGCGGCCGCCCGCAGCCCGGGCGGAGACGCTGAAACGGATGTAACGGTGATCCGACAACGTCTCCACCCCCACAGCGACACGCCAGTTGCTGACACGGCTCGCGACAGCGGGACTAGCGAACGAAACGTCCACTATGGAACCGCCCCGCTGTCGCAAGCACGTGTAGGCCGAGCCCCGATTCAGGACGGTCAAGCCGGTCGTGACCGCCCACTACTCCAATGCCTCGCCTTTGGCGTCGGTGACCGGGGACCCCCCCAGGGGGGCCCCTTGGCCAATTAAAAGATCCCCCCTAGCGGCAGGCCCCCGGGCCCCAAGGATTGCCCCCTTCCGCCGGCCCCCTCGGACAAGGAACTTAAACCCCCGGCAGGTCCGTTTGGGGGGAAAAGGAAATCCCCCAAACCAGTGGCCCAACTCCGGGGCCCCCGGGGCGGCCAAACCCGGCCCCCCGGGACGGGTTTCACCCGGGCCCCCCCCCCCTTTGTTCCCCCCGGGGGCCCCAAAGGGTCCCCCGGGCCCATTTCTGGGGGGGCTCCCTCGGCGCCCAAGGGGCCCTTTTGGGTGGGGACCACTGGGCCCCTCTGGGGCCCCCAAGAGCCGAAGGCCGGGCAATGGCCTTTAAAATTGCCCGGAAAAAAGGAATTGCCCAAACCCCAACCCATTTCCCGGCATCCCTGGTTTGGGGGAGCCCCCGGGCCAAAAACCCCCCCCAAAAAAATTCCCCCGCCTTTTTGGCCCTATTTTTTTCCCGCCCCCCCTTTTGGGGGCCCGGGGGCACCCCCTCTCCCCCCCATTCCCGGGGGCCACCCCTGGTGGCCGGGCCGGGGCCTCCTTTCAAGTTTTTCCCAAGAGGCCCCCCCAGGTTTGGGCTTTGGGGGCGGACACTCCCGGCTTTTTTTGGGGCCCCTTTTTCACCCCCAAGGCGGGGGATGTCCCCCTTTTTGCCCCCGGTTCCCCCACCCAACCCCGGCCCAAACCTTAACTGGGTACCACCGAAACCCCTAGGTTTGGCCCAAGGTTCAACCGCGGCCGCAACCCCCCCCCAAAACCCCCCTTTTGGCAAACCCTTTTTCGCCCGGGGGCTCCCGGACACCCCACCCCAATGGTTTGGGCCCACCCCGACCGCTTTTCCTTTTTCCGCCCCCCCGGGGGGTTTCCCGGGGGAAAGGGCCACGGGGGGGTTTTGGGGGGCCGGGGGGGCCCGGGCCTTTTGGGTGGTTTGGGGGGTTTCTTTTGGGAGGGGGGAGGGGGGTTTTTTTGGGTTTGCGGGTTTTGGGTTTTTTTTTTTTTTTTTCCCGCTTTTTTTTTTTTTTTTTAAATTGGGGGAATTTTTTTTGCCTTCTTTTTGGCCCGGGTTTTTCCCCCGGGCCCCCCTTTTTAGTTTGTTTTTTTGGGGTTAATTTTGGTGTGGGGTGGGGGCGCGGGCCTTTTAAATGGGGTTTTTTGAAACCCTTTATGTTTTGGGTTTTTTGCATTTTGCCTTGGGGGGGTTTTCTTGCCTTCTGTTTTTTTTTGGGGCCTTTTTTTTTTTTCCCGGGCCAGCGCCGCCTTCTTCTTACGGCCCTTTTTGACGACCGTCGTCCAAGCCTCTGTGAGGGAACCGGGCGCGGTCGCCGGGGCCGCAGATGAATCGGCAGGTGGGGCCGACGAATCCTTAACGGGCTTCTCGGCCCTCTCTACGGCCTTGGCCGCCACGGCCTTCCTCCTTCTGTCCGCCGCTAGCGGAGGCCGGAGGTTCTGGGCCGGAAGGAGCCTCGACTCCAAGGCCTCCAGGCGGGCATTCATCATGCCCCCACACTGCTGCATGCAGATGCGGATGATTTTTTCCATCTCCGCATCCTGCGCAGGTGCAGGGGCAGGGGTCGACGGTGGGGCCGCAACCGCTGGGGAGCCTGCAACTGCGGGAGCCGCAAGCTTTTGTGCGGCAACCTCTCTCTTGAGGTCCTCCAGCTCAGCTCGGAGACGGCCGTTCTCCTCCCACAGCTTTGCCGTCTCCTCAGAGCTTGTTCTGACAAGGAGGACCTCAACCGCCTCCTTTATACTATCAGCCGCCTCCTTCAGGGCGCGCGTGAACGTGCCCTTCAAGCTGCCCGACTTAGTGGCAACTTTCAGGACAACGTCAACGCCGTCCAGGACCTGGCGACTGAGTGCCACCGCCGTTGGTGCTTCTCCGGAAACCGATTGAGCAGCCCGCCGCTCTCGGGCTTGACGAGCCATCTCGCCCACCTCGTCGGACGCGACCGCCCACCTCGTCGGACGCGACCGCCCTCCGCTGCGCCCGCTTTGCAGCATTAGCCTCTGCTTTGTTGCTGTCCAGCACAAGCGGGGACGCAGCGGAATCTGCGCTCATATCAGCGATCGAAGGCTCGTCGCTTTCCACCTCGAGCTGATCCAGGCGGACCACCGGAATCGGCGTAGAAGGCCGCAAAAAGCGACCCCTTTGGTCGCGCTGCGGCAGACGAGTGGATGCTCCACTCGCCACTGCGCGACCACCTCTCCCTGCTGTTGGCACTTTTGCGGCCGACAACTCCTCTTCGCTTGAGGAGGGATTTACGCTCTCCCCATGCGAGCGCTTCCTCCAAAATTTGGAGGGAGCGCGTAAGCCTCCTCGGCTCTCGCTGCCACTTGTGGCAGATGGATCTCCCGTCTCCTTCTTCTTCTCCGCCGAAACCGGCCCATCATCATTTTTATTATTTGTTTTTTTACAGTGTTCCATTTGGTTCCCACGAGTACAAAGCAAAACAGGTCAACCCCGGGCAGAGGCTTAAGTACCCGGGTAAGCCTACATACTGCTGGGGGCGGCAGGTACCAGCAGGTGGGAGCGCTAACGACCGTACCCCCAACGGCCATTCATCCCCTCGCCGCGCTCCCGAAACTTGGGATTGGGTGGTTTTTTATCTTTGAGGTGTCCTTCCTCTGGGGCCGGGCGGTTAAGCCAAGCCCCCCAACGGCGGCATTGAAGCATGCCTCCGTCCGCTGTCCGGCCAGCCCGAATCAGCGGACCCGCCAAGAGGTTTGCTCCTCAATAATGAGGAGACAAACGAACCCCGCCCAGATGCGCCTGCACCTAAGCGGGTAGTCGCGTCCTCGCCTAGTCGACTGCGTCGACGGGGCAGGAGCGACCCCTCGAGTTTGGTCCGCGCCGGCCAATGCCGGTAACCCCCATATCTGGAGGCCATTCCCCTATCCGCCACCCGGGGACGCGCCACGTCGGGGTACTCCTCCCCGCCCACTGGGAGAACCCCAGCAGGTCCGTGGTCCTTCGTCCATGCCTGACCTAACATCGTCCGTAATATGGACTAGAGCTGTTGTAGTGCTGTGACCTGGACGGAAACCTGACTGGAAAGGATTGAGGAGACAATTTCTTGAGAGAAATGAAGTTAACTGTGTGTGAATGAGACGCTCGAGGACTTTGGAAAGAAAAGGAAGGATAGATATGGGACGGTAATCTGAGAAGGAGGACGCATTACATTTCTTGGGGAGAGGAATAATTTGAGCCATTTTCCATGCAGATGGAAAAACGTTGACGGATATGGAATAGTTGAGAATATGGCTAATGACAGGTAGGATCTCATCCAGGATAGGAAGAACCATTTTACGGCTGATACTGTCGCTTCCTACTGCAGTAGCAGTTATTGACATAATGCTCTTCCTTACATCACATGCAGCAAATTGACTAAAAAAGAGTGGGGAACAGTCAGGAATCGGCAGAGAAGAAAGATAATTCAGCGTCGTAGTCTTGGTAGCCGCTCTGTAATTGGAGGCAGCAGAAAAATATGAATTCAGGGAATCAATATCTTTTGAAGCACAATCTGAACGTGACTTGCCGATTCCCAACGACTTAAGAAACATCCAGACCTTAACTGGGTCACCGTTTTCAACCGATTTGTGGATATGTCGGCTCTCAGCGTTCCTACACATCTTATTGCAGTGATTTCTAATAAGAAATTTGGCCAGTTTGATGCTGTAGGGTGACTTTTATACTTCGATTGAGCTCTTACTTTCTTTCTCTGTATCTCCTTTATTTCGCCAGTCAGCCAAGGTGCAGGGAGATATTTCACCTTTATTTGTCGTATCGGCGCATGCTTGTCGTACAAGTACATTAAATTATTTGTAAAGATGTCAAATTTTTTCGTCAACACATTGAGAGTTAAAAGTGGACTCCAGTCGATGTTGTCAGCATCTCTGCGAAGATTTTCGACATTCATATTACGAAAATTACGGTGTGAGATTATTTTAGCTTTAGGTTTAGGAGTACGAATGATATAGGATAGAAAGAGAAGATCATGATAGGAAAACGAATCTGCGGAGCACTGGCCATGTTTAGCGACGTGCTCTACAGAGGATACAAGGATGAGGTCTAAGAGAGATGAATTACGGTTAGGCAAATTGTGTGTAGGATTAAGTGAAAGAATCGAAAGATTGCTGGATTTAATACCAGATCGAAGGGTGGCAGAACGAGAATCGTTTTTCAGTAAACAATTGTTAAAGTCACCCATGACTATAGTATGACTGTACGAGGGCGTTAGGTTTTCTAACAGAACTTCAAGTGAAGAAAAAAAGTCTACTCGTAAGGAGGGACTATAATATACACCGTGAAGTAGTTTTATGTTTTGGAGTGAGATTTCAATGAATAAATGCTCGCCAGTATTTGTGGAGGGGGGCTGAGATGACATATTTACTATGAAGAAAGGAATGTGAGATCGGATATACATGGCAACTCCACGGCCACGTCCACAAATACGATCATTCCTTACCAGCTGAAATACCGAAACACACCCAACAACCTGATACAGCTGAAATATGATACCGTGGAGAGGCATGGCTTTAGCCACGATTCTGATACAAGAATTGCATGGACATTCGTACAATCGAAGGTTGTCAGCATTTCAGAGAAATGTGCCGGAATGCTTTGGGCATTTATATGAACGACATTGAAATTACTTGGGACAGCAGAGAATTGATTCGAGATAGTGTCTGCCAGTGAAGGAACACTAACGAAACTAGCATCATCACTGGATACCGAAAAATATTCGTCAGTGTCACTATTAGTGACGTGTGATGTGAAGGTTTAATTTAAATAAGTTAATTAATACATAAATATTATTTAAAAAAACTCAAATTTATCCGTCTGCCGGCTGTATGTTTTTATAATAATAAACAGATTAATGACAGAAAAGTTTGCTTAATGTAGCATCATAGAACTAATTCAAGATTGCGTCCAAATAACACTTAATAGTATTTTTAAACTGAAAAAAAAAAACACTAGTTTAGAAATAAATGGGAAGTAGGTAATTATAATTCTAAAAGGCTAGTATCCAAATCATGTGAAATCTATTACAGTCGTCACAAAATAAGAAGCCCGTTTTGACATTTGTCATGGTGGCGTAACTAGTGATTAACCATGCGACTCGGTGCACGATACTTACGATAAATCGATTCAAGCTTGTAGAGTATTTGATTGATTTGACTATATATCACAAAGTGCATTGGATTTAAGTTATAATTAGAATATATAACTTAAATTTTAATGTTATAAGCAATTTGAAATGATACGATGGAAAGAAATGTCAATTTGTCTTTAATTTAAAAATTTAGCTCAATCACAACAAAATCAAGAAAAGTGAAATCAATCATTTTCTTCTGATGACGAGCCAGATGAGCTATCGTCGCCTGTATATAATTTGATAATTCTTTTAAGGACTGTTGTCAAATGTGACTGTTGCAAAATGAGACATGACGTTTGAGACAGAAAAATGAGGATGAATTATTTTTTTCAATATCATGATAAAATGATTTGGTTAAAAAACCCGGAGTCCACTCCGAGTTTTTTAACCAAAGCATTTAGTATAATATCAAAATATTCATATTAAATATTAGTATTTGGGAGATCGTTTATATATATTAGAAATAACAGGCATCCTAGGACACTACCCTGTGGGATGGAAGTGTTGATAATTAGTGGATCTGAACGGATTTGTTGAATTTCCTTAGTGTAGCTATTATGGTGTTCAATTTTAACTTGATGCTCTCTATTTTGTAGATAGGATACGAACCATTTGTGTGCCCTACCTCGAATACCTATTTCATATAGCTTGCTTAACAATACATTGTACTGGACCCTGTCGTATGCTTTGGTCATGTCCAATAATATCCCTATGGTATATTGCTTATTATTTAAAATATTTAGAGCTTCTTGTATATATTTATAGACTGCTAATGTTGTTGAGCGATTCTTCCGAAACCCATTTTGAGACTCATTAAATATTTTGTATTTCTCACAAAAGGAGTGAACTCGGTTACACATAGCTTTTTCGAAATTTTTTGATGCTGTTGGTAGTAGGGCTATGGGTCGATCGATGGGATCGATTTTTGAGTGTTTCTTATGGATAGATCTTATTACAGCTTTTTTAGTTGGTTCGGGAAGGTGCCTTCTTCAAAGGATTGGTTAATTCATAAATAAAAGGGTAATAACAGTTCTTTTGTACAATGTTTGACTAGGAAAGGTGGAAGTTCATCTATACCGCTACTTTTTTGTTTTTAAGATTTCGAATAGTTTCGTGTACTTCGTACGGATCGACAGGTCGCAAGTACATGCTGTTTTCTGTAGGTTGTAAAGCTCGTGTACGATTACAGTTGTTACTATCTGAGTGATAGTTACTTATACCGACTGACGCAAAGAAACTATTAAAAGTATTCGCAACTTGTTTTGGCTCAGATATTTCCAAATTGTCATGTTTCAGTCTTATGTTGTGTCTTTCGTTTCTGACTTTTTTATTTGTACGTTCGTTGATCATACTCCACATGGTTTTTACTTTGTTGCTTGATTTCTTCATTTTATTTGTATAAAGTAGTTTTTTTGATGTTATTACAGCTTTTTTTAATAGTTTTTCGTATTTTTTATAGTATTCTAGCAGAACAGGGTTATTTATTTTTATTGTTAGTATCTTTAGCAATCTTTTATTTTTATATGATTTTTTAATGCTCGTGGTTAGCCATTGTTTTTTGCGAGTGTATGTAATTTTAACTTTTTTCATGGGTATGTATTTATTAGAGTTGCCGCGAATAGTGGTTAAAGCGAATAGTCGAATACCGATTAATCGCCATTCACTTTGGCGAATAGTCGAATAACTCGACATCACTATTCGACATAAAAAACACATTAAAAATATTTCTAATTTCTTCTAAGGTTGTGAGAAAAGAAAACAATAAAGTTAAAGAAATCTGTTTCGTGTTATACATATTTACATATATGTAGTAAATTTAATTTTCCACTTTTAAATGCTGGCAACACTTTTCATAGTTTACGGGGAATACCCCGTTTTGTATAACCCAGCGTTTATTATTATAGGGGATTTCCCGCTCAATCAATACGCTTGTGTTTAGGATAGGCAGCACGCATTTGTTATTTGATTTTAGACATCGGTTGTCGTGTTTTTATTTCTATACTTATTTGAAAATTGCTAATGAATTAAAGACTTGATGAATACTTAATTAGTTAAAGTGTTACTTAAAAAGAAGAACAATCATAACCCAGGAAAAAAATCTCATGTTTGGATACATTTTGAAGAGGAAGAGTTAGAGAACAGTGCAAAATGTGTTTTGTGTGGTGTAAAAATAAGTAGATCAGCAAAAAAAGCAGGAACGGTTTTGCAGAATCATTTGAAATTCAAACACCCAGGTTAGTTTTTTTTTTACTTATATATACTTTATATATATACTTTGGTAAGAATATAATATTTGTTTCAAAAGTTATTTTCATTTATGAAGTATATTGTACTATTGTGAGTTTTGTAGCACATTATTTAAATAATTGCCGCTACCTACGTTCCTGATTAAGGGTTCTTTTCTTTGTTCGCAGATGAGTATTGTAAAATTTATGGAAGCTCAAGTAGTCATGCTCAACATAATGCTCCTTCAGAGTCATCTTCAAGTACCTCCTCGTCCACCCAGTTGCCTAGTCAGCCTTTGGGTGCAACAGTCACTGCAACAACTACTTGAAAAAAAAAAAGCTCTGGGACATCAACGATAGCCGAGCAAAAAGATATCACTACTTGATTGGTGAAATGATTGCTGTTGACAACGAGCCACTTTCCATCGTCGATCATCATGTGGGCTTTAAACGTCTTATTAATAATGCTTTGCCGCAATACACCATTCCTGGCAGGACATATATCACCGAGAAAATAATTCCAGACATGTATGAGAGAGTGGTTAACAAACTAAAAAACTAGTTAGAAAGGGCTGAAGCTATAGCATTTACTAGCGATCTTTGAACTTCTTCTGTAAATAATGCTGCATTTCTGAGTTTCACAGGACACTGGATATCAGAAAACTTTAAACTGAATCATGCTGTTCTAAACATGGCACATTTTCCTGAATCACACACATCAGAAAATATCAAAAGAGAACTGTTACAGTGTGTAACGAAATGGGACATACCCATCACTAAAATATCATCAGCTGGTGATAAATAATGCATTAGATAACAGTTCTCCAATAAAATAAATTCTTACTAGTGCCCGCCGCATAGTGACACATTTTAATCATTCAGGATATACAAAACTTGAAAGTATTCAATCTGAGCTCGGACTTCCTAAGCATAAAATGATTCAAGGTATTCAAACTCGCTGGAACTCAACATATTACTTACTGGAGCGTCTATCTGAACAAAAAAGAGCAATTGCGGTGTATATTTCAGAATCAAGGAGCGTTAATTTTGAAAATTTGACCAGTGATCAGTGGGAGGTTATAGAACATCTGTTAAAGCTCTTAAAACCTTTCGAAGAGATAACAAAAATCACGAGTTCCACATATGCACCTATATCAGATGTGATACCTAGCACTGTTTCATTAAGCAGATACCTAATGAAAGATGCGCTGATTCAACAAACTGCACACGTTGATGATTTTAGAAAGGCGTTGATAGAAAATATGGAAGCCCGTTTTAACTTGGACGATCTATGCTTTAGGAAGACATATTACTTGTCGACATTTTTAGACCCCCGCTACAAGAACTTTTACTTTGACGCTACCCAAGTTGAACGGATCCATAGAGCTGCGCTCAGAGAAGGTCTTAGGCTTTCTTTAGATGACGAAAATGATGATTCGGATCCAGAAACGGCATCCAAAAGGTCTCGTTTAGACAATGAAAGTGAGCAGATCGATTCGGAAACTCATAAACTATTTTGGGCATGTTTTGAAGAATCATCTATAGAGCAACCTACTGAAGAGCAACCCAAGAATGCCACTGCTGAAGAAATCGCCAACTACATCGCATTACCAAAGGCTGACAGAAAAATAAACCCATATGAATGGTGGACTTTGAGTACCAATAAGAATAGATTTCCTATTTTAAGTAAGCTTGCTAAACGATACTTAATCAGACCAGCAAGCTCTGTTTATTCAGAAAGACTATTTTCCGAGGCAGGTTTAATTTACGAGGAAAAACGAAACCGACTTGCTCCCGAACGTGCAGAAAAAAATGTTTTTTTTGCACCACAATCTGCCTCTGTTGGATTTTAAATATTAATTAAAAAGCCTAACTAATTTAATTTCATGAATATGATAGGCACAGGCACATATTACAGATAATAATTGATATTTTGTATTGTTTTAATAGGGAAAATAATTAAAAAGATGTTTATTTTTAACTCATTAGTTTTTTTGTTCATTAAAAGTTTATTTTCGACGACTATTCGCCGAATGCCGAATAATAAATTAATAATAATAAATTTATTTATTTCAGACATTAGTCCATAGATATGTTAGTAACAGTAATCTTAATACTAGCTATTATTCGGTATTCGACGAATATCAAAAAAATGACGAGTAATGCCGAATACCGAATAATAGCGAGTATTCGCGGCAACTCTAGTATTTATTAAGTATTTTTATTATAATTGTGTTAAAAAAGCTGTATTTTCATTGATATTTTTATCTACTGTTAGTATGTTTGACCACTTCATATTTTGTAATTCGTTTTTAAATTTTTCTATGTTAAAATTGTCAAATAACCTTTTCTTTATGTACCAAGTGGTATGCGTATTTTGTTGGGCTGTTTTCATATAGATAATAGCACCGTTATGGTCTGAGAAGCCAAATTCTTCAACTGACGTGTAAAAAGTGTGGATATTAAAATTTGTGAAAATTAAGCCCAAGCATGTGGATGTAGTCAGCGTTATGCGAGTTGGTTTTTTATGTGTTGCGTAAATTTGTGTTCTAACATAAAATTTAAAAATTTGTTTGTTTTTAACCCTTAAAGTTACTTTGTATAGTGTAGTATACATATAACTTTAAAAAAATATTACTACACTTGTGCTAATTTTATCTGAGTTCCTTCATCACAGATCACACTACCGAACGTTTGCTTTTAATTCAAAATATCAATTCGTAGTTAATCTGTGGTAAATTTGTATCAGTTGTCAAAAATAACGACCACATCGCGTCCAGAAATTATTATCAAGGTAAGTTTTATTTATTTTCGTGTTTTAATTAATAATTATAGATTCTCAATGCAAAAATCGGTAAGGTGGATAGTTGTTCTATCCGTTTTGTTATATAAATTATGTGAAAACTATTTTATTTTGATTATTTTTACTTGTTTCTATCTATGTATGGTATACTATACAATGCAACTATAGCTACTATTTGGCATTATTTTAATTGGTATGGTATATTATACAATGCTATGACGACTGCACGAATAGCGTAGTGGTTTAAGCGGTCACCTCGCCGCTTCCTACTACGCCGAGTGTTGTGGGTTCAAACCCCACATGGGACGACACTTTGTGTGATCCACAAATTGTTGTTCTGAGTCTGGGTGTTCTTTGTGTCCGTTTCATGTATGTTTGTAAAGTCCCCACGACACAGGAATGTATTCCTAATGCGGGAGTTGTCTTTTTATAAAAATAGAAATAGAAATATGATCGCTACACCTTACCTCTTTTTTTGCATGTATGGTATACTATACATTGCTACAATCGAAACGGTTTATTGCTACTTACTTGGGTAGAATTTAGTGGCTACGAATAAGGAATAAACATTTTTTTTTGATTTGTTATACACATGGTGCATTAATAACCTCCTGACTTTTATTTGGGTGTGGGTTTGTCTGCATGTTTGCTTAACTTTTTTTTAGATTACAATAAACGGAAGAGGCAGACACATATTATCTTTGGTGACGCCGCTAAATGCTGATTCTGATGGTAGTGATGACTCAAGTAGTGCTGGTGAAGTTAAAACAGTTGAGAGCTCACCGGTACCGTCCCTAGATTCGTCATTTGAAAGGCTGAACCTTCTCCGCAGCCCCACACCGGAGAAGGAAGTGGAGTCACAAACAAGTACTTTTTCGGATGTTGAGCAAGATACTTCTCAAGTTCCTCTCACGCCAATCTTGAACGCTGTGTTCCCAAGCCCTACGCAAAGCAACTATGACAAAATATCTTCGATTAACTCATTGCTGTCTGTATCTTCCATCCAACTATATTCTTCTATGACGAATGAGAGCCCATCAGGTACACGTGGACAAAGAAAACGTGCAGCGCCCTCTGTTCCAGTTAATAAAGTAAAAAAGCGCTGTATCAAAAAACTAAATTTACGTTTCCGTTGGAAGAAAGCTACGTTTCAACACAGAGCTGACATACCTGATCTAAGGTTTGAAGATGAAGTTCCGGTAGATTGGTCACCCTTAGATTATTTTTACCGATTCTTTCCCAAAGATATGGTGAAGCATATAACGATAAACACAAAGGACAATGGGCAAAAATGTATGGCGCTTGTCCCATCGGCGGCCACATCTGTCCTATATATTTTTTAGTCAACAATTATGTATATATTAAGAGTGCAAAAAAATTTCGGCAACTTGTTTAGATAAAAAGTTATAAAGCGTTGATCATATAAAAAATCGAATTAATTAATCCGAAAGTAAGTAAATGATAAAACGTAATGCATATCTAAGTATAAGATAATGATGGATTAAATAAAACTAAAGGTTTATTGGTTATTAAATACATCGATTTATTGACAGACACATATACAATGCTCGTATATAATGCTAGTATTCCTTTAAAAAAAGAAAATGATGGGATTCAATTGTCGTCTACAATAACATCGTTTAAAAAATGAGCTGGTAAACGGATCTCTTCCTCTTGGTTTCTCGCCCACCCTAAATGCCACACTACACACATAATGTGGGCACAGCAACCAAGAGTGCGTTTACCGCTTAGACAACTGCAATAGTAGTTTTCTATGACTTCTCTGCCGCTTTTCTCTCTATCTACTATAATGTACGAATAATATATTTTTGACCTAGTATGTCTAGATTGTATTCGACATCTTAGCAGCCAAACATTTGTTGCTGTGATGCCGTACCTGCCTAGGCCTGTAACATCGGAATCCCTATACGTTTCTATATGATTGACTGATCGCTTGCGCCGTGCGGTCGTGTTCGCTATAAACCGGGTACCATAGTAGTAAACAAAGATATATCATCGCTAGTAATTTATATTTTTATCTTATTAATCCAAGCTTTATGTGAAATTATTTCTCACTGAAATTTTAGAAATCGTTTCTTTTTTCTCTAAAATGGCAAAGTGTGCTAAGTGCAGCAAGGTAATTACAAAAAAATTAGCCGGACTGCAGTGTGGCAGGTGCAATAAATGGTGGCATGCAAGCTGTGCATCGTTAACTACCGAGCAATTAGGCGCCCTAACAGCTGTGGAGTCCGCAGATAGGAAGTGCAAGCCTTGATCTAATCAGACCAATCAAAGACGAATCTCAGCCATCCTCCCAGATGAAGAGGATGTAAATACTGACTCTGAGATAGCAGGGCTAGCAAACCATGGCAGTATGATGCAGGAAATACGGCGCCAAATCAGAGAAACCATACAGGAAGAAATGAAAAGAAGTCTCCAGTTTTTCTCTGACAAATTCGACGAATTTCAGGAGGCAATCAATAGCTATGAAGAAAAAATCAATCAATAGCTATGAAGAAAAAAATGGATAGACAATACAAAGATTTAAACAACAAATATACCCACATTAAAAATAAATCAGAATTTATGGAACAAAAAATAAACGCAATAGAACAAAAAAGCATGAATAATCAGCTGGAAATATGCGGGATCGTCAAACAGAAAAATGAAAATCTCTCGCAAATAACACAAAAAATCTGTGACAGATTAGAAATGGAAGCAGAAAGCGTTATCAAAGTGTACAGAAAGCAAAACAAATCTACCGACGGTCAGAAGAGGAATGCAGGAACCCTGGTAATAACTCTGAAAGAGGATCAACGGGATGCATGGTTGGAAGCAGCAAAAACGAAGGTCATTACGGAACGAGATATCGGAAGAGAGGGTAACTCGAAATTATTTCTAAGGGAGGCACTTTCTCCTACTACTGCTCACCTCCTTTGGCGTGCAAAGTCGGAATTAAAGCTTACAAATCTGGTCAAGTTTGTGTGGTGTAAACGCGGCAACATTCTCATACGGAAAACCGAGTCGGACAAAATATATGTTAATCGATTAGGAAATGGACACAAGAAATAAGTAACAACAAACCGTGAGTCTGTTCCGCTTTCTAATTGTGTTGCAAATCGTCATTAATGTATACCTACACCTACCTAACCATGTCTAATCCTCTATGGATAGTACAACTAGTAATATACTAGAAAGAACTTTTGATACCTGGAATGATTATATGACATCATTACCTAAAAATAAACAGATATTAACAACTTTACATGTAAACATAAGGTCAATCACATTGAACTTTGCACAGATTGAACTTGTTGTGCTGACTGAAGTAAACATTGGGGATACCTGCTCACTTTTGTTTGAAATACCCAATTACAATATGTACACTAACCTAAGAGCCAACAAAAAAGGTGGAGGTGTTGTGCTTTATATACATAAGAGATTAAAATTTACAAGGTCACCAATATGCTCATTCTTTAGCGAAGTTATCATGGGGCGAGCAGAAATTAATAATGAAAAAAATACTATAATTTGTCTTTATAGACCCCCTAATCTCTCAGTCGCCAGTTTCACTAGAGAAATTAAATACTTAATTCAAAACAAAGCCGAAAAATGTAATATTTTACTCGTTGGTGATATGAATCTGGACATTATGAAAAACTGTAATATAAGACATGATTATATCAACACATTACACGAGTTGGGGTTAACGAGCTGTATTAATCAATTTACACGTGTTGAAAAGAGAGGTAACTTGGTCACAAAGTCATGTATAGATCACATATTCGTCCGGGGCAGCACAGCGACAACTGCTACTATCTATTCCGCGGTAATAAATGAGTCGCCAGCTGACCACTATATAACGGCATGCACACTCCTAACTGAACGGCGGCCGCAGGACGATGTAAACAAACGCACTATTTATACCTACGATAGTGAACGGCTGGTGGCTGAGCTGCGCCGAGCGAATTGGAATGCATGTCTTTAATGCGATAATATATGCAACATATTTGCGAACTCGTATGAGCTATGTAAACAACGTAAAACTAGGTTAAATAAGTACAAATCTAACGCTTGTAACTGGGTCAATGAAAGAGTAATATACATGTGTGAACAGCGTAATGCCTTATTAAAAATATACAAAAGGGCACAAACTATAGAAAATAAAATAATCTACAATAAATATAGAAATAAAACGAATAAATATATTAGTCACACAAAAAACAGGTTCTTTAAGAATGAGATTATCAAAAACTTTAACAACTCTAAAAAATTATGGCATTTTACAAATGTGTTATGTTTTAAAGTCGTTAACTCAGTCGACGAAATAATTCAAAAATATTTTTCTTCATCTTATAGTGATGCGGCGAACTTGTTTGCAAAGGAGTTTAAAAAACACAGATATAAATATGAATTCGTGTGGAAAAAAAATGTCAACTGAGGTAACAAACGATACCGAAAAAGGGTTGGATGTGACGATGCGACTGCAAAAGAGAAGTAACGAGGAAACATATAAAATTATCAACAAATTGAACATTAATAAAAGCCCAGGTATAGATGGCATTAGAGCAATTGACATAAAACATATTAACAAAGAAATAACTCCCGTAATTACTCATCTGATTAATAGATGGATCGCTTCATCCAGCTACCCAGACAACCTAAAACTAGGCGTGGTGCGCTCCATATACAAAAAAGGTAATCACGAGGATTGTAATAACTACCGCCCCATCACCATACTATCCTGCATTGACAAGGTAATTGAGAGGTACATAGGAGATAAACTGAGCCATTTCTTACACTCGCATAATATAATTAATTGTAAACAGTACGGATTTCAAAAAGGTCGAAGTACATCTCAATTACTGTGTCAATTTACCAACGAAATTAACGAGCACCTGAATGAAAAACGTCACGTGCTCGTTATTTTCGTTGACTTTAGCAAGGCTTTTGATATGCTACAATATAATGTATTGTATGAGAGGTTGGAGCAGAATGGTATACGAGGACCACTACTGCAGCTTTTTAAAAATTACCATCAAAACAGGTGCACGAAAGTAAAAGTAGGAAATACATACAGTACCAGTATAAATACAGACAAAGGCACCGCACAAGGTTCGATAATCGGCCCAAATGAATACATTATTTATGTAAACCAAATGTGTAAATTGTTTGCACACGGCTCCGTATACCAGTTTGCTGATGACACCTGCCTAATGGTAGCTGAAAAATGTTTAAAAACTGCCGAGCTCAAACTTCAGGAAAACTTTAATATAATGTGCCAATGGGCGCACGACGCTGGCCTGGTGATAAACGCTCAAAAAACTAAAATTATGTGTATAGAATCATCACATAACGGGAGTAGCTACACTCCTAGTATAGTAGCGCACGATCATGAATGTCTTCATGGCAACCTTATGTGCAAGCCTGGCAGCCCGTGTTCTAAGTTAGACCAAGTAAACACACATATGTACTTAGGCCTCATAATAGATAACCGACTTAATTGGGGTGCCCATATAGATCACGTTTGTAACAAATTAAGAGCCATACTTAGCAAACTATATATTTTAAAGTACAAGATGCCGTTCAAAACTTTGCGTTTATTGTATGTGGCACTAGCCGACTCTGTTATTGGCTACGGCTTATGTAGTTACGGCCGCACATACAAAACATATATCGAAAAAGTATACAGGTTACAAATAAGATTGTTGAAAGCTATTGTGCCGCCTTATGTAAAATGTGACAATTACAATGAATTGTTTAAATACTGCCAGGTATTACCAGTACAATCTAAGGTAAAAATTGCCATTATGAAAGAAGAAATACTAAACATAGACCTGCTTTGTGAACAAACACGTAAAAGAAATTTAAGACAGCTGTCATATTTAAAGAAATATTCTGTGCCAAGTTTTAATAATGTATATGGAACTAGAACATGTCGTTACCTTCTACCTAATATTGTAAATGGTTTACCAGATCAAATAACTCATAAATATCTCACTAATCAACCTTATTTAAAAGATTTACAAAAACATTTATTGGAAAACATGGAAACCACTACTTCGTAGCTTGGTTGAAAGTAATGATTGAACATAGTACTCTGTCATAATGTTAAGTAGTGTTGTGTGTGCGCGCGTGTATGTGTGCATGTTCGGCATACATGTGGGAGTACATATCTGTGATTTTATAATATAGCTTCTGTTGTTGTTGTAGTCATCATGCGAACCTACGCTCGCATAAAAACCTGAGTGGTTTAAGCGAGTGGCGTAGTTTTTTCTTAATAATGCACATTGTTAGCTTCACTTGGTATGTACCAAGTGCAAAAATGGTTAAATCCTCCTCAGTCAGCAAAGGAAAATCACTTATGTTAGGTTGGTTTCCTGTAATGCTATCGAAACTAGCCCATCTACGATTAAGGTTGTTGGCTAGGACATACTCTGCTAGGTTATTTGGTTGGTTCATTCTTTGGTTTATAACCTCTATAAATGTTCCAGCGTGAACGCTATCTGACAATGGTTCTCTGCAAGAATTCAATAATGCAGCACCTATTCTAAAATCTGTCATCATATGAGGCAAAGCACGATTGAAAAAGTCTTGTCGGAATAGTTTAATATCGCGTTTGAACCAACTATTTATAACTTTAACAACCCAGCGGCACATAGTAACCAACCTAGACTTATTCGCTTGTTCTGTCGTCAATTGATCTTCGTCTCGATTTTTTGCTTTCGGTAAGTGAGCTTCATAACCATAGGCATGTAAGTCGTCGATTAGTCGTCTGATTCTATGGCTGAATATGGCCCAAAGGCATCTAAAATGTGGCCATCGCAGCACACTATTAAAAACGGTTTCAACAAATTCGTGTATTTGTGTAGACTGTATGATCGCTTTTGGAATAAATAGTTTGCGGACTTTTGTATATATATATATAAGTGGCGTCTGCTATCACAATTGCCTTTCTGTTTAAGGCATTTGCATTTCCAAAAATTGCATTTGGAACTTGTAGGTTTCGGTTAGCTACATCAATTCTATTGAGATGATCATAACCGAGATGCCGGGAACGAAGTCCAGTAAAAGAGAGTCTCTGGCGAACGTTAAATGTCGTTCTAGGGTTCTACGGCTCATATTAAAAAGCGTCGCCAGCCTTTCATTTGCTTCACCGCTTCGCAGTTTCATTAAGTAGCATGTAGCATTGTCACTGGGCTACTTAGGTTTAGTTTAACACCATAGTAAACTTAAATACACGTCAACTAATATTTTTTGCTTATGATTAATACGGAGCTAGTTGTTTACTTGGCAAACAGCGCCATCTCTCCGCAACAATAAGCAGCTGTATAATATCTAATTATCATAAAAGCTATAGCTTTGTTTACATTTCTTATTAAATAATTATTATTATTATTTACTAACCTTACTTTATACAATTATAAAACAACCCAAGTTTTAAGTTTAAACTTCTAATGAATAATTCAACGAATCTTTGAACCATGCATAAACTCAAATCTATGCGTACTCGTAAACCCCTTGAATTCTGTAGTTATGATCATAGAGCCCGTATGAGTCGTTTACTTAACCGAGCACGACAAGTGTGGGGACACTTTTCAGGGGTGAAAGCATTATTAGTAATAAATCTGAAGCTTCTGGCGGTGATTTTCATTAGCCATAATTTCAGTGACTCAGTGCATGCTGAAAATTATATTTTAAATGATAACGCGACCGATGATGTGACACTCAGTAGTGATGATGGCCAGGGTAGTGACAGATTTCAGGATATGTCAGACCATGCATCGACAACTGAATCTTTGGATTCGTTAAATTCTACTGTAGTATCTAATCAAGGCGATGCATTAGGCAATATCGAAGCTTTTGAAGCTCATCTTGCCACAGCTTTCACAGAAGCCAATATGAATCATCAGCAAATTAAAAAAAATAAAATCAGCAAAATTATTTTGAAAGCTCTGAAAACCCATGATTGTTTTTCTACTTTGCACGACGATCCCCGAACAATATTGAAGACTCCTAATTTCTCTACTCCTACTTTGAAAATTGCTTTAGGGGAGTATCTTCATTTAGGTGTTGAACAGGGTCTTAGTCGCATTCTTTTGTCCGCTCCTCCGGAAATGATTCGGTAAAATTATTGTGTAGCCCATTCAAATTAGAATTGTGAATATTCCAGAGATTGTTGATATTTTCAAAAGTGAGAAAAAACTAACAGATGCTACATTGTTTTTTCAACTCGTTGTCGATAACTTTAATAGAATTTCTGAAACTGGTATAGATTTTCAGGGTGAAACTAAATTTTTGAAATTCCGATGTTTTATTGCTGATGCACCTGCGCGATAAGGTCACTGTGGACATAATTCTAAAGCTCCGTGTTCTAGATGCTGGGTTAGAGGGGAGCTTATTCGTCCAGGAGTAACGGTTTATCGTGGTATTGATCATGCTCGTCGTACGCAGGATGAGTATGCATTACAAGTGGATACGGATCATCGCTACACAGAATGCCCTATAGGAAAACTTGATTTTAATGTAGTTTCAAATACTGTATTTGACTACATGCAGTTAGTGTGTTTAGGTCTTATGGAGAAAATGTTTCAGGGATTAATGCATGGCAGGTTTATACAATCAGCATCCTTTTCTGATTACCGCCCTATTTCCGTCCTCCCCTTTCTCTCCAAGGTCCTTGAACGTCTTATTCATTCTCAACTTAGAAGTTTCGTATCCAGAAACCTGCTCCTAAATCCTCTCCAGTCCGGTTTTCGACCCGGGCACAGTACCACTACTACCCTAGTTCATATTACGGAGGACATCAGATCTGCTATGGAGAATGGTGAGCTTACAGTCCTAACATTGCTGGACTTCAGTAATGCATTCAACACTGTTGACTTTGACGTTTTGCTGTGTACATTACGCTCTCTTAACATATCTCAAACTGTGATTGACTGGTTTCGCAACTACCTGTCTGGTCGCCGGCAGCGCATTAGTATTGAAAGCACTGTTTCTTCTTGGTGCAGTACTACAGCCGGTGTACCACAGGGCGGCGTGCTATCTCCGCTACTTTTGTCTGTTTTTATAAACACTATCACCAATGAACTATCTTCTTCCTACCACCTTTACGCGGATGATATCCAGATCTATGCTAGGGCTTCTCTGGCTAATCTTGCTGATGCTGTAGGCACTACAAAAGCTGACCTTGGTAAAATATGTAGGTGGAGCAACTCCCACGGCCTGAAAATCAACCCAACTAAGACTCAGGTCATTGTCATTGGAAGCTCGCGAATGATCTCCATAATTGACTGGACAAAACTGCCTCAAATTACTTGCAATGGTACACCTATTCCGTACAGTAATAAGGTCAAGAACCTGGTTATATACATGGATAGTACCTTATCCTGGGGTCCTCAGTTACAAGAGCTGAGTCGCAAAATGTTTGCCGCTGCAGGGTCGTTACGCCGACTACGCAACTTTCTACCTTTTTTTTTTTTTTTTTTTTTTTTACGTGTGGAAATCCCCTCGGACCGTCACCCCGCCGGGGCTCTCGTTCGGCGGGGCGGTGTGTCGGACTCGAACCGACTAAAACCACACGGTGTGCCCTCTTTGCGCTTCCAGTTTAGGAAGGGTCCAGGTAGCTATCTCCTTCTGGACCCCTCCCAGCGCCGGCCCGCTCCTGGCGCGGGCTCCGTCTCAGTGCACCCTCTCTTTAGGCGGCGTCCGGCACACGCGGACGTCGCCCCCTCGCGGCTGGCCAAACTAATGCGGGTGGAGGGGAGAACCCATCCCGTCCACCCGCGACCACACTCAGGGCGGCATGAGGCGCAGGTGAGCGCGCCTCCGCCGCCCGGTTCGCCGGCGGCGGATCAGGTCCGAGTGGAGGTCGTCCTCCCGGGCCTTCTCCGCCGCCTCCTTCTGCGAGATTACCTCCTCGCAGAAGGTTGCGACCGCGGTAAAACAACTGTCGCTACCGGCCATGGAGCGAAATATGGCCGGTAGCGAGAGATCTGCTCCGATGACTGCAGTGAGGGCCCGGCGCTGCGTCGCCCATGCGGGGCAAACCGCCAGCGTGTGCTAGGCCGAATCCTCACCGCAGTCGCAGTGGTGGCAGTCGGGACTCGATTCCCTCCTAGCGACCGAGTACAGGTACTTTCCGAAGCAACCGTGCCCGGAAAGCACCTGCGTCAGCCGGAAGGAAAGGGTCTCGTGCTGCCGCCCTGCCCACTCGGCGATGACCGGCTGGAGAGCCTCCACGGCGGCGAAGCCAGCGCGTGGAGTCTCCAGCCGGAACGACCATCTCACCATAGTGGCTCGGCGAGCGGCTTCGCGCCACTCGCGCACGTCTTCGGGCGGAGGGCGAAATCCGCTCTCCGCCCGGAAGTCAGCCACTCGCCGATACTACGCCGATCTATTACAATTCCAAGGTATGTATATTTCTCAACTATTTCAATCTGTGGACAGCAACATGTAGTATTTTTAGTATGTAAGCAACTATGATCGTGTGCGATTAGGTTTTTGATGGGCAACTGTTTAACATACGGAGATTTGATGATCATTAATTTTGTTTTGCTAGCGTTTAGTACAAGTCCTGTATCATGACACCATTTTGTTAGGACATTTAGGTCAGACTGCAGAAGATCACATGCCGCTTGTGGATTTTTGTTTCCAATAACAAGGCAAGTATCATCTGCGAACTGATAGCATGTACTATTGACAATGCAATTACCCATATCGTTGACGTAGGATAAAAACAGCAGCGGTCCAAGCACCGAACCCTGCGCCGTTCCCTCCGTAACCGACACTGTTTTGCTATATTCGTTATTCACTTTAACTGAAAATGTTCGATCTTTCAAGTAATTTTGACACCAATTTAGCAAAGGACCACGAATCCCACAATTGTCTAGCCTGTCTATTATTATCTGTGTGTGTGATCGTAAGTATGCAAGAAATCAAGTCTTACTGTCCCGCAGAGTTTGTCCATAGGCCTGACAATGCAGAAAAGCATAGTAAATTTAAAGCTACTGAACAGAGGCAAATACTTTTTTATACTGGCCCTGCAATGTTTTATGATTTGATGAATTCAGCTGTATTTATGCACTTTCTTCTACTTCATGCATCTATGAGGATATTTGAAAATCTTTAAGCTTCCAATGAATTAATCAACTTAGCAAAACAGTTCATAAAATATTTGTTGATAGAGCATCAGATGTTTATGGCATTGAATTTCTTTCATACAATACCCATGCTTTGTTACATCTTGCTGAGGATGTGAGATCATTTGGAACTTTAGATTCTTTTTCTGCACTTCCATATCAAAATAATATGACGTATTTTATAAAATTGAGCAGAAAACCCGCTCAACATATTTGGAACAAATTTCTGAAAGACGTGCTGAGAATTCTTCTGTTCACGTCAGGAAGCATGTTGATAGCAACTGTTTAAAATTTATCAGTTCACATTCAGATGGCCCAGAACCTAAAATTGATTATACCTATAGGCAATATAATAAAGTAGTTTATGGAGGATCTCAGGTATTATCAGTATTTCAGTCTGATTGTTAAATCGGGTCTTAGGTGGGCTACGGTCAAATGAAACTTCTTTTATAAAATAATCGACACGTAATTTAATGTCTTGAGTAATAGACCGTAAATAATAACTGTATGCGCAGTCGCAGCAGATCCTCATTCACGATGTCCCTCGTCGCGCCCCCGCACGTCGCACCCTCTCCCGGACAGAATCGGCCGTGGGTGCGCGTAGACATGCTGCCCGGGTTGAAGTGTTACTTCAAGAGAATGGAAGAGGACAAATATTGTTGAATCCTCGTCGAAGAGTCCCTTTCTTTGTCTTCACCCGGCGACCCTCACCACTCCATCGTTGCCGGGATAAATCTTCACAACACGCCCCAGAAGCCAGAGCAGAGGCGGTAGAGCCTTGTCTTTTACCAAGACAAGCGCACCCAGTTGCAAGTCGGTAGAGGCTGCAACCCATTTGTGTTTCTGTTGAAGTAGGGAAACATCATCATCATCATCAACAGCCTTTAACGGAGGACGGGCTCGGCGTGTACTGACACTACCACCGAGCAGGCAGGGGGACGTAGTCTCCTTGTCACCGTCGGCAGATCGTAATCCCGAGAAGAGCACTGTGGTCAAGTCTCGCGGCTCTATACGCGGATACAAATATGCACATTAACTTCCTCAAGCTTGGTAACTAAATGCTTTGGTTTATTGTATTCAATAATTGGTTTACTTAAATACTCTGGTCCGTTAAACCAAATAGAACTGTTAAAAAGTTCTCCGGGAGCTACACCACGAGAAGCGCAGTCAGGCGGGTATGTTTAGAAGAAACATGTGACCAATGCTTAATATCCAAAGTATTCAATATATCAGATACGCGATTGCTACAAAAGTTTTCCATCGGCTATGATGGCAATTTAATAATGCGAGAACGACTTCTGAATCTGTTCAAGCGTACAGATTCTCCTGTGCGATTTCAAGAACCTTAGCTAATTCTACGATAAGTTTAGCTAAAAGGACGGCTCCACAAAGTTCTAATCTTTGTATAGATACCTGTTTTATAGGAGCCACCTTTGTCTTTGAAGTAATTAATGCTACGTAACTCTAACGTATACTAAAGCCGCGTAAGCTGTCTTTGAAGCATCAGAGAACCCCTGAAGTTGAACCTGGACATTGCTTGACTGTGTGCTATACCATCTTGGAATTTTTGTTTCCTAACGAAACCAAATCTTTGCGATAAGTCAACCATTCAGTTAATAAATCATGTGGAATTTATTGATCCCATGACAAACCTGCTAACCGGAATCTTTGTAATATTATCTATTTCTATCCCTAAGGCCTCGAGGTGCAAAATATTGTAGGACTTTTGAGGTGCCCATTTGTCATAATTATTATGGCCAAAGATGCAATAAATATTTAGTACCAACTATATATAACAGTTTACCTACAGACATAGAAAGTGCTTGTACTTCAAAACGGTCGTTTAAACACAAAGTAACAAAGTTTCTTCTAAATGTGATCAGTGAAAACATGACAGGAACCTAAAGTATAGTTATTATAACTATACTTTAGGTTCCTGTCATGTTTGTTATGTCATGTTAGTTAAGTATTTTTGTTAACAATAACTAATCACTAGGTTATTTTAATTGAAATTGAATTGAATTTGAAATGATCGTTACTGTAATTTTGCATGTTATTTTTATTATTTTAATTTTTTTTTTTTTAGTTTTTGTAAAAAGGATTTGATAATGTTATTATTAAATTATAATAAAGAGTGTAATAACAATAGTTAAAATAATGTAATATGATAAAGTGGGAGCTACGTCTGCCAACAAACTGCTGTGCAGTTTGGCAGAAGTAATTGAATATTGTAATACGTTTTTAAATTTAAATAAACAATATTATTATTATTATTATATTATTCCTTTCTCTATCTTTTATTCTATTTAATAATACTTTGCTATTGCTAACCCATTTTTTTAACTCAAAACCACATTTCGATAGGACTGTACTGAGTTTTGTATAAATATTAAACCCTTCTTCAAAATTTTCAGAACTAGACATTAAGTCATCCATGTAAAAATCATTTAACATAGTTTTCGCTATCTCTGGATCTTCTGAACATTCGTCAGATGCCATCTGGTGAAGAACGCGTACTGCTAAATACGGTGCTGATGCAGTACCAAATGTTACCGCCACCAATTTGTAATCTTCTATTTCCTTGTCAGGACTGCCCCTTCAAAGTATTCGCTGAAATATTGTGTCTTTCCTGTCAACCAAGATCTGACGATACATTTTCTCAATGCCAGCGATCAGACATATAGGATGTTTCCTCCAACGCATAATTATATGACGTAAATCGACTTGTAACGTTGGCCCTACTAATAAACAATCATTTAATGACATACCATTAGATTCTTTACAGGATGCATCGAATACGACTCTTACTTTGTCGTAGGTTTGTCCTCCCTGATGACCGCGTGGTGAGGTAAGTATATAGCTGCTCTATTATTTCTATCCCTAACGGGTTGCATACGATTCAAATCTAAATATTCTTGTATAACTTTCGTATAATGTTCTCTTAATTTTTTTTTTATTCAGTTTTATTTCTAAACTATTTAATCTTTTTACAGCTATATTCTTAAACTCGCCATATCGTACAACCCGATCAGCATCCCGAAATGGTAAACGTACTACGATTGAAATAGATCCTCACAACGTTGTTCGTCCTCGGTGAGCATTTTCTTCGTTTTCAGACGGCTCCTTTTCGATTTCCAAAAACTTATTTGTCATATATGATTAAATAGAACGAAATATTATAAAGAAACATAAAAAACTCATCGACTAAAATAATAATTATGAGTACACTGGTATAGGTGTAATATTACATTCGTTTATATTTACTAAGTATCAAAGCTTATGAATATGTATTAGCTGGTTAGACATAATACTAGAAGACAACATAATTATTTTTATTTTTATCTTTTTTTGTTGTGTGCTGCTATATAGCAATCTGTTCCTTCAACAACAATAAACCATTCCTCTCTTTGACCATTCGGTACTTTTATTGTTTTTTATGTAAAGCGGCTGCTCAGTGCTCAGACTAGGATGTCGCTTCGCTTTAGCCGCGTGTGTTGTAGGCCTCCCTTTCCAATTACTAGTTCGTTTTGATGTTCGGTTAGCCTATTTTGATATAGGATGCTGTACTGGCTTATTTCCTGTTTGACTGTTTTTATGTTATTTTTTTATTTATTCATATCTCATCGAGTAACAAAACTCATAGTGTTAGTAACAATTTGACTTATAACTATGTTAGTAAATGAAAAATAAAAACACAACGAAACACAATGACATGAACCGGTACCTACCATGGCACATACATGGGCATTATGCTGCAGGTCCAGCAGAGAGTCTGCAACACCGGTTCACGATCGCGCAATCCATTCGGCTAGCGATCATTTTTAGAATGCTGTTGGTGCTGCCCCGCACCCTGCGTACCATCTCTTACGCATTACTGTATAAAAGCAATCAACGCGGGCTTCTGCAAACATCCCTGAAGCACTACAGAAACGTGGCAACCCCACCAGCACCCTAAACGCGTTGTTATGTTGAACTCGATCCATATACATGTATTCATTGCTTATGCAATTCGAGATGTTAAACATAGTTCTCAGTGCCTTGCTTTGGAATCTCTCAAGTATGTTTATGTTGCTGTTACTTGCTGTACCCCACAGTTGGATCCCATATGTCCAGATAGGTTTTATGATTGTTTTATAGACCATCATCTTGCTGTTGTTACTTAACTGAGAGTAGCTTCCTATTAACTAGTAGAGGCTTCGAAGCTTACCATCGAGCTGTTTACGTTTGGCCCATATATGTTTCTGCCACGTCAGTCTTCGATCAAGGTGCATTCCCAGATATTTTGCATAGTCCTATTGAGGGATCTCTTGGTTATCCAGAGTTACAGTTGGACAAGTCTCTTTCCTAAGAGTGAACGTCACATGGACTGATTTAGTCTGATTTGCTTTTATTCTCCATAGTTTAAGCCACTTGTCTACCTCATTCAAATGAGCCTGCAGCTGTGCCGAAGCAGTTTCTGGATCGATGCTTGTAGATAACAATGCCGTATCATCAGCGTACGCTGCAGTCATTGTATTTTCATTAGTTGGAAGGTCTGCAGTATAGATCACGTATAGCACAGGCCCTAGTATACTACCCTGAGGGACGCCTGACTTGATGTCGTAGAGTTGTGAGTATTCATTATTGCATTTCACCTGAAAGCTTCTCTTATTGAGGTATGAGATAAGAATTGGCAGAAACGAATGAAGTAGCAACCTCTTAATCTTGTATAACAGCCCATTGTGCAATACCCTATCAAAAGCTTGGCTAATATCCAAGAATACCGCAGAACAGTACTTGCGATTCTCTAGACACCTGCTGATAGTGTCAACAGTGCGATGAACCTGTTCGATTGTACCATGATTTTCACGAAATCCAAATTGATGGTTTGGGATAATTTTGTTGAGATGCTCCTTCATTATGGTAAGCAGTATCTTTTCTAAGAGTTTTCCAATCACAGGTAGTAAGTAGGCTTATTGGTCTGTACGAGGTGGTTTCCTGTGGTGGTTTCCCGAGCTTAGGCACCATCACCACTTGCGCTATTTTCCACTGTGCAGAAAAGTGCCCAAGTCACAGACAAGCGTTAAGGATTTTGACTAGTCCCATAAGTCCCCTATGTGGTAGGTGTTTTAGGAGTGTTGTATCAATGAGGTCATATCCTGGAGCTTTACCCTCTTGGAGATGTTTTATTTCCCGCAGTATTTCTTTGGGTGAAGTGGCTTTTAGGGGCAAACACATTTGTATAGCCGTTTTCAGGGTTCCTCCACTGCGTTTGTGTGGTGCTTACACGAGTCTTGAAAAGGTTGGAAGACCGTGCTTAGGTGCTCGGCAAAGGCAGTTGCTTTTTCCTGGTCAGATCTGGCCCATCCACAAGTGTTGTTTCTTATGGGTGGATTATGTGTGAAGGGTCTCTTCATTTTTTTAGTTGCTTTCTATAGTGAGTAATTAGTGTCTGAAGTAGGAGATAAGGATGCTAAGTAATTTTGCAGATTGTCATTGTAAAATTGTTTTATTAAGCTCTTTAGTTCTTCAGAACATCTGTTAAAGAGTCTTTTATCTCTTGGGTATCGAGAGGTCTGCCAGGTTTTGCGTAGTCTACGTCCCTCCAATATTTTTTCTTTAATATTTTTAGGGTATACGTTTTGTTTAAATGGTCTTCCCCTGCTCTTAGGCGTGGATTTATAAGCGGCTCTATGTATAGCTATGTTCAATTGCTCCACTTCATTTTCCATTTAACTGTCTTAATCTAACCTTTAGGTTAATTTCTGTTGCTATAATATTTTTAAACATTCCCCAGTTTGTGTTTTTTAAGTTATATATTCTTGTTGGTGCATGAGTCAGTGCTAGAGACGTGCTTATAGTTAGGATAATGGGTGTATGGTCTGAGCTTAAATTCTTCTATCTGAGATTCTGTTGTCGTACAGTTAATATCAATGTTTTTAGAAATATAGAAGTCGAGTAGATCAGGTATCTTATTTCTATCGGTTGGCCAGTAAGTTGGTTTGTTTCCGGTTAGGATTTCCAGTCTCATTTTCTCGGCTGTGCGAAGTAATTGCCTGCCTCTTGGATTAATCAGTCGGGACCCCCATTGTGAATGTTTAAAGTTCTAGTCTCCGCCACTAATAAATCTTGTGCCTAATGTCAGAAAAAACGTTTCGAACTCTGTTTCAGATATGCTGTGTTTAGGTGGACAGTATACAGCTGTGAATGTTATGTCGCCTTTGTTGTTCAAAACTTTTACTGTAGTTGCCTGTATTTTCTCAGTGCAATATTGCTCCAGGAGGTAGTGTTTGATATTATTTTTAATTTAATTTAATTTGCAGAGCCACCATGACTATTTCCAGTTGGGTGATTGGTAGTGTGTTGTGTAGTTTTTAAAAACGACGTAGGATTTGGTAGTGAACCTGGTTTCTGATATAAGGGCAATATCATTTTTTTCTGTGTGAAGGAATGTTTCGAGTTCTTTACGTCGTTGCGTCAAGCCGTTGGCGTTCCAAGTAATGACTCGGAGGTTGTGTCCAATCATTTCTTAGAAAGGCTACTGACTAGTTGAACAATACTGTTCAGTAGTGTTCAGCATTCTATCCATCATGTTTTCCATAAGTGTCATCATAGTTTGTTGCATCTTTTCGATCATGGTTTCCATTAGCTGTGTAATATTCACGATGTCTGTCGTGCTTCTCTGTGCGTGTAGTCTGTGTAGTAGGTTTTGGTTGCGTTTTAGTTATTTCCGAGTATGTCATTGTCATCAAATTATGTTTGCTCTTATTTTCATGTCTATTTGTTATGTCCGAGTTCTTATTGCTATCTTCGCTTTTATTTAATTGATCCATTACTTGTGGTCTCTCTTTTATTCTTGACGTGGGCCTCAAATCTCTGGCATCTTTTACATTGCAATACTTCTTGTTGTGTTGTTTTATATGGAGCTTCAAAGCTTATCTTCATATTATTAATATGCTTGAGATTGAATATATCTTTGTTGTTATATTTTGGTTCTAAGTTTACATAGAATATAGGCAGTGGTTCCTTTATAGCTCTATGTAATATATTTACTATCTGCCTGACTGCGTGCCCCTTTTCTTTTAATCCTGTTACTATTTGTGTAGTATCTTCTGTAGTGTAAACCTCGTAGAATAACTCTGTACGCCCTTTCGCTTTTTAACTAGTACGTGTAATGTGATATGTTGTTGGCAATTAAATTTTCTCTGATACATTTGTATGCTTGGATGTCTTTTGGCATGATTTTAACTATGTGGCCTGATCTGAGTGTCGTCATAGTATATGTGTTAGTTTCCAAAAACTTATTCATGGTTTCCTTAAGGGATGCTAGATTTAATACTCCTGTCACGAATATTGGTTCAGGTTTAGGTATGTATTCCTTTTCCTGTTTATTAGAGTTTTGATGTTGTTCATCTTCTAGTATTTCAATTCTATTCTGTCTTAGTATACTGTATTTTGTGTTGTTTTTTATTTTTTTGTTGATCTCATTGCGTATTGGGCTAGACAACATAATTAAATGATTATTTTTAATTATTTGGAACATATAATTTAGTACGGTTTTTATGTATTATATCGATTTTACCGTCTCTGGAAAGGACAATGGCAAGTCCCCATACATAATTTTATTTGAACTGAAATGTTAGCGTTTAAATATCAAAAAATCCTTAACACTTGAGAATTTATTCTTGACCATTCTCATATCAAAATTACTTGCGTCTAAAGTCTAGGAAAAAAGATATTGGATTTTGAATGTTTCGAGGTTAAGTACTAACATATTGTTAATGTTTTGTTTGAAACTAGATGGCGTTGTGTGTCAGATAGCCGAAAATGTTATTTTCATTATTATTACAGTATATGAAATAAAACAAATAAAAGCATAACATCTATTCGAGTTTAACACTAAATTAAACAAAAATAAAATAACAAACGTGGTGAGTCCGGAACTTAACAGGATCTAAACCACAGATTAAGAGATATGTACTAAACGACGACGTATCGACATTTTGAAAATATCGATGTATGTCTATTTATGTGCCGTTATCAATGACAATGTATTTTTCTCATCACACTGTGTAGTGGAAAATAACGTAACTATATTCTATTTCTTTAGTGTGTTTAAAATCGTTTAAAGAGAGTCAAAAATATTTTAAATCATTTCTAATTATGTTGATTCAGTCACTCTACCGTACGAGTGAAGACGTGGGCAGAAGCAAATTCATAATCATAATAGTGAACCTTCGATAAATATTTCAGCCAAAGCTATAAGAATCGATTATCGATAAATTGTTCCATAATATAATATTGCCACCACGCATCCCTAGTCAGTTATACGTGATGGCGAATCTGACATTACGTACTTAAGTCAAATAAAATCTTCAAAAATATCTTATCTTTTATAAGACTTATACAACACATGGTGGTGTAATGATAAATCATAGAAAATTTTTTGATTAAGTTTACTGTGACTCGATTTTTTAAACGCTTAAGTTTTAGGTAAATATGTTTCTGCCATTGTTCTTTGTACATTAGGTGACATATCTTTTATTACAGTAAATGGTCCCAAATATACATTGGCTAGCTTATTACCAGTTTCGTTTTCTATTAATATTACGAGGCATGCCTTTTAAGTTTTGTCGTTTGAAGAAAAAAACACAACTAGAACCGTATAGTACTTTTTATTGTTTTTCAAAGTATTCACCACGTAGCTTAATACACTTTTCCATTCGCTTAAACCAGTTATTATAACATTTATTCCACTCTTAAGTGGGGGTATTCAAAATGGTTGACTTGAAAGCTGACTTGACTTGGAACCGTTGACCACGAAGACTTTTCTTAATTTTAGGAAATGTAAAGAAATCGTTAGGGCTTAGGTCAGGACTAAATGGGGATGCTAGGCTAGAAAACCTCCCCGTGGTGCACCCTGGAAACGCTGGCGATGGTACTGTTTCCTCCTTGTCCTCTTGGAGGAGAGGATTATCGCCAGCGGCCAATATTCTAGCAGAAGAGGTAGCCGTTCATCGGCTCTCGGGCAAGGCCTGGTCCAGCAGGGTGGGCGTGTCTGCTGGTTGCCCTGCTGGCTCTTCGCTCTTCGGAGCATGGAGGAGGAAACCTCGGTAAAAAACCGGATGGCGGGGCCCTGTAGGGGCCACAGTTTCTCCGCTGACAGCGGTGGAGAAAGGAGGACGGGCTCGGCGTGTACTGACACTACCACCGAGCAGGCAGGGGGACGTAGTCTCCCTGTCAACCGTCGGCATATCGTAATCCCGAGAAGAGCGCTGTGGTTAAGTCTCGCGGCTCTGATCGGGGGCGAGGGTCTTGGCTTAACCGCCCGGACCGCGAGGAAGATAACCTCTCTAAAAAATTCCCCGAATCCCGTGTTCTGGTACGTGGCCAGGGGATGCATGGCTGATGGGAAGTTCAGTCTCGAGCGCACTCCAAGCCGAGGTACCTGCGGACCCCTCGGTTGGGTTAAAAACTTACGCTTGCCCGGGTAATGGGGGATCTCTGCCCGGGTGGACCTTTAGTTCTCCCCCACTCGTGGGATTATTATGGAAAATCTTAATTTGAACAAAAAGAAAACGATCGGAAAAAAAAACACACAACAGACAAAGGCAAGCCTAACGGACAAGGAGACGAAGAGGAGGAACAGTGGAGTGGATGGGTCGTCCACTGAGGGTGAGGGAGCGTCGGGAACGCCTATCTCGGTGGGGCTCCCAGAAGTCAGTCTGACGCTGGTCTGTCTGAGAAGGTAATTTGAGGTGTCGGCCCATGTCGTGCGGTGTTCCACAGGGGTCTGTTCTTGGACCCCGCTTGTGGAACATAGGGTACGACTGAGCCCTTCACGCCGATTTCCCCCCCGGGCTGGGTGTAATCTGTTACGCAGACGATACCCTGGTGACAGCCCGGGGGGCAAACTTCCAAGAGGCGGCGCGCCTGGCCACAGGGGGAGTCTCCCTGGTGGTCGGGCGCATTGAGGCGCTTTGCTTACGGGTGGCCCTAGATAAGACGGAGGACCTGTTATTTCATGGGCCCCGTCGTGGTCCACCCCCTGGCGCCTCAATCGTGGTCAACTCGGTCCTCGTACCGGTTCGGGCCCAGATGAAATATCTGGGCCTGATCCTCGACGGGAGGTGGCTCTTCGACGAGCACTTCCGACAGCTTGCTCCAAAGCTGGTCGGCGCTGCGTCTGCCCTAGGGCGACTTTTGCCCAATATGGGTGGACCCAGCGTCGCGACAAGACGGCTGTACACGGGGGTTGTCCGGTCAATGGCACTGTACGGTGCACCGGTGTGGGCGGCGGCTCTGACCGCCCAGAATAGGGTACGCCTCTGGCGCCCTCAGAGGGTAATGGCGGTCAGAGCCATACGCGGTTACCGCACCGTTTCGACGGAGGTGGCATGCGCGTTGGCCGGAACTCCCCCGTGGGATTTGGAGGCGGAAGTGCTCGCCGAAGTTTATCGGCGAGTGGCTGACTCCCGGGCGGAGAGCGGATTTCGCCCTCCGCCCGAGGATGTGCGCGAGTGGCGCGAAGCCGCTCGCCGAGCCACGATGGCTCGTTGGTCGTTCCGGCTGGAGACTCCACGCGCTGGCTTCGCCGCCGTGGAGGCTCTCCATCGCCGAGTGGGCAGGGCGGCAGCACGGGACCTTCCGGCTGACGCAGGTGCTTTCCGGGCACGGTTGCTTCGGAAAGTACCTGCACTCGGTCGCTAGGAGCGAACTGAGTCCCGCCTGCCACCACTGCGACTGCAGTGAGGACTCGGCCCAGCACACGCTGGCGGTCTGCCCCGCATGGGCGGCGCAGTGCCGGGCCCTCACTGCAGTCATCGGAGTGGATCTCTCGCTACCGGCCGTAGTACGCTCCATGGCCGGTAGCGACAGTTGCTTTACCGCGGTCGCAACCTTCTGCGAGGTAGTAATCTCGCGGAAGGAGGCGGCGGAGAGGGCCCGGGAGGACGACCTCCACTCGGACCCGATCCGCCGCAGGCGAACCGGGCGGCGGAGGCCCGCCTATCACAGCCTCATGCCGCCCTGAGTGTGGCCGCGGGTGGACGGGGTGGGTTTCCCCTCCACCCGCATTAGTTTGGCCAGCCGCGAGGGGGCGGCGTCCGCGTGTGCCGGACGTCGCCTAAAGAGAGAAAAATATATTGAGACGGAGCCCGCACCAGGAGCGGGCTGGCGCTAGGAGGGGTCCGGATGTCTTAACAACAGCTGTTCCCGGATCCCTCCTGTTACAGGCGCAGAGTGGCACACCGTGTGGTTTTAGTCGGTCCGAGTCCGACACACCACCCCGCCGCAAACCCCGGAGGGGTGACGGTCCGAGGGGATTTCCACACGTTAAAAAAAAAAAAAAAAAAAAGGCCGGCAGTGAGACAGAATCCAAATGCAACGCAATGACATTACAATCCAATAAGAAAATAAGGTATAATTTGAAAATTTAGATATAAATTAAAGAATTTAAGGTATAAATAGAACCCTGATTCATCTGTAAAAAAGAAAATTATAGGTTATTTGCCTATCTCAAAAGATGAATCCTAAATCTGGCAAGATACAATAGTTTACTCACTAGGGTCCCAAAACGTTTCACAAACAAAGCAGCGGCATTATAATTAATTCCTGTAACCAAATAAACAAAGATTTAGAACAACTAATCTCGACAAGCCAAGTATGAAGCACGTGGCTTAACAAGACTTACCTTTTTAATGAAAATAACAATTCGAACCAGTAACTCGAGTCTTTAACGAGATTGGCCAAACATTTAAAGATGAAATATGCCCTCGTTTACAACAAAAAAATATGGATTACTAATCAAAAAAAATTACAATCACTCGCCCTGACTCATCTCACCCGGGCCGAAATCCAAATGTGACGCTCTCTTGACTTTTCACTATAACGCGTCCAAATGTTGCCAGAACAAGAAAAACTAAATCGATAAATTACCATAGACGATCAGCACCGACTATTATTCTCGTCCACCTCATCGACAATCGGCACTTGCTGAAACGTCATAAAATTCGACTGACAAACTAAAAACACGTCGATGATTCAATTTTCTGTAATGGTGCGAAATGCACCGTTACAATATATTCCCAAGCATGTGGAAGCATTCCATAGTGCGACCTATACCCAAAATTGGCTTTCCGGATACTACAAAGGACCTTAGACCTATTAGCCTACTTCCTTGCTTGTCAAAAGTGCTGGAGAAGGTGGTATATGTGCAGGTCATGCAATACTTGGAGGCCAATGGTATATTTCCACATAAACAGTCTGGCTTTAGGAAGGGACGTGCAACAGCAACGGCCTTGTGTGACGTTGTGGGCACCATCTTGGAAGCTAGGGATCGCGGAGAAGGAACTATACTCGCCTTGCTAGATTACTCCCGCGCTTTTGATGCCATTGATATATCCTTACACCTGTCCAAATTAGCATATTATGGATTTGCCCCTGAGTCAATCCAGTGGTTTCACAGCTACCTCTCAAATAGGTCCCAACAGGTAGAAATATATAAACAGGATTGATCAGTTATGTCATCCCCCCCCTCTTGCAGTAACCAGGGGAGTTCCACAAGGTTCCATCCTGGGGCCTCTTTTGTTTATATTGTACACAGCCGACATAACTGATTGCTTCTTAAATTGTGGGTACCACATGTACGCAGATGATACTCAGCTGTTTTTGTCATTTAAGCCTAATGAAACTAGGTCAGCGGTGGATAAGATGAACAAGGATCTAGAAAGAGTATTCAGATGGTCTGCAGAATACTCCTTAGCTCTAAACCCAGTGAAATCCAAGTTCATGATATTGGGTAGTAAGGGACAAATCCAGTCTATACTGCAGGCTGACCCTGCTATCATCATAAACGGACAGAAGATTGCAAGGGTAGATGAAGCTAACAACTTAGGACTACTAATGGACCCAGAGCTGAGATTTGAAGCACATGTAAATAATGTGGTTAGGAATTGTTTTTATAGGTAAAAAATTTTATATAACATCCGTAACTACCTCAGTATACCATTAAGGAAACAATTAGTAGACAGTCTGGTGCTATCCAGATTCAATTACTGTGATGTAGTATATGGTCCATGCTTATTATCCAGAACAAAAAACCTCATACAAAGAGTTCAAAATGTCTGTGCTCGTTACTGCTTTAGGATTCCTAGTCGTCATCATGTAACACCATATTTGAATGAACATAATATTGTAAAGATGGAAGCCAGAAGGAAGCTGCATTTAGCCAGCTTACTGTTTGGTGTAGCTAAAAAAAGCAGTCCCACCTATTTGTATGAGAAAATAGACTGGAGGCATAACCACTTCTCATACTCCATCAGACCATCAGCCAGAGCACTCAGCATACCAGGACACAGAACAGCAGCGTTTCGGGGTAGTTTTAAATATGCAGCAACACAATGCTGGAACTCAATACCACCGCCAATTAGGGAACTAAAAACAATAGTCACTTTTAAAATGCACCTAAGAAAATACATCCTCGAACAACAAAAACGCCAGTAACAAATTTACATACCTCTGAGGTTATGTTCCATCAACAGGTGATTCCAGCACTGTGTAGCAACTCATGGGTCACCTACACCTGCTCATTTCTAGCCTGGTTGTGCTCCTGACGGAGGGTTGATTAAGATGGGTCAGCAAACTGTGCGGTGTCTTTCTCTTTGAGTACTTTCACAATTTTGAAAACCTAAAATAGATGATAGTTAGTAAGTTAATAGGTATAATAATAATAACCATACAGTAAGCAATAAGTTTTAGTTGTAGTTGTAGTTAATACGTGATAGTCAATTGTAGTTTTATAAGTTTGGTTGTTTGTTTTTTTGTTGTGCTAGCGTTAAGTTGTTTTTACAATATAGCCTACTTACCAAATCCAGTCCTTGTGTCATACATGACATCACAAGCAGCACATAAGAGCTATCCAGTGGTAATTGCGGCTGTCGGCGTCAAATCAGTAATTCTGGTGGGCACTGAAAATCAGTACTGGGACGGACCATGTCCACCACAGTAAATGCTGAGGGTCCACCTATTCTGTGGAACACAGCGTACAACTCTCATCCGCACAAGCTATCTATGTGGTTCAGATTGAGAGGACTGCTTGGTTACAAGCAAAACATAGTACCAAAAATAATAGTGATCACCGCGTCAGCGCTACGTCATATATGATCACAGTCTCATAGACTACTAAATACTCATGACCACAGATAGCGTAGTATAGTGTTGCACGTACGTCAATAGTTTTAAGCTTTTAAAAAATGTAATATTATTGTAGTTGTATTAAGTTAGTATTAAGTTAGTTATATTAAGTTGTATGCTGTGTTCTCTTACAGAATAAAGTTTTTTTTATTATTTTTTTATATGTCGCAAATAGAGTTGCGATAATTAAACAAATAATACCGGCGTCACAATGGACTTATATTGATACGAAATTTAATCCCGCGGACTGCGCAACGCGAGGACTATATCCAAGCAAACTTTTAAACTTTGAACTGTGGTGGAAAGGTCCGGCTATTTTGACTACCTTTAGAGGGAAACAAAATCTCAACACAAACTGTCTATTTACTACAAACATTGATAAAAAACAAGAAAATTTTATCAGAAACAAAGGTGACAATGACAATTTAATTTATAACTTACTAAACAAATATAGCTCTCTGACCCGCGCGAAAAGGGTATTGGCCTGGATTATGCGCTATATTATTATGACGCGAAGAAAGGCAATGACCGACATAGAATTTGATGCAAACAATAGCCGATCACATTATTTGACAATAAACGAACTTGATACTGCCAACCATATGTTTATAAAATATGCGCAGAATTGCGACATTGAAGTGGAACTAAACTTACTGTCTAAAAATAGACCTATACCAATTAAGAGTGTTGTGTACAAATTAAACCCCTACCTGGATAAGGATGGCATCATGCGTGTCGGTGGACGTCTCAATAAGACCAGTTTAGCTTTGGACACGAGGAATCCGGTTATCCTGTCTCGAAATGGGAGATATACAATCCTCTTAATCGAACAGGCTCACATAGCAACTTTACACGGCGGTGCCCGTCTCACGCTAACCCATATCCGCCAACGTTATTGGATAGTGGGTGGCAACAGAGCAGTAAAGACTCAGTTACGTCATTGCGTGCGATGTCATCGATTCAAAACACAAGAAAACTTTCTGATGATGGCTGGATGATGGATGATGGCTGATCTACCAAAATACCGCGTAACTACCTGTCGTCCCTTCACTCATACCGGAGCGGACTTTACGGGGTACATTGATGTGAAACTGAATAAGGGTAGAGGAGTAAAGACGTCAAAGGGATACATCGCAATATTTGTGTGCATGACCACTTAAGCCGTTCACATAGAACTAGTATCTGATTTAAGTTCGGAAATGTTCATTGCGGCTTTTCAAAGGCTGTGCGCGAGACGTGGCACACCGACACATGCATATTCAGACTGCGGCACCAACTTTATCGGAGCTGCAAAAATATTACAAAATGAGTTCGAGCGATTTAAAATAGAATGGCCAACTGAGGTTTACCAGGAACTGAACAACCTGGGAGTGGAGTGGCACTTCAATGCTCCGGCCTGGCCGACCGCGGGGGGCCTATGGGAATCGGCAGTGCGCTCCATGAAATATCATCTTCGTCGTGTGACGGGAGAACAAAAATTGACGTATGAAGAACTATCCACCCTTCTAGCTAAAATTGAGGCTTGCATGAACTCGCGACCACTTTGTTCCTTAACTGAGGATCCTGATGAATTCTACAACTGTTTAACTACAGGTTACTTCTTAACAGGTACCCCCACAATGTTGTTACCTATCTCCAGCCATGAAGACGACAAAAAACTTAATTTAAGACAACGTTGGCGACTTACGGAACATATGTTGCAACAATTCTGGCGATCGTGGTCATGTGAATATCTTACACAGCTACAGACTCGTAGCAAATGGCAAAGGTCAACACCTAATTTACAAAAGGATGACGTCGTTTTGATAAAGGACAACAACTTACCTCCGGGAAAGTGGGCTATGAGTCGTTTTATTGAGGTACATAGCGGCAGTGACAATAAGATCCGTGTGACAAGTTTGAAGACGCAGACGGGGATAATTAAACCACCCTTTTACGAAATTATCACCCTTACCTATCCGGGAGATTGATACAAATGAAGAATGGTCTACTCCAACACCTACTAGTAACATGCTAAAGAAAACTTTCTTAATTATGACTGGAACTTTACTTCTTCTTTTGTCTCTCTGCAGTGGCGTAGAAGGAAGCGACATGCAAAATAGCACATTTATTACTAGTTTAGGAAATAATCATAATAGACTGGCCTATTATGATAATTTAGGCGACATACAGTTACTGCATGACGAATGGAAACTACTTTTGTACTTTAACCTTAGCACGTACTGGGACGGAGTTCAGAAAATGGAACACTATTTAGAAGACACATATATACTATGCAAAAGGCTTGATCCAAGATTCTGTGAAGCCACGATGCAACAACTTTATCATGAACTAGAAGATCTCAAGCACTATAATACCTTACTGCTGAGCCCACATAAACATTTATCAAACCGTTACAAGCGAGGACTCATAATTGGAGTGGGCTATATAGCAAACAGCCTATTTGGAATTTTAAATCAACAGTTCGCCTATAAATACGAAGAGGATATTAAAACTCTTCACAACAACGACAATTATTTATTTATTTTTACACTTCCTGCATTACAGTTTGCACGAGGCGGACTTAATGCCACATGGCATTATCTACCAGTCAACCTTAAGATGGTTCAGTAAGGGACATGGCAGGTGCACATATATTATGTAATAAGAAGAGAAGCTATGAAAATATAACATTAATTTGATAATACTATTTAAAATAGATAGACGAATACATAGATAACTATTAATATATTTTACATACGGAATATAATAAATACAATAAAGTTTGGGTGACGATATCATGAGGATATTTCTGCTAGCTGTTTCCTGTAGAATTCGCGGACTTTAGCTTTGAACGTGTCACGACTTCCTGACATCCTGATCTCAAGCGGGAGCGCATTCCATAGTAGGATAGACTGGACAGCAAATGAAGAATGAACAAGAGAAGAAGTGTGGATTGGATTCAAGAGTAAATGATTATTAGTGGACCGAAGATCTCTGTCATGGTTGGAGCATAGCGGTTTAAGCTGTGAAGTGAGATAAGTGGGAGCTGTAGGATTATTCTCATCAATAGCCTATACTAGTCCACTGCTGGACATAGGCCTCTCCTTAGAAAGGAGGGTTGGTATAGGGTTTGTTTCAAGTTTTCCTTCTCTTTGTAGTGCTGTTGTCCTGCTTAGTTTGCTCCCTTAGTCGGCTCTTACGACACCCACGGGATGAATTGGGGTAGTGACAATTTGTATTCTTAATCCGTCACCACACAGACTAGTAGGTACGGTAGGATTATTAAGAAGAGAATAAAGGCGCAAGCTACGGCGCTGACGTATAGGTAACCATGACAGCTGGCATCGATAGGCAGACACATGGTCATACTTGCGGAGGTTGAAGATGAATCGAATGCAATTCTTGAGAAGTCGATCAAGTTTGTTGAGTAGATCTGCATTCAGGTCAAGATAACATGCATCACCATAATCGATGATTGGAAAGATCAAAGCCCGTACAAGCAATAACTTAGTAGTATGTGGAAGAAAGTTCTTTAGCCGATAAAGTGATCGCAAGGTTCCAGTGACTTTTTGACTTACGTTTGCAACCTGCTGTTGCCAAGTGAGGCTGGAGTCAATCCATAAGCCAAGATCTTTGACAAATGGACTGATCGGTATGTCGGATCCGTTGTAAACGATCGCCGGCAGTTTTGATGTGTTTAATCTGCTCATCATTCTGGGGCTACCTATAATTATGGACTGACACTTGGAGGGATTCACACTTACGCCGAAACGCTCAGACTAGTTTTTGATTGCTACTAAATCACTGTTAATGTTTTGAATTGCTGCCGCTATATTATCGAGGCTGGTCTGTGCGTAGATTTGAAGGTCATCCGCATACAAATGATACGCACACCGAAGATCGAGAGTAATAAGATTGATAAACATCGAGAATAGGAGAGGAGATAAAATACCACCTTGCGGAACGCCAGCAGCAAGATCACACCAACTTGATGATGCTTCATCGATGCGGACTGACTGCCGACGTCCACGAAGATAAGATGAAAACCATTCCAGTGCTTCGGTGGAGACCATGTAATGGGTGAGAATAGATATGAGGATATCGTGGTTGACTGTGTTAAGGGCGTTAGAGAAGTCAATCAGGATTAGAATAGTAACTTTTGCGTCTTCCACACCATTCCTAATATCGCTGGTCATTTTAAGCATAGCTGTAACTGTGCTATGTCCAGGTCTGAATCCTGATTGAAGTGGGCTGAGGATATTGTTTTGGTGGATAAACTTGGAGAGTTGTTTATGAACACACGCCTCTAGTACTTTGAATAGGAAAGGGAGAATTGAAATGGGTCGGAAATGGCTCGGTAGGGAAGGATTTGGAATCTTTGGAAGAGGGCGAACGTATGCGCTGCGTCATGCGGCTGGAAAGTGTCTGGAGTAAAGGGAGAAGTTGATTATATGGGAGATTGCAGGAAGAAGTTGGTCCAATACGGTGACTATCATAAAGCGGCTTAAATCGTCACAGCCCACAGCTTTAGATGTTATTTTTAGGATTGTTTTTTTGATCTCGTCCGAGGCAACTGGAGAAAACGAGAAGGCTTCGATATCCCGCCGCGCAAGCCCGGTAACATAACCGAGAGTTTGACCTTTGGTTTGGGACGGCATTATGGCAGATGTGGTGAAATGAAGATTCATGTCGTCCAAGCCAACAGTCGCAGATGAAATTGAATGCTAAACCTTGCCTACACCGAAAGTCCTAAGGAACTTCCAGATACCGGCCGGCGTGGAGGAAGAAATGTTCAGGAGAATGTGGTGGCGTTTGGCGTTGCGTATCATTTGATTGCATCTGTTTCTTGCGGTTTTATAGATGGTCCAATTGGTCTCACAACGATCTTTCCTAAATTTACGAAAGGTCCGGTCTCTACGGCGCATCGCCATTCGTATACCCTCGGTTAACCAAGGTGCTGGCTCGTGTTTCATCTTGACCTTCTTCACCGGTGCATGCTTATCGTAAAACTTATGAACAATATCATTAAACATTTGAACCTTGCCATCAACAGTAGCGGCTCGCTCCATAGGCGCCCAGTCGATTGCAATGGCATCTTCGCGCAATTCTAAGATATCCATTCGGGCGAAGCAACGCTTAAACAGCACTTTCGCCTTGCGTCTGGGGGTTTTTAGGATATAGGATAGGAAAATAAGGTCGTGATGAGAAAGTCCAGGAGCAGGGCATTGGCCATGAGAGGACACAAGGGAAGGACAAGAGGTAAGGATTAAGTCTAACCAAGTATCATGCCCAGAGTTGTTATGGTGTGTTGCTTGGAGGGTAGGAACATGAAAATTGGCAGACTCTATCAGGTTACGGAGGGTTGGAGGTATCAAGGAGATCAGTATTGAAATCCCCCATGATTATGTGATGCACATCAGACCCTATAGACTCAAAAACCGATTCTAAATCAGTGAAGTAATCAACAGTGGAGGGACAGTAAATTACCTACGCCTAAGATGGCTTTCGCACCTTTAAAGCAAATTTCGAGAAAGAGGTACTCGGCAGAATCGCTAGCGCTATGTGAAGAGCTTGTGACGATTTTAAAATGAAAGTCGCTGCGTAAGTAAATTGCTACTCCACCACTTCTGCGACCGACCCGGTCATTTCGGACGAGAACGAAGCCGGGAAGAGAGTTAGAAGTTGAGGTTTGAGCCAGCTCTCGGAGATCAGGATGGCATGAACATTAACCTTGCTAAAGGCTTCTAAAAGTTCACCATGGTGACATGGCACGCTCTGTGCATTCACGTGACATACATTGAACAGTCGGTCTGATTGCAGACTGAAGGTCCTTTGAATAAAATCCCCTAATGTACCTGCGGCTGAACAGAAACTCCCATCGTCGGATAATATGTCGTCGTCGTTGATTAAATGATATGAAACATCGTCGTCAGACATAAATTTTGAATAACTATATACTATTATAACTATATAAATTTAAATACTATAATTAATTTATACTAAAATTACAAAAATATTGCTTTATATGTTTAAAAAAGTTTAAATTTATACCACTAACAGTTCAAAGTGCAGCCGTTCGTTTCTGAACCATCCGCCAGCTGCCACCGGCACTACAATAAAAATAAGTAATACACTATAAATATTAGAAAAAAATTAATCAGGGCACATTTTAAAAGAAGTTAATAAAAGACAAAAGATATATTGAGGCAATACTAATAGGTACCTAATAACATTAAAATTTAGAGCATCACCCATCGATCTTTGCTGTTTCTGAACGTCACTAGTGACATGATAGTTATGTTATGTCAACATGACAGTACTGCCAAAAAAAGAAAAAAGTAAAGTATATTATTGTTACAAGGTCAAGATATATTTTTATAAGTGATTAACTCGCTTGTAATGTGATATATGCTACAGCAAAATAGATCAAAGGTGTTATAAACAACACAGGATGATTGAAGTGACGCGTGATAACAGAAAGTATGTGGTTGATAAGTACATAGAAGTGAAACATGCTGAAATAACGTAACTATCGGTTGGAATTGGCATCACTTTTGACGAGACGATGCCTTGGCGACAGCACTAGTCGACTTGGCCGCTGATACGCTCTTCGGGTACTTCGTCACTATGTCATTTAACTGATCCATGGATATCACCTTGTGTCTAGTTCCATCCGGTGCCAGCACAACGATAACCCCATCCTGCGTCCAACATGTTCTCATGCGGAAGTGCAGGCACGCCTGAGCAAAGATTGCCTGCCTCCTCTTGGTCAGAAACTCCCTGATTGATATAGAGGAGCCCTTCAGTTTGGTCTTTGCTTTCCATACTGCAGTTTTGTGTTCTCCTTGGAGAAACGCACAAGTATGGGACGGTGGCGTTCCTTATTGGGGTTGCCCAGTCTGTGACAGACTGTAATTGACTGTGCTGTGGTGTCTGCAATAGCCAGCCTGTTGCTTACAACCCCAAGAACTAATTCAAAGCAGTCTTCACTGGTGGTCTCGGGAACTCCTGATATTATTAAAGCCTTGCGGCGATGCCTAGTTTCGATGCTGTCAACCATTGAAGAACATTCTGCAATTTGTCTCCGTAGCAACCCCAACATTGCGAATATGAGTTCCCTAAATGTGCGGAACTCCTCAGCTACTTTGGCGACAGTATCTTTACAGGGCACACTGCCTTGGATCTGTGCTTCTAGCTCACCCATCCTTTTGGTAAAGCACTCCTCAAGGTTCCTCTGGGCCGCTTCAATGTCAGCTAATTGAGACATTTTATTATATTGTTGTTGTTGTATATACAGTGTTAAAATAAAATAGCTTCAAATATTGTGTTGATTACAAAATCCTACAGTACACAGTGACAAGCTGGCAGGTGTTTAACCAGTTATTGAATGTCTGGATGCATTGAATGTATCACAAACACTAACACACCTGAATCACTGTATTTAACACTTAATAAACTAAAAAAAAACTTGTAAGTATTTAATTTGTACTATTTAAATTACTTATTCATATAGAGCTGCAAGTCAACCTTTTCTACACCTACCCGAAAAACCCGAAAAATTATCTTTTAGAATTAATCAAAAATCAAACTTCTATTGTCCGACTAGAAAATGACATACTAGAGAAGAACGAGGCGAATATAAAGCGTCAATTTACATTAATTAATACCTTTATGAACCAAACTGAAATAAAACTCAGTAAAATCGAGACTGCAATCGAAGCCACTATGGCAGCAAACTATTTCGGTTCGACATCATTTACTGCGTACTTACTTCTCACCAACTTAAAAAACATACAGGAGATGCTATTCAGTGCCCTAACCGACGTATATCAAGGACACATTGATGTACATTTGCTTACTCCAGTGAATGTGATTAAGCAACTAAATGTGATTTCTGGCAGATTACCAAAAACTTTATCATTACCTATAGATAACTTAGAACTAAACCCTGGTGGTGGTGTCCCTGGTGCCCCGACATACCTCGGGCCATCTACAGACGAGTAGACGCCCCCCCCCCCCCCGTGTGGGAACCCCATGTTCCCTCTGCTCCCTGGAAGCGAGCGCGCTCGCCGCCACCCCGGCCTATAAAATGCCACGTAGCCAATGTTGCCGCATTATGCGTGACATTCGCATGACATTCGCAGCATGTTTTTTTATCACAGGGTTGCCATATTGTAAGGCGGGGATATTGGAGAGGTATTGAAACGCCGAATGTTGAGACAATACTGAATATATGTTAGAAAACACAATGATTATATCTATAGGCCGCGACCGAATCGGCAGGCCGTCCCGGCTACTTTAGCAGGACCAGCATCCCGCACTTCCAGCGCTCAGGGAAGTGTCCGGACGCCAGGCTAGCGTCCAACACCTCCCTGAGGTGGTCCGACATGTAGTCGAGGGTTCGGGACGTCACTCGGGCTGGAACCCCGTCCGGCCCGGGGGCAGTGTTCTTGGATCGAATCCGTAGAACATCCGCTCCCAACTCCGATTCCCTGACGGGTGGAACATCAGCCTCGCTGCCCCCGTCGTCTCCAGCTGATGCAGCCATCGACGGGGGTGTGTGCTCCGCCCGCTGCGGGAATAGGCCCTCGACCACTTCCTGCAGGAAGCCAGGCTGGAGAGTCTCCGTAAGGGGGGGAGCCCGACGTGCGGAGCTTTTGACGCACCGCACGATAAGGGCGACCCCGGGGGTCACGCTCAAGACTCTCCAGCATCTCCTCTCTACTGACATCCTTGGCGCGGCAGATGGCCAGCCTCAGAGTTTTACGAGCTTCTCGGTACTCCTCATGAAGCTGGTCCACCTCCTCACCGACCCCGCGGTGACGTCGCCGACTACGGGTAAGGGACCTCCGGGCACGTACACAGGCCGCACGGAGGTCCGCCAACTCCTGGGACCACCAGTAGACCTCCTTCCTTGGAGGCCGACAACCACGAACGCGGGGCATGGCCGCATCGCAAATCTGCGTAATCGTATCGCAGAAGCGACCAGCCCCCATGTCGACCTCCTCGGTCGGGGCCTGCGGAGACAGCCAAGAATGAATAATGGCCGCCTCCTCTAGTAGGTCCCTGTCGAGCTTGGCGACAGCCCACCGCGGGAAGCGGGAAGGGCGCCACGCCGCGTGACCCCTACTGGGGTCCTGGGACCGGGAGAGCTCGAATCGGATGTACAAATGATCCGAGAGCGTCTCGACCTCTTCCAGGACACACCAGTTCCTTACTCGTGCGGCGACTGCAGGGGTAGCGAACGAAAGGTCCACTATCGACCCCCCCTGCTGTCGCACGCACGTGTTGGTGGAGCCTCTGTTCAGCAAACAGAGGCCCACCGACGCCGCCCACTCCTCGACGGCTTCGCCCCTGGCGTCCGTCGCAGGGAAACCCCACGCAATGGACTTTGCGTTGAAGTCCCCCAGCACGAGGACGTGCCCAGACACTAGTCGCCGCATCGAGGCCTCCAAGTTGTTAAGGAAGACCTCGAAGTCGTTCAAACTCCGGAAGGGGGGGAAATATACACCATAAATGGTGATTCCCCCCCAATCGGCGGCAACATATCCAGTACCCTTGTCTCTTAGCGACAAGGGCGGGGAATAAGCCGCCGTGGAGCCGACGACTGCCACGGAGCCGTCCCGGTCACCCATCCAGTTTGGACGGGGAGGAACAAAGTAGGGCTCCGCGACTACGGCAACACTTATGCGGCGCAGGATCTCTTCCTGCAAACCATGGCACAGTGGTTCAGGTTCGTCTGGACCAGGAGGTTGGAGACTTGATCCATTACTGGATCGTCTCTACAACCTCCTCCATGGGCGTCGGCGTCGACGCAATATTGACGTCGGGGGTAGCCTTGGTCGGCAGGCTAGCCCCCGGCGTTTGCCGAGAAGCGCGGGGAGGCTTGCAGCCCCCCTGCCCCATCATGTGATTGGCGGGCTTTTTGCCCGCCTCACACACCGGGCAGTGGGGGGCGGCAGAGCACTCTGCCGCCTTGTGCCCGGGTTGACCGCAGCGGAAGCATAATCCGCTGCAGTCAAAACAGCTCTCGCACTTGGTGCGAGTGTGTCCCGCGGCTAGGCACTTGAAGCACCTCATCGGCCTCGCGGCCAGAACCGTGATTCTGGCATTTACGAAGCCGACGAGAATGCTTCCGGCGTCGCCCAGTACTTTGGCCGACGCCACGGGACAGCTCACCCACACCGCACCGAGGCCTCCCGGGCCCGGACGGACGGTGCCGACTCTTATGGTGTCCGTGGTGCACCCAGTCTTCTCCATGACTGCATCGCGGACATCCTCCGACGTGATGGAGTCGTCCAGGCCCGAGATGCGCAGTTCTGCGCATTTGGTGGGCCTGGCGATCTTCACACCGTCCGTGGTGGCGAAAATTCCCCGCAGCTTCTCGGCGAATTTATTGGCCGTCGCCGCGCCTGCAGCCCCAGGGAACTCGAATACTCGAGCTCCCGTCTGGGAGCGACGCAGCCTCATCCCCGCCGTCCCGAATTCAGTGGCGAGACCAGGCCGGGCCCCCTTGAAGAGGGCCGCATACGTGAGCCCGCCACTGGCCGCCTCCGGCGACAAGGTAACCACTACAGCCGCGGTTTTAGGCGGCTGCAGCTTCCGCGGCCTCTTTTTAGAGGCCGTTGCCACCGGTGGCGAAGGCTGGGCTTGGGCTGCTTTCTGAGCAGCCCTTCTAGCCCGCCTTCGGGACTTCTTTGAGCCCCTCACCTCCTGCCAACCCTCTTTGGAGGGGGCAGGTGCGGAGGGGCCCGGCAGGGGTGTCGGAGTGGGGAGCGGAGGGAACTCCACTCCACTCCTCGGCGCCGTTTTGGGCCCCGTCTTGGCCGGCTTCTGGGCCGGCGCCTTGGCCGGCGCCTTGACTGGCGCCTGGGCCGCTCTCCTCGGCCCCTGGGGAGCCGGTGGTGTAGTCGGGGCCGACGCCGATGCCGCCGCCGCGTATGACACGCGGCCTCCCACAACAGGGAGCGCAGTCGGAGCAGCAGCCTTAGGCCGCTGCGACGACGCAAGCGGGGGGCGCACGACCGGCGCAGGACGGCCGTCCATCATACGCCCAACTGCGTCAAGAATTGACCGCAGTTATTTGTTTTTCGCCATATGTCGCCATATGCTGGACGGCCGTCTGGCCGGTCTGGAGGCGAGACTGCCCCCTGCGCCGGTTGTGCGCCCCCCGCTCGCGTCGTCTCAGCGGCCTAAGGCCGCTGCTCCGACTGCGCTCCCCGTTGAGGGGAGGCCGCGACTCCTACGCGGCGGCGGCGTCGGCGTCGGCCCCGACTCCACCGGCTCCCCAGGGGCCGAGGAGGGGGGCCAAGGCACCGGCCCAGGCGCCAGTCAATGCGCCGGCCAAGGCGCCAGTCAAGGCGCCGGCCAAGGCGCCAGTCAAGGCGCCGGCCAAGGCTTTCCCTCCGCTCCCCACTCCGACATCCCTGCCGGGCCCCTCCTCACCTGCCCCCTCCAACGAGGGTTGGCAGGAGGCGAGGGGCTCAAAGAAGTCCCGAAGGCAAAAAGCGGCCCAAGCCCAGCCTTCACCACCGGTGGCAACAAGGCCTAAACAGAGGCCACGGAAGCTGCAGCCGCCCAAAACCGCGGCTGTAGTCGTTACGTTGTCGCCGGAGGCCGCCAGTGGCGGGCTGACGTATGCGGCCCTCTTCAAGGGGGCCCGGCCCGGTCTCGCCGCGCCCAGACGGGAGCTCGGGTTTTCGAGTTCCCTGGGGCTGAAGGCGCGTCGACGGCCGACAAATTCGCAGAGAAGCTGCGGGGGATTTTCGCCACCACGAACGGTGTGAAGATCGCCAGGCCCACCAAATGCGCGGAACTGCGTATCTCGGGCCTGGACGAGTGAGAGAGTCCATCACGTCGGAGGATGTCCGCGATGCAGTCATGGAGAAGAATGGGTGCACCGCGGACACCATCAGAGTCGGCACCGTCCATCCGGGTCCGGGAGGCTTCGGTGCGGTGTGGGTGAATTGTCCCGTGGCGTCGGCCAAAGCGTTGGGCGACGCCGCAAGCATTCTCGTCGGCTTCGTGAATGCCAGAATCACGGTTCTGGCCGCGAGGCCGATGAGGTGCTTCAAGTGCCTAGCCGCGGGACACACTCGCACCAAGTGCGAGAGCTGCTTTGACTGCAGCGGTTTACGCTTCCGCTGCGGTCAACCCGGGCACAAGCCGGCAGAATGCTCTGCCGCCCCGCACTGCCCGGTGTGTGAGGCGGGTAAAAAGCCCGCCAATCACATGAATGGGCAGGGGGGCTGCAAGCCTCCCCGCGCTTCTCGGCAAATGCCGGGGGCTAGCCTGCCGACCCAGGCTACCTCCGACGTCAATCTTGCGTCGACGCCGACGCCCATGGAGGAGGTTGTAGAAACAATCCAGTAATGGATCAAGTCTCCAACCTCCTGGTCCAGACTGTACTCGGTCGCTAGGAGGGAATCGAGTCCCGCCTGCCACTCCGCTCCGGCCGTAATTCGCTCCATGGCCGGTAGCGACAGTGTTTTTACCGCGGTCGCAACCTTCTGCGAGGAGGTAATCTCGCAGAAGGAGGCGGCAGAGAAGGCCCGGGAAGACGACCTCCACTCGGACCCGATCCGCCGCCGGTGAACCGGGCGGAGGAGGCGCGCTCACCTGCGCCTCATCCCGCCCTGAGTGTGGCCGCGGGTGGACGGGATGGGTTCTCCCCTCCACCCGCATTAGTTTGGCCAGCCGCGAGGGGGCGGCGTCCGCGTGTGCCGGACGTCGCCTAAAGAGAGGAAAACTTTGAGACGGAGCCCGCACCAGGAGCGGGCCGGCGCTGGGAGGGGTCCAGAAGGCGATAACTACCTGGACCCCCCCCCTAAACTGGAAGCGCAAAGAGGGCACACCATGTGGTTTTAGTCGGTTCGAGTCCGACACACCGCCCCGCCGAACGAGAGCCCCTGATTGGTGACGGTCCGAGGGGATTTCCACACGTTAAGCTTGCGCTGTTGTGGTGCAGGATGATGCGTCGCTTTGAGTTAGATTTTCGAAGTTCGGCGATGACTTGGTGGTAAACAAACTGTGGTATACCACTCTGCGTTAACCGTTCTACGATCTTCAAGTGCAATAGTCGCAACATGGCCGGTTTTTCCAATGCACGTGGCCACCATCTTTTTTGAAGTGCTTCGAGAACGAACAACTTTAGTCGGCTTTGGCTCGTCTTGAAAGACCCAGATTGTAGATTGTTGTTTGGAATCAGGATCGTAGGCATAGATCCAAGATTCGTCACCACTGATGATGTCGTAGACGTGATTTCACTCTCCTCGGTTGAACCTTTGCAGTGCTGCTTTGAGTTTTCTTACACCATCTGACGCGGGCCGCCTTGTGATCTTCGGAAAGCAGATGCGGTATCTAACGGCAAACTAGCCTTCTCACACCAAGCGCTTTATGCAAGATCTTCTGAATGGTTGTCCCTAAGATGCCTCATAGAGCCTCTATCTCTCGATAAGTCACATGACGATCTTCGAGAATTAGTTGTCTCACAGCAATGATGTTATCTTCAGTGAAGGCGGATTTGGGGCGTCCTTTGCGATATTTGTCACTAACACTAGTATGTCCACGTTGGAATTCTAAATACCAGCGTTCGACAGTCCGCAAACATGGGGCTTCATCACTGAACACAGATGTTAGCTTTTCAAAACACTGAAGCCGTGTCAGGCCTCTTCTAAAGTTGTAGAAAATTATTGCGCGAACATTTTCCTTAGAAAGATTCATTTTCGTACGTAACCTGACAGATTCAAATCGACGATGTGACTAAACAATAGCATTAATCCTAATACTTTCACCTGTTTTGAGATTGAAAATTTAAACACATTCGAATATAGACCAGTTCCAAATTCAAAATTGCCGGGAAATATGGAAACGACAATACTTAAAAGGCATGCCTAGTAGCAGGGTTATTGTATTTGTTAGAATATTATACCCTTTTAATAGTATCCCATATCATTTTATTGTTATTGCTTTTTACCGCATTATTTATTAGGTTATTTTCGTGTTCTCTTTTTAGTTTTTTTAATAGCCAATTACAGAAGTTCCTGTATCGTGTATTTTTATCATGTATAAGTATGTATTTTAAATACGTCATTGTTCGGATTCTTTTTAGCTTTTATATGTAGTTTATCGCGATTTTTCATACATAGTTTTCCAAGGTTTTTTTATTCGCTTTGTTGCGGGTTGGGACACTAAAAGTGTATATGTTGGTCTCGATTTTTATAGTGAGCGTCTTAATTAAATGGGATAGTGCGACATACGCGTCTGTAGTTTCTGTTCGCGCCACTAAACAAATTTCGTAAAACTATTACTTTAAATATTTTGGTTGGTATCATATCATCTCCACTATCCCTTTTCTGCACAACGCCTATACAATATGTGTGATCGAGATAGACTCACCACCGCACGCTGCACATTCGTTGTACATAAGTGAAATATAGTCTCGCTTCGACCGTATTACCGTCGGTTTCGAAATGCGCGCGTGTGCCACTTGAAAAATCGCAAATTAATAACTTTCGCATTGTGGTTTGTGAATTTGGTGAAAAATAGCCCTGGACTTTATGCTGCTCCGCACAGGAAATAAAGTATCATGATTAGACGATACCTTTTGCCGGAACGGAACGGATTGCCGTTCCGTTGGAACTGATTCTTACTTTCATTTTTCCTAACAGTTCTAATTTCCTACCTTGACGCCAACCAAGTTTTACAAATTCCTCGAACTTAGCTAACCCGCGCAAACATTAATGGTCCTTCTCCCCCGATTTGAATCAGTCCCTATCGCTTTGGTTCGTTTATCGCTCATATTTCGCTATACAAATCGTCAATTCGTTTACCGGCAGCCGGCCGCCATCTTCGTGTCGCACGCGTTGCTTATTTGTAAAAACTCATAAATTCATTTATTTCAAGTCTTGTTATAATTTCGTATAATCGCACTTAAGAATCTCGTATTAACTTGTATACCTTGTTTCGCATAACCCGCATCGCATATTTCGTACTATAGGTAAATTATATCTACCTATACATTATCGCTCATTAAATTTAGAAATTGTTCGCATACCTACTTATGAATAAAGTCTTGCTTTCATTATCGTAAACAAATCACAGCTCGCATGGTATAGTTATCTACTTCTTACATCCATCACATTACATTTTCGTTTCGTGTTGAATACCTACGTTTAAACAGCTGTGGACAGGCAATTGGTTCTCCGTCTTGTTTATTGTTTGTTATTTACACTATTTACAATACATACATACATAACTTATCGCAATGGCACCTACAGACGCGAATGTACAATTAAAAACGTTATATGCCAAAAGAGATAGGATCTTTGCAATTGGATGCAAAGTATTTCTAATCGTGTAGGAAATCTTGAATCGTTATCAGCACAAGAGACATTTTTGAGTGAAATTGAAACCGTAGATGATTTACGTACTGAGTTCGAAAATGTGTTGGATAAATAGTTAGCTTGGAATTTAAATTAAACCCAGCTCTTGAGGTTGATTATCAGTCACTGTCATCGTTCGAGGACCTTTTGGGCCGTGTTAGACGTGCTGCAAAAACATTACAATCGCAGCCTAATGACACTAAACCTGCTAATAAATACAAATCGCCTAAATTACCACCGATAGAGATCCCCGAGTTTAATGGAGATATAAAAAATTGGCCGCTATTTTTCTCTAGTTTTCAAAATGCTGTTCATAATAATTGTTCGCTGTCAGAATCGGAAAAGTTGTATTACTTGATAGGTAAATTGACCGGGAAGACGCGATCAGTATGCGCCGGGATAACCCCATGTGCCGAGAATTATTTATTAATTTTCGATTTGCTTAAAAATAAAGACGAAGATAAACGGCTAGTGGCCACCTCGTATTTAGATCAAATATTTGATCTCAAGGCCATTTCATCCGCAACCCCATCAAATCTGGAACAATTCCTTGACAAATTCGCATGCTCAGTCGCCGCCTTGAAAAACTTGAAGGTCGATGACCTCGCTGATTTCGTATTTTTATATATTGCACTCAAGAAATTAGACCAAGACACGTTCATTCGAATCATTTAAACGCACTTGTCCAATGCCTATGTTCAATGACCTATCATCATTTGTTCGCGAGCACATACAAATATTAGAACGCACTTCATTAGTTCATTAGTTTCATTAGCCACAAAGAAGACGTTTGAAGTTGCCGAATTCGTCGACCACACATGCATACGTGAATGCCGCATCCAGTCCTCAGCAATCTTCGTGCTCCTTGTGCAATAGTAAACATGATCACTTGTACAAATGTTCTGTGTTTCATAATCGCAAACCAAACGATCGGTTCAAATTTGTCAAAGCAAATAATTTATGCATAAATTGTCTAGGTGCAGGACATCGCCTGTCCGCGTGCGGGTCGAATTCCTTGTGTAAAAAATGCAACTCTAAACATCATACATTATTGTGTTTTCGGGACACATCCGTAAACAATCACCATAGCAACTCGTTCGATACGCGCGCTCACGCCGCCGCCGCCACTGCCGCCGCGCCGGTTACGTGGGGACAGGTTCGACCGTCCGCGTCCGTCGCTCTAGATAGTTCCGCTTGGACTGATGACGTCACTCTTTGTGCGTTATCAGATAACAACGTAAACATTTCTCGTGGCCCTACTACGATTTTACTCGCGACCGCGCTCATCATTATTGTTGATTCTCGTGGTAATAAACACAGCGTACGCGCTTTATTAGACAGCGCTTCACAAAGCAATTTTATAACCCGTTCTTGCTGCCAGCGCTCAGGTTTGAATGCTAATCGGAACTCAGACGTATCTACCGTGAAGGGAATAGGTGGTTCAAGCAAAAATATTCAAGGCTCGGTAAATATTAAATTTAGTTCTGGTTCGATCGTAACACCAATTACAACATGAAGTCTCTGATTATAGATAAAATAACCGAGCACTTACCCACTGTCTCCATATATTTTTCGCATTTACCCAACTTGGAAAACTTACCGTTAGCGGATGACACATCCACCGTCTCGGGTCCGATTGATGTCCTCATCGGGGCTTCAATTTTCCCACATCTTCTCTTGTCGCACAAGGTTCAAGGACACCCTGCTCGTCACTCACCTCTCGCATTAGAAACTGTCCTTGGCTACGTTATCGTTGGTGAGACTCCGATATGTGTTGATCGTTTCGAAACCACTTCGTATTGTTGCTTCGCTGATCTCCTCAACTCAGCCGTTCGTAAATTCTGGGAGTTGGAGGAGGTGAACGTCCCACCCATGCTCAGACGACCACGACGACACTCGTACGACCTCTCGCGCTGACGATGGCCGTTATGAAGTAGCGCTGCCTTTCAAGGGAGACATACATTCCCTTGGCGACTCTCGACAGGCAAGCAAAAGAAGGTTTCTTTGTTTGGAGAGAAAGTTGCTGGCTTCTCCGAAGTTGAAGACGGTCTACGATGGTGTCGTTAATGAATACTTAGATAAGGGTTATATTTCGCCAGTATACCCAGAATCATCAGATAGCCAATCGTATTTTATACCGCATCACGGAGTCTTAAGAGAGGACAAGGTCACGTCGAAGTTGAGAATTGTTCTAAATGGTAGTTGCAAGACAAGCAGACGTGTCTCTCTTAATGACCTCCTCTATAATGGATAGAACCTACAAGGAAATTTGTTTAACATAATAGTTAATTTCCGCTTGTTTCCAGTCGCGCTTTCGGCTGAAATTCGACAAATGTTTCTCAGCATTGGTGTTCGCGAGTGTGACCGCCGCTTTCAGCGCATCTTATATCGCTTTTGCCCGCAACAACCTTTACAGGTATATCAATTTAACCGCGTCGTTACCGTAAGTCCAGTCCATTTCATGCTCTACGCACAATCAAACAACTCGCAGTCGATGAAGGCGATTCTTTTCCTAAAACAAGGGACATCATTGACCACGGTCTTTATATGGATGATTTTGTCTATTCAGTCCTAGATGAGGATGAAGGCATTTCTACCGCCTCTCAAATGATAGGTTTGATGAAGTCTGGTCAATTTAAACTAGTAAAATGGAATAGTAATCGCAGACTGTTCTTGATTCCATACCGGCATCGCATCGTCTTTCATCGGTGAAGGAATTCGATAATTCGGAACAACACATGGTACTTCATAGGTCATTCATTGACTTACTGTCGTTCGAATAACACATCTCGCGGAATAATTCGATAAACTATTTGTTACCCACCCGCAATGCCTAAAAAGTGTGATCAATGTGAAAAAAATGTAACAAAGAATGTGCCAGGTGTAGAATGCATCAAATGTGAGTGCGTTGTTCACCTAAACATGAAGTGTACAGGATTGACCAGCAAGCAAATCACAGCACTAAAAGCTGCACCCAGCCTGGAGTGGACCTGTCTGCAGTGCCAAAGTGACATGCCGCGAAAAAACTCATCTATCGTCGTACCAAGTGATGATGATGATGATGATGCAGTGGATGCTTCAGTGACGATTAATTCAAATAAACTACTCACTAACATATCGAAAGAAGTCGAGAAAGCAATGAAAAAAGAAATGAGGGAGTTGAACGATGCCCTACAGTTTCATAGCTCTAAGATGGATGAGGTATTACAGTGTGTAGAAATCTTCAAAAACACTATTAAGGACCTAGAACGAAAAAATACCGCACTCACTAATAAAACAACCAACCTGGAAACCCGTGTGGGAGCAATGGAGCAACGCATACAGGAACTGGAACAAGAGAAATTGGGGAAATTCCTGGAGATCGCCAACGTTCCAACTGACACAAATGAGGAAGCCAAAAATGTTGTCGAAAACCTTGCAGCTATAATAAAGCAACCAAAGGACGGGATTAAAATGACGAGGAGGCTCCACGCCCGCAAGGACCTGCCAGCTAAAATATTAGTAGAATTAAGGGACGAAGTCACCCAGGAGAAATGGCTAACGGAAGTAAAAAGCTTAAAACCGTATGTAGCAGACGTCCATCCTGCCTGCAAAAATATCAAAGATGTTGTATATGTCAGAGAAGCTATGACGCAGCTAAACAAACAATTACTATGGAATGCAAAACAAGAACTCAAAACTAAGCAAAATTATAAATACGTATGGTTCAAAAAAGGCTACGTTAAAGCGAAAAGGGACGACAACGATAAGATCTATACCATTAGGTCTAACGAAGATATTCAAGCACTGACTACAAAAAAGAAGTAAAATCCACTCATAACTATATTATTATATACTAATATATTAGTTGTATTTACTGTTCAAATTTATTCAAAATATGGTCGAAATAAAAAATAAAATAAATTGAAATACACAAATGATATTATCGAATTAACTAACTGCATGAATCTTAACAACTTTTTAAAGAATATACCTAATACTTGTATAAGTTTGCTCTGTATGCATATAAACATTAGATCCATAGTTAAAAACTTTGCTGCCCTTGAGCAATGTATTCGCTCTTCCAACAAAGATATTGATGTAATAATTTTATCCGAGGTTAATATTTCCGATTCTTTAAGCTGCCTTTTTAATTTAAGAGGCTATCAAATGTTTACGAACCTGCGAAATGGTCGCAAGGGTGGTGGTATAATAATATATGTGAGAAATATACACAAAAATGTTTTAAAGCAATATAATACTCGGTACTTTGAAAATATTTTGTGTACTATCACGACTCAGTCAAACTATACGGTAAACCTATGCGCCGTCTACCGGCCGCCAAGCCTTAGTAAACATCTTTTTATTCACGAACTACAATCGGCACTCAAACACCTTTCCAATCACTCCGACTTACTTTTATTAGGGGATATTAACATCGACCTGAAAATCAGCACTCCTATAACACATTCATATAAAAACTCGTTGCATAATCTAGGCCTTTTGTGTGGAATCACAGAATACACCAGAATAGAATTTCGTAATAGCTTGTTGAGTAAAACATGTATTGACCACATATTTGTTCGGTCTCACTCAAAGGACGTATATACGTCGGCAATCGGTACCACACTGGCTGATCACCGTGCGATTGCACTAGCTTGTGTCGGTGTACCAATACAGGATGTTTCAGTTTATAAAACGTGCATAAGTAACAAGAAACTCGTGCAACTCCTTAACGATGTTAAATGGGATATAGGCTGCGAACTATCGTGCCCGATAGAAATCAACGACTTCATTGAGAGCAGATTTAAGGAATGCTATTCGAAATCTAAATATCAAATAAAAATTAAGGACAATGTACGTAATCACAACTTTTGGATAAATAAAAGGGTGATAAATGCTTGCTTACATAGGGATGCAAAATTTATCGAATGGGTGAAAGATGCCCGCAACTTAAACCTAAAACGTGATTATAACAAAGCTAGAAATTTTGCAAATAAAGTTATACAAAAAGCAAAGAATAATAGTCTTAGAACCGAAATAACTCATAACCAGCACAACCCACGTAACCTATGGCAAATCCTCAACCGAATTACAGGCAGAATAAAACAGTCCATAGACACTGTCATAGCAAATTCGCTGGTAAAAAATGGTGAGAGCAGTCAGGACGTGGCCAACAAGTTCGCGCAAACGTTCGTTAACAACGTAAAGTCTGTAACACATAATTGCTCTAGCCCATTGCTAAAGAAATCCCTGTATACTAGTCTTGTGCTTAATCGGACATCTGCAGGTTCGCACCGTACTAATACAATTCGTACAACGTACTAGCACACCGTAATAGTACTATTAGTACAGTTTTAGTAGAAGTAGAAAACTTAAGCGTTTGTATTGATATTAACAATATTAATGAAACGGAATACTAATAATTAAATAAATTAAAATACGTAATTTAAAAAAAGTGTTATAGTTTTTTTTTAAATTATAGATGGCTTTGTATTAGGCAGTTACTTTTCTTCAGTGTAGAAATAATTACACAGTTCTTGATTATTTTTAATGTGTTATCCCTTTCTGAATCCCATAAACCCTAACAGTTTGACTTTTAAATACGATTTTTTAGATTACTTTACACTAAATTTTTAAGCATACCATTTGATTTTCCTTCATACTTTACAACCCAACGTATTGTAGTACACTTGTATCACTATCCCTTTTACTCTCACACTGTTTACCAATACGGAACAATAAAGCGAAGCATTAATAGTACGTCGCACAGCGAACGAACGTAGACACTAGTAGACAGAGTAAACAATAGATACGAGTAGCTTTAGTACTGGCTTGAAGTTGACACTGTGTACTAATAGTGCAAAATGTCCGATTAACAGCTGCCTTTCGGAAACATTACTTTTAGTACAATACCCAGTACTAGTACCTATCAGTACATCGTACGTGTACTACCCAAGACTACTGTATACAAGACCAGTCAATGTAACAATGAGATTTAGACAAGCCACAACAAAGGGTATAGAAAATATCATTAAGTCTACCAATATACAAAAAGCCCCAGGTTTGGATGGCATAAGGGTAATTGACTTAAAGAATCTATGTGGCAAAATAACATCTACCATTACCAACTTAATTAATATGAGTGTATCAAGAGGCGTCTACCCTGATAAACTGAAAACTGGTATAGTTAGACCTGTACATAAGAAGGGCAGTAAAGGTGAATACTCTAATTACAGGCCAATAACCATCCTCCCAATAATAGATAAAATAGCTGAAAAGTACATAAGTAAAGAAATCTACGATTTTTTAGGTAAAGTGTAGGGTAGGTGTGAAAAACTTTGAACACTCTAGCTCATTAAATAATTTTTATTTATATTAATTTAAACAAGTTTTTAGTTATTTTCATAACTAGTTACCATCTATACAGTTCAATTAAGAAGCACTTACGTCTGCATTACATTTAATGTGATATCACAAGTTCTACACATCCCACCTGCCAGTGAACACCTACATAATTATATATTTTTTCAATATGTCAAATCTACTGGAGATTGAATCTGCACAAAGAAGTTTGGAGGAGAGCTTCCATCAAAGGATGACAGAACTGGAGGCCCAGTTGCACTGTGGAGTGCCAGCAAAGGAGACAGTGGCCAAAGTAGCTGAGGAGTTCCGAACCTTTCTTGAACTTATCTTCAAGGTGCTTGGCCTCTTACGCAAACAGATAAGTGACTGCTACAACACTATTGACAACATAGAGACTAGACACAGACGCAAGGCCCTTCTCTTCCTGGGAGTCCCTGAGACTGATAAAGAAGAGTGCTCATCCACACTGGTTGACCTGCTCCATAGAAGGTTTGGCATGGAAGACTTTACGTGTAATGATATAATTGTGTGCGACAGGATTGGAGGCCTAGGCAAGGACCGTCCCCGGCCTGTTCTGATTCGTTTCACCACCGAGAGGTTAAGATCCACCATCTGGAAAGCCAAGACGTCATTAAAGGGCACACCGGTCTCGGTCCGAGAGTTCTTGACAAGGACGCGCCAGTTGATCTTCGCCAAATCACGTCAACACTTCGGTATGAGAGCCGTCTGGACGCAGGACGGTACGGTTGTGGTGAAAGCGCCTGATGGCTGTCGCCACAAAGTCACGTCCATGGCAGAGCTGCGCCCTCTTTTGGAGAAACACCCCAAAGCGACAGGGGAACCTGCACCCAGGAGGGCTGGTAACTCATCCTCACGCAAACAACATAATAATATTTAACCTTAGTAGCGTGGACCACTGCTCCCCTGTTTTGTTTTAGCGTAATTTGTGTAAATACTTATATGGTTTGATAATCTCATTTTTAAGTAAGCCATGTCATTATTTTTTTTTTTTTTTCAGCTTCCATTTTCAAAACTGAGTAATCAATAACAAATATTTAAATACAAACTTTATCACAATATTACAACTTGTCAAAATTATTGAATGTTTACATCTTGCGGCGTCTAGTTTCACGCACTAATTGTGACACACAGCCGATTCATTGCGTTGTTTAGCATAGGTAATCAAAATGTTTTGTCTCTTTCATACTCTTATTGTACCTGTCTGTCTATGTAACTTTCAAAGCTGGCGGGTGGTGTAGATATATTGAGCTGATAAAGCAAGTTTTAAGTTTAGTTTATTTAGCTTATAATTAATTTAACGACCTGCTATTTATATTTAAATAACTTTTTTATTTTATTAGAGTAATATATTTTTATTTATTATATATATATTATTACATAACCTACATATATTTTGTATAGCTATAGGGATATCTATATATATACTATATATATACCCCTTCCCTGCGGACCGCGGTAGCGAGTAAACGTGTGCACGTTACTTATTTTATTATAAATAAATGCGTATTTTGAAAAATTAATAGTCAATAAATTAGTGAAGTACCAGGCGCTCATAACGAGGCAGCAGATCATACAGTCAGTGTGCGAAGAAGACGACAACACGCGAGACGGACATAACAGCTAAGTCTCCTCTCACATTATTTGACATATCAACTGTCACTTGACAACGACAGCTATCAACGTCACTTGTCATAGATCACCTGTCACGTCTTGTCAACGTCATTTGACAAGGATACATCTGCCAAAAGTATCTGTCAACGTCATTTGTCATCGAGTATTTAACTTCCGGGTAGTGTTGCCATAATTTTAATTAAAATCTGCACCACTATACAGCTGAGACTAACAACGCACTGTCACTTGACAGCTTCCAGGCGAATGAGATAAGCTGGTAGATATTTGTATATGGTCTGAGGGTTCATAACATTCTCGAACGAGATTCATTATGCCTCTCAAGAGAACGCCCCCTTCTTCCCCCATGCTGATTAAGCCGGTAGAAGCACCAATGGAAGCGCCTGCGCCTGAGAATTCCCTACGCACTGAAAGGATGCAAACCACTACTACTGGTAGAAACAATCCACCTTTACATCAATCAGAGTCATCGCCAGATCTACACCTGCTTACTGGAAACACCACAGAGCGTAAAAAGTGGAAATTTGATGGCACTAACGCAGACGTTTCTGATGTGCTAAAGGAAATGTTCTTAACTTTCTCCCATGAACAGAACGGCCGCCTCCAACAGCTGCAGCTTAAAATTGACAAACTCACTGAACAAAATAATGAACTACACAATAGCGTTCTATCAATGTCAGACCGTTATGATGAGTTTTTATTAAAAATATCATCCCTAGAAGCCGAGCGAAAGGAAGATAAAAAAATTATAAAGCAATTGGAGGAAAAATTGGAGTTAGCTGAACGCAAATCTCGCAGTTCTGGTATCGAATTTCGCAATATACCGAAAGAAAACAAAGAAACAAAGGAGGATTTAAGTAAAGTCATCACTAAATTGGGGAAAACTTTAGATATTAACATTGATCAAGCGAGCATAAGAGACATCTCTAGAACAAAATCCAAGGATTCATCTGACCCTATTGTTGTAGATTTTACAACCGTTTTAAAAAAAGAGAAACTCTTAAGCGCTGTCAAGACATTTAACAAGTCTAAATCAAAAGGGAACAAACTAAACACCCATCTAAACTCGCAGTATCTATCCAAACCAATTTATGTTACCGAAACTCTGACTTACAAGGCTCATCGACTGTACTATTTGGCCAGAAAATTTCAAAAAAGTCACGGATACATGTTTTGCTGGACTTCAAACGGTGCTATCTATTTAAAGAAGAACGAAGGCGCCTTACAATGCCGTATAAGCGTGGAAGCAGACATAGAGAAATTACGACTTACCGAATGACTATCCTATAATTTAAAATCATTTTGTTCTGCTTTGATTAGTTTAATGCATGCCTTGCTTTGTACTTTGTCACTATTTTTAAGCTACTACATGAACATCACACAACAACTGAATTGTACACTACATCATTGAAATTCAGATATTTAAAATGCTTACTAGATATCTATGATTATTTGACCGTGCATGGACTTATTATTATAAACTGTTGTCATACCTCATTCTCATACTTCAATAACAAAACCAATATACTCTACACATTTACACAAATATTGCACAACACATCTCAAATGTACTATCAAAATTCGTACTTTCGCAACACTTTTGATCCATTAAAACACACGCTAAGTCACAAATTGAATAACCTTTTTTTTTTTTTTTTTTTTAACGTGTGGAAATCCCCTCGGACCGTCACCCCTCCGGGGTTTGCGGGCGGGGTGGTGTGTCGGACTCGGACCGACTAAAACCACACGGTGTGCCACTCTGCGCCTGTAACAGGAGGGATCCGGGAACAGCTGTTGTTAAGACATCCGGACCCCTCCTAGCGCCAGCCCGCTCCTGGTGCGGGCTCCGTCTCATTGTAGATGTTCCTCTCTTTAGGCGACGCCCGGCACACGCGGACGCCGCCCCCTCGCGGCTGGCCAACTAATGCGGGTGGAGGGGAAACCCACCCCGTCCACCCGCGGCCACACTCAGGGCGGCATGAGGCTGTGGTAGGCGGGCCTCCGCCGCCCGGTTCGCCGGCGGCGGATCGGGTCCGAGTGGAGGTCGTCCTCCCGGGCCCTCTCCGCCGCCTCCTTCCGCGAGATTACTACCTCGCAGAAGGTTGCGACCGCGGTAAAACAACTGTCGCTACCGGCCATGGAGCGTACTACGGCCGGTAGCGAGAGATCCACTCCGATGACTGCAGTGAGGGCCCGGCGCTGCGCCGCCCATGCGGGGCAGACCGCCAGCGTGTGCTGGGCCGAGTCCTCACTGCAGTCGCAGTGGTGGCAGGCGGGACTCAGTTCCCTCCTAGCGACCGTGTGCAGGTACTTTCCGAAGCAACCGTGCCCGGAAAGCACCTGCGTCAGTCGGAAGGAAAGGGTCCCGTGCTGCCGCCCTGCCCACTCGGCGATGACCGGCTGGAGAGCCTCCACGGCGGCGAAGCCAGCGCGTGGAGTCTCCAGCCGGAACGACCAACGAGCCATCGTGGCTCGGCGAGCGGCTTCGCGCCACTCGCGCACATCCTCGGGCGGAGGGCGAAATCCGCTCTCCGCCCGGTAGTCAGCCACTCGCCGATAAACTTCGGCGAGCACTTCCGCCTCCAAATCCCACGGGGGAGTTCCGGCCAATGCGCATGCCACCTCCGTCGAAACGGTGCGGTAACCGCGTATGGCTCTGACCGCCATTACCCTCTGAGGGCGCCAGAGGCGTACCCTATTCTGGGCGGTCAGAGCCGCCGCCCACACCGGTGCACCGTACAGTGCCATTGACCGGACAACCCCCGTGTACAGCCGTCTTGTCGCGACGCTGGGTCCACCCATATTGGGCAAAAGTCGCCCTAGGGCAGACGCAGCGCCGACCAGCTTTGGAGCAAGCTGTCGGAAGTGCTCGTCGAAGAGCCACCTCCCGTCGAGGATCAGGCCCAGATATTTCATCTGGGCCCGGACCGGTACGAGGACCGAGTTGACCACGATTGAGGCGCCAGGGGGTGGACCACGACGGGGCCCATGGAATAACAGGGCCTCCGTCTTATCTAGGGCCACCCGTAAGCCCAGCGCCTCAATGCGCCCGACCACCAGGGAGACTCCCCCTGTGGCCAGGCGCGCCGCCTCTTGGAAGTTTGCCCCCCGGGCTGTCACGAGGGTATCGTCTGCGTAACAGATTACACCCAGCCCGGGGGGGAAATCGGCGCGAAGGGCCCAGTCGTACCCTATGTTCCACAAGAGGGGTCCAAGAACAGACCCCTGTGGAACACCGCACGACATGGGCCGACACCTCAGATTACCTTCTCGGTCCTCGTACACGACGGTACGCTCCTCTAAATAGTCTGCCACCAGCCGCCTCAGGTACTTTGGCACCCCATGATAGTGGAGTGCTTCCCTGATGCAACTGAATGGCAGACTATTGAATGCGTTGGCGATGTCCAGTGACACCGCCAACAGCACGCCGCCACAGCTCACGGCCTCTTCGGTCACGGCCCTCAGGCGCAACACGGCGTCGACCGTCGAACGCCCCGCCCGAAAACCAAATTGGGCGTCCGACAGATCGGGGCCCACCTCGCAGAGGTGCCGGACGATGCGGGCAGAAAGAACCCTCTCAAACAATTTGCCCGCCTCGTCCAGCAGCACGATGGGCCTATAGGCCGCGACCGAATCGGCAGGCCGTCCCGGCTTCCTCAATAGGACCAGCTTCCCGCTCTTCCAGCACTCAGGGAAGCGTCCCGACGCCAAGCTAGCGTCGAACACCTCCCCGAGGCGGTCTGCCATGTGGTTGAGGGCCAGGGCCAGCACTCGGGCCGGTACCCCGTCTGGCCCAGGGGCGGTGTTCTTGGAACGGATCCGTAGAACAGCCGCCCCTACCTCCGATTCCCGGACGGGCGGAACATTGTCCTCCCCGTGCTCCCCGTCGTCTCCGGCCAAGGAGGCCATCGACGGGGGAGTGTGTTCCGCCCGTTGTGGGAAAAGGCCCTCAACCACTTCTCGCAGGAAGCTGGGCTGGAGAGTCTCCGTAAGGGGGGGGCCCGACGCGCGGAGCTTTTGTCGCACCGCGCGGTAAGGGCGACCCCAGGGGTCACGATTAAGACCCTCCAGCATCTCCTGTCTTTTTTCTTCTTTGGCGCGGCTAATGGCCAGCTTCAGAGTTTTCCGCGCCCGTCGGTACTCCTCATGAAGCCGGTTCTCCTCACCGTCTCCACGGTGACGCCGCCGACTGCGCGTGTAGGACCTCCGGGCACGTGTACAGGCCGCACGGAGGTCCGCCAGCTCCTGGGACCACCAGTAGACCTCCTTCCTTGGAGGCCGACGACCTCGAACGCGGGGCATGGCCGCATCGCATACATGCGTAATCGCATCGCGAAAGCGGCCAGCCCCCACGTCGACCTCCTCGGTCGGAGCCTGAGGAGACAGCCACGAGTGAATTATGGCTGCCTCCTCTAGTAGGTCCCGGTTCAGCCTGGCAACAGCCCACCGCGGAAAGCGGGATAAACGCCGCGCCACGTGACCCCTACTGGAGTCCTGGGTCCGGGAGAGCTCAAATCGGATGTACAGGTGATCCGAGAGCGTCTCAACCTCTTCCAGGACACGCCAGTTCCTTACTCGTGCGGCGAGGGCAGGGGTAGCGAACGAGAGGTCCACTATCGACCCCCCCTGCTGTCGCACGCACGTGTTGGTGGAGCCTCTGTTTAGAAGACAGAGGCCCACCGAGGCCGCCCACTCCTCTACGGCCTCGCCCCTGGCGTCCGTCCTGGGGGAACCCCACGCAATGGACTTTGCGTTGAAGTCCCCCAGCACAAGGACGTGCCCAGACGCTAGTCGCCGTATCGAGGTCTCCAAGCTGGTCAGGAAAACCTCGAAGTCGTTCAAACTCCGGTTGGGGGAGAAATAGACACCATATATGGTGATCCCCCCCCACTCGACGGCAGCATATCCAGTGCCCTTGTCTCTTAGCGACAAGGGCGGGGAATGAGCCGTCGTGGAACCGACGACTGCCACGGAGCCGTCCCAGTCACCCATCCAGTTTGGACGGGGAGGGACAGAATAGGGCTCCGCGACTACGGCAACACCTATCGACCACTGTGCCATGGTTTGCAGGAAGAGATCCTGCGCCGCGGCACAGTGGTTCAGGTTCGTCTGGACCAGGAGGTTGGAGACTTGATCCATTACTGGATCGTCCTCTACAACCTCCTCCATGGGCGACGACGTCGACGCACGAACTACATCGGAGGCAGCCTGGGTCGACTGGCTAACCCCCGACGTCTGCCGAGAACTGCGGGGAGGCTTGCAGCCTCTCTGCCCCATCTGGTGATTGGCGGGCTTATTGCCCGCCGCACACACTGGGCAGTGAGGGGCGGCAGAGCATTCTGCCGCCTTATGCCCCGGTTGACCGCAGCGGAAACACAGTCCGCCGCAGTCAAAACAACTGTCGCACTTGACGCGCGTGTGTCCCGTGGCCAGGCATTTAAAACACCTCATCGGTCTCGCCGCCAGGACTGTGATCCTGGCGCTCACGAAACCGATGAGCAGCCTGCCGGCGTCGGCCAATACTTTGGCCGACGCTACGGGACAGCTGACCCACACGGCGCCAAGCCCTCCTGGACCGGGGCGGATGGTGCCGACCCTGACGTTGTCCGCGCTGCACCCCGTCTTCTCCCGGATTACAGCGCGGACATCTTCGGCCGTCACAGAGTCGTCCAGGCCCGAGATGCGCAGTTCCGCGCACTTGGTAGGCCTGGCGACCCTGACACCATCAGTGGCCGCAAATATTCCCCGCAGCCTCTCGGCGAAGGAGTCCGCCGTCTTTGCGCCTTCAGCCCCAGGGAACTCGAGGACTCGAGCTCCCGTCTGGGCGAGGCGCATCCTGACCCCCACCGTTCCAAAGTCGTTAGCGAGGCTGTCCCGGGCCTTTTTAAACACGGCCGCGTAGGACAGCCCGCCGTCCGCCGCCTCCGGGGACACGGTCACCACTACAGCCGCGGTTTTGGGCGGCTGCAGCTTCCGCGGCCTCTTTGTGGAGGCCGTTGCCACCGGTGGCGAAGGCTGGGCCTGGGCTGCTTTTTTGGCAGCCTTTTTGGCCCGCCTTCGGGACTTCTTGGAGCCCCTCGCCTCCTGCCAGCCCTCGTTGGAGGGGGCAGGTGCGGAGGGGCCCGGCAGGGGTGTCGGAGTGGGGAGCGGAGGGAATGCCACTCCGCTCCTCGGCGCCGTTTTAGGCCCCGTCTTGGCCGGCACTTTGGCCTGCGCCTTGGCCGGCGCCTGGGACGGTGCCTTGGCCGGCGCCTGGGCCGGTGCCTTGGCCCCCCTCCTCGGCTTTTGGGGAGCCGATGGAGTCGGGGCAGACGCCGCCGCCGCGTAGGAGACGCGGCCTCCCACTACGGGGAGCGCGGTCTTAGGCCTTAGGCCGCTGTGCCGACGCGAGCGGGGGGCGCATGATCGGCGCAGGGGGCAGTCTCGCCTCCAGGCCAGCCAGGCGTCCGTCCAGCATATTCCCAACTGCGATGAGGATTTCTCGCAGTTGGGAGTCAAATGCCCCTGAGTTGGTGGTAGGGGCAGGCTGGGACGCGGACGGGGCTTCCCGCTCGGGGAGGCTCGCCTGGAAGCGGGCGAACTGAGCGCTCAGCTCGTTCACCCGCCATCATCTCGTTGGCCACCTGCAGGCGAGAGACGTCGCCCGCTAGGCCCTCCACGACCTCCGACAAAGCGGAGGAGGAGTCCTTAAGGGCCCTCACAAACGAGCCCTTAAGGTTCACGGATTTGGTGGCCACCTTGTCGATGACGGCCACCGCCGCTTTCGCCCTCTCCTGCACGGACACGAGAGCCTGGGGGGCATTTCCCCCCACCGGCTCCCGAACCTTGAGCAGGAGATCCGCGATCTCCTCCTCCGCTACGGCCTCGCCGTCCACTCGCACGCTCCTGTAGGACTCCGCGTTTGAGAACGCGGAGCCTGACGGGGTCGAGACCGAGGCCGGTTTACGCGCCCTCCCTCGGCGGCTGCTTGCCACCTTTGGTGGCATCATTTCGCCGGACGTGTCGGTTTCAACGTCCCCTGAGCGTCCGCGTTTTCGGCTGTCGCTTCGCTCCGCTTCCATGGCCTCCGCGCCATCCGACGAAGCGGCGGATCCGGAGCGCAGCCGATCCGATGCTCTTCGGCTCCCAGAGATCAGAGTCAGACTGACTTCTGGGAGCCCCATCGAGATGGGCGTTCCCGACGCCACCTCACCCTCAGTGGACGACCCATCGACTCCACTGTTCTTCTTCTCCTTCCTTGCTTTCGTTGCCGTATCCGTTTGACTAGCCTTTTTCCGTTGTAGATTATTTCCGATCGTTTTTGGTTTAGTGTTTTGGTTCATATTTTCCATATTAAATCCCACGAGTGGGGGAGAACTAGAGGTCCACCCGGGCAGAGATCCCCCATTACCCGGGCAAGCGTAAGTTTTTAACCCAACCGAGGGGTCCGCAGGTACCTCGGCTTGGGAGTGCGCTCGCGACTGAACTTCCCATCAGCCATGCATCCCCTGGTCACGCACCAGAACACGGGATTCGGGGAATTTTTTAGAGAGGTTATCTTCCTCGCGGTCCGGGCGGTTAAGCCAAGACCCTCGCCCCCGATCAGAGCCGCGAGACTTAACCACAGCGCTCTTCTCGGGATTACGATATGTCGACGGTTGACAGGGAGACTACGTCCCCCTGCCTGCTCGGTGGTAGTGTAAGTACACGCCGAGCCCGTCCTCCTTTCTCCACCGCTATCAGCGGAGAAACTGTGGCCCCTACAGGGCCCCGCCATCAGGTTTTTTACCGAGGTTTCCTCCTCCATGCTCCGAAGAGCGAAGAGCCAGCAGGGCAACCGGCAGACACGCCCACCCTGCTGGACCAGGCCTTGCCCGAGAGCCGATGAACGGCTGCCTCTTCTGCTAGAATATTGGCCGCTGGCGATAATCCTCTCCTCCAAGAGGACAAGGAGGAAACAGTACCATCGCCAGCGTTTCCAGGGTGCACCACGAGGAGGTTTTCTAGCCCAGCACCCCACAAATTGAATAACCTGCACCAACCTTACCCTACGTTTTTTAATCATTCTACTCACCGCACAAATTCACTATACGCTCTTTCAATTTTTCTAATCCATATTTTGGAGAAAAAATGGTCTGTCGAAGACTTATACCAAAGATTCATCATTCGATCTTAACCAACAAAATTCTCTTAACAGCGACTTGGATGACCTTTCCGTGGCGGATTGTGGTACTTGTGATATTGACGATTGTGCGAACTCTATTTACACCGGAAGCACTTCTTTAAATATTATGACTCAAAATATAAGGAGCATTAAAAAGAATTTTCACGAACTCAACCCTTCTGGCCAGAACAAAAATAGAATGGGACCTGATCATCCTAACAGAATGTTGGCTACCTCGTAATCCTGACATTCCCCTGTTACACGGATATCATTTATCGTATACGAAAAACGTGAAAACCCAAAACGAAGGTGTTATCGCGTACTCTAACTCAAATCACAAATATACAATATCCGAACCACCACTGGAAGATGCAAACTCTCTCTTAATTAAGATAAGTCAGCACACAGTATTACTTGCTGTATATCGCCCTCCTGGTGTCAGATATACACAAAGGTTTCTAGAGTCACTAAATAATCTTTTAAGAACACTTACTACTTACAAAAATATAATTCTCATTGGTGACATCAACATTGACATACTGGCTTCTACTTCAGACACCAGAGCCGATAATTATCTAGCACTATTAGCATCACACGGAATGTTGCCTGCCCATAATATTCCTACTCGTACACGCACCTGTCTCGACCATGTCATCATTAAGACAAGACTTCCCGCAAAATGTTTGGTTGCCCACACCACCGTTACTGACCACTATTGCGTAATTCTGAGCCTCAATCTGCTTCAAAATAGGCTACAAACTCGTAAATTAAACACACGCATAGACTACGATACTTTGGACAAATTTATAGGCACTTTTGATATAGCACCTATTTACTCCATTGAGAAGGTAGACGATGCTACATCTACCTTACTAAATAGTCTTTCAGCGTTAATAAATAACTGTACAAACGTCGTCAAGGTCTCAAGAAGAAAAAGAATTATCAAGCCTTGGATAACTCCGGGTCTATTGCGCTGCATGAGAAATCGTGACAAACCACACTTAAAATCTAAAAAACACCCTAATAATGAGGACATTAGGCTGACCTATACCAGATATCGCAATTTTTGCAATGAGGTATTAAAAAAAGCTAAAACAGAATACGAAAAGACAGAATTATCAAAACACCAACACAATACAAAACAGCTATGGGAAACAATAAGAAACATCACCCACACCAAGAAACAAAATACTCCAGCTACTGACTTAATTGACACTATAGATCCAATTTCATCAGTTAATAATGTGAATCACTTTTTTATACATGTAGGAGTTAAACTAGCGCAATCAGCAAATCCATCCTGCAGCCAATCCAGCGCTATTATAAAATCAACCCCATATTCCTTTGTTCTACTACCTACGGATACGTCTGAAATCCAATCCATCATCACCACTCTTAAAGAGAACTGTGCGGTTGGGCGTGACAATCTCCCAAGCTTTCTCATAAAAAGGTACTCCAACATTCTTTCTAAACCTATAGCTTATATTTGCAATTTATCTCTTTCCACTGGGGTTTTTCCTGCGGAGTTCAAAAAATCTCTCATTTACCCAATCCACAAGAGTGGTGGCAGGGACTGTGTCAACAACTATCGACCAATCTCTATTCTACCAACACTATCAAAAATTTTGGAGAAGATTGTGAATAAACAACTATATAAATACCTTGAGTCTAAAAATCTTCTGTCTCCAAATCAATTCGGCTTTCGTGCTGGTAGATCAACTAGCGATGCAGTCCACGAGCTTACCGATACCATTGTTTCCAAACTTGATAATAAAAAGAAAGTTCTCGGTATATTTTTGGATATTGCCAAGGCATTTGACACGGTTTCTGCGCCGCTCTTGCTGGAGAAACTGGAACAGCTAGGAATCCGCGACACACAGCTTAAATTATTTGAAAGCTATCTTCACAAACGCGTTCAGTGTGTAAAAGTGGAGGATTGGATAAGTGAGGATTATGAAGTCACCATCGGAGTACCGCAGGGAAGTATTCTTGGACCAACCCTCTTTTTGATCTTCATTAATGATCTTTGTCAACTGAATTTGGAAAATGGAAGAATAATTACCTTTGCAGATGACACAGTTCTCCTGTTCTTTGGCAACACTTGGGAGGAAGTTTATCAATATGCGCAAAACGGCTTCACACTAATTTCCAACTGGCTAAAACAACATCGACTAACACTGAACATTGACAAGACTAAATACATTCCCTTTCACTTAAATCATACTAACTACAGTCATAACGATACACACAACATAACAGCCCATTCATGCAACAGAAACAGACCATGCGCATGTCCGAACTTAGAAAGAGTGGATGACATAAAATATCTCGGTGTCACTATAGATAAACGCTTGACCTTTAACAAGCACATAGAACTTTTGTCTAACAGAATCAGGAAATTAATATATATTTTTAAAAACTTACGACGTATAGCTGATGAAAATGTGATAAAAACGACTTATCTCGCCCTTTGTCAGTCGTTGTTGTCATACTGTATTTCTTCATGGGGAGGAGCCGGAAAAACTCACATGCTAAAATTAGAAAGGGCCCAGCGTGCAGTTCTGAAAGTAGCCTACAATCTTTCATTCTTTCACCCAACCACTGAACTATATGCTAAAGCTAATGTGCTTGCGGTCAGACAACTGTTTATTCAACAAATAGTTTTACGCAAACACTCGCTGCTAATATACGATCCGCATATAAATTCCCACAAGCGCAACAAGTCTAAGGTTTGCTGTAAAAAAACTTGTAAAACCAGTCTATCGCACCGTTTCTTTTGCTTTCTTGGTGACTACCTGTATAATAAGATTAATGCCATCCTACCAATATATGCTATGACAAAGTTAAAATGCAAGAATGAATTGTCTAGGTGGCTTATGTCACTCAACTATGAAGAGACAGAAATGTTGCTGGTAGTAGTGAAATAGCGAAATAAATATGACCTGAGCATACACACACATACACACGCCCACACACACACACACACACACACACAGACACACTATGTCAGCAAATTTTATCCTGGGGGGCCTGGTAATCTGTGTGACAGGGACACCTAGTACGGATACCAGTCTCCCACAAAGGAATTAAACGTAGTCTCAATTTATTTATAAGTTTTAATTTTAAGGAAACTTTGTGGAAGAGAAATAAACTTTATTATTATTATTATTATTATATATATAGTCTTGTTTAATTAGTTTTTTTTAAATATTACTGTGTCATTATTCATTTCATGATTTCTGACGATGATTCGTTTCAGTCTGCGTATGACTCTGCTAGCGTCTCCAGTGCCGACAGCTTCTGCTCCTTGACCTCTACTCTTGGCGACTTTGTACGACGGACGTTCAACAATCAATCCTTGTGTCATGTGAACGCTTGTCACATTAACGCTCAGAGTATTCCCAGCCACTACTCCGATCTAGTTGAGGCTTTCTCCGACTCCGAACTACATGCTATTCTGGTTTCTGAGACTTGGTTCAAACCTCACCTGCTTCTACCGCATACTCCCTTCCTGGCTATATTCTCATACGTAATGACAGAACTGACAAGAGAGGTGGGGGTGTTGCCATTTACCTTCGCAGCTCTTTTTCTTACAAAGTCTTAACCTCTTCCACATCGACCAGCACTGCTTCTGCTGAATACCTTTTTCTTGAGGTTCGCTCCAAGGGAGCAAAAGCAGTGCTGGGAGTAGTTTATTGCCCCCCCAACGTTGACTACTTCTCCAGCCTCGAATCGATTCTGGAATCTTTAGGGTCTGAGTATACACATCATATCATTATGGGTGATTTTAACACCGACCTCCTTGCCTCCAACTCCTCACGTTCCCGTAAACTCTCCGGGGTTATAGAATCAGCTAGTTTGCACATACTTCCGTTGTCAGCCACTCATCACAACGCCTATGGACCCGACACCTGGCTGGACCTTATCCGCACCTCCTCTCCCTCCCTCGTCCGCAATTATGGTCAACACTCTGCCCCTGGTTTTTCACACCATGACTTCATCTACGCGTCCTACTCCTTAAAACCTCCAAAGCCCTGTCCTAAAGTACTACACGTTCGCTGTCTCGGAAGGATGGATGACGACAAACTTCGATATGATGCCTCCAAATTAAATTGGAAACTAGTGCTGGAGGCCACTACTGTAGATGAAAAAGTCAACTTGTTCAATACCATCTTAACAAACCTCTACGATCAACACGCCCCAGTCACAAAGATTACATTAAAGCGCCCTCCGGCCCACTGGATAACCGTAGGTGTTCGAGAGGCAATGCGTCGCAGAGATAAGGCATTTCGTAAATTCAAGAAGGACCGCTGTGACGAAAACTGGGCCAATTATAGAGTTGCGAGAAATCGTTGTAATCTGATGGTGCGTAACGCTAAACGCTGCCATATTCTCAAAAATCTGGATTGTACATCTGCTTCAGGTATCTGGAGGTTCCTTGGAACCCTAGGTATCGGCAAATCCGAAAAATGTAACCTTCCTTCGACCTTTGATTTGGATGAAATTAACCGTCATTTCTCCTCTTCAGTGCAGTTGGATCACCGAATCAAGTGTCGGACGTTACAGTTCTTGGCGGATCTACCTCGTCCCAATATTGAAGCTTTTCAGTTTTCTTCAGTGGAACCAGGTGTAGTCAAAAAGACAATCCTCTCAATCACGTCCAACGCCATGGGATGTGATAACATTAACCGTCGCATGATCATCCCTATCCTCGATCACCTTCTTCCCGTGCTTACGCATATAACTAATTTTTCTCTTGACTCAGGAACTTATCCCACATCGTGGCGTAAGGCGTTTGTCATACCTCTTCCCAAGATCCCGAATCCAACACTCCTGAATCACCTACGACCAATCTCCATTCTTCCCTTCCTGTCCAAAGTCCTCGAGGCCTGTGTGAACCAACAACTGTCCCAACATATTTATAGGCCCGGGCATAGCACTACTTCCGCACTGCTAAAAGTGATCGGTGACATCCGAGCAGGAATTGAGAAATCCAAAGTTACTGTCTTGGCTTTGATCGATTTCTCAAATGCATTCAACACCGTCAGTCACGATATCCTTATATCTATCCTTTCCTATCTTATGATTGCGCCTGATACTCTGGAATGGTTTTCCTCATATCTTCAGGGTCGCCAGCAGTCTGTCCGCGTCGATGAAGTCTCTTCAAGTTGGCGTGAGCTTGACTGTGGTGTCCCTCAAGGTGGCATCCTCTCTCCTCTATTATTCTCAATATTTATCAATCTTATCACCCCGAATCTTCAATGTGCGTACCATCTTTATGCCGATGACTTGCAACTCTATTATCAAGCCTCGACAGACGACATAAATGAGGCCATTTCTATGGTTAACAATGACCTGGCAGTTGGGCTGATGGGTTTGGTTTGGCAGTGAATCCAGCGAAATGCCAAGCCATCATCATAGGCAGTCCGCGCATGACTGGAAGGATGGATCAAAATAAACTGCTACCCATTACTTATAACGGCACAGTCATTCCCTTCAGTCCCTCTGTTAAGAACCTAGGCCTATTCATCGACAATCAGGATAGCACCCAGTCGCCTCTCATTTAAGACGAAAGTCCGAGCTAGAATTCTCGACACTTTAGCAGACTCATCACATCCCTAAAGTCTTATATGTTATTATGTTAGTCTTGTATGTATTACTCAGCAAGTATATATATGTATGTGTATCTCAGCATGTATGTAACCTAATTTTAATTTCATGCACCTACTCAGACATTTCCCCACCACCCAAAGGTAGACTGGGAGAAAATGCCTTTGGCATTAAGTGCGCCATTGTACTTTGTTTGTGCAAAAAGAATAAAAATAAAATAAAATAAAATAATATCCTTTCCACTAACCAGTATGGCTTCCAACCACATAAAAATACTTCCCAGCTCCTCACCAAATTTACAGACAGCGTATACGACCACCTTAACAATAAACGACATGTAATGGTAGTTTTTATAGATTACAGCAGTGCTTTTGACACACTCAGACACCCAACATTGTTAAAGTGCCTGGAAGAGTGTGGTATTAATGGTAATCTTTTGAAATGGTGCGGTGATTACCTGCGTAATAGAGCGTTCAAAGTGAGAGTGTCAGGTGAAGATAGCAATACCATGCGCGTTAGCGAGGGTACGGCTCAGGGATCGGTATTGGGACCATTACACTTTCTCACATATGTTAACAACTTGCAAAACTTGATTACCAAATGTGAGGTCTTTCAGTATGCTGACGACACTTGTCTTGTGGCAGCGGAAAATTCGGCCGAGGAGGCATTGGTTAAACTCCAGTATGACTTAAATTTGTTGGTTAAATGGTCACATGACCTGGGGCTGGTGCTGAATGAAAGTAAAACCAAAATAATGTACATTAGCTCTAGTCGAAATAGAGGTACCTTTGAGCCTGCTCTCGTCTCACACAATCATAACTGCCTTCACATGAACAATAACAAAGTCACACCTGACAAATGTAATTGCAAACCAATAGATGTGGTGGATGAGCAAACATATCTGGGACTCGTTCTAGATAGTAGACTCTCCTGGAAAAGTCATATAGACCGGGTGTGTGACAGACTGAGGTCCCTGTAGTCGCGCCTTTCAACATGTCAAACCATTCATAGAAAATGGAATAATTAGAGTTGGCGGTCGACTTCGTAATTCGGACTTAGATTATGGTGAAAAGCACCCCATTGTGCTTCCTCGTAAAGACCGCATACTGGATTTACTCGTTGATTATCATCACAAATTGAATTGTCATGCCGGTCCAGACTTACTGATGTCACTCTTGCGTCAGAAGTACTGGATATTTTCGGCTCGTAATTTAATAAGGAATAGAGTACATAAATGTCTCCCTTGCTTTCGGCTTCATCCGAAGCCGTCATTCCCGGAAATGGCAGATCACCGTTCGTGTCGTGTTGTTGAAACTGCTAAACCTTTTGTACACACTGGTACTGACTACGCAGGCCCATTCAAGGTTACCATGGGTCGCGGTCGTGGTATTCGATCTACCAAGGCATATGTGTCTTTTCGTTTGTATGACGACTCGCGCGGTTCATATTGAACTAGCAGGTGATTTGAGCACCGTAAGTTTTATGGGAGCTTTGAAGCGGTTCTTATCTCGCCGTGGTCCAGTAGGTAGAATTTATTCAGATAATGGCAGCAATTATATCGGCGCCAAGGGCATGCTTTCAGAGCTTCACGAACTCTTATATTCAAAATATCATAATACTGAATTTGGCAATATGTTAGCAAGTAATCGCATTGAATGGTCGCTAAACGTGCCCGCTGCAAGTCATTTCGGCGTCGATTGGGAGGCGAATGTCAAGTGTTTGAAGACCCATTTGTATCGCGTTATCGGTGATAAAACATTATCTTTTGAAGATATGAGTACGGTTCTTGCTCAAATCGAATCGGTCCTGAATACGCGACCTCTATGTAGAACATAATCTAACAATCCCTCGGAACCCCTCGCTCTAACTCCCGCACATTTTTTTAAATATTTGCCTGCGAGTGAAATCGATCCTAACCTGCATACTCTCTCGCGGCATGATCAGCTCGATAAGTTGGTTCAGTCTTTTTGGAAACGCTGGAGAACCGATTACCTTCACACTTTACAATCGCGTTGTAAATGGAATACACCAGTCGACCCGATCACAGTTGGGACTGTTGTTATCCTTTTAACTGAAAATTCTCCTCCACTTCACTGGCTTTTGGGTGTTGTTGAGGAAGTTTTTCCTGGCTCTAATGGAGTCACACGGATAGTACGCGTTAAGACAACGACTGGTTCGTATTTGCGTCCAGTCGTACGTCTCTGCCCCTTACCTAATAAATAATTCGTTAAGACTCATTTAGGTAAGTTAACTTAGATTGTTTATTGCTTAGTATCGTAGAATAATCATAGTTTAGAAACATAGGCTAAAATTTTGAAGGCGTTCCTTCAAGCCGGGGGGAATGTTCGCGCCACTAAATAAATTTCGTAAAACTATTACTTTAAATATTTTGGTTGGTATCATATCATCTCCACTATCCCTTTCCAGCACAACGCCTATACAATATGTGTGAGCGAGATGGACTCACCACTGCACGCTGCACATTCGTTGTACATAAATGAAATGTAGTCTCGCTTCGACCGTATTACCGTCGTTTTCGAAATGCGCGCGTGTGCCACTTGAAAAATCGCAAATTAATAACTTTCGCATTGTGGTTTGTGAATTTGGTGAAAAATAGCCCTGGACTTTATGCTGCTCCGCACAGGAAATAAGGTATCGTGCAATCCGTTCCGTTGGAACTGATTCTTACTTTCGTTTTTCCTAACAGTTCTAATTTCCTACCTTGACGCCAACCAAGTTTTACAAATTCCTCGAACTTAGCTAACCCGCGCAAACAGTTTCATAAATAGACTTATAAAAACTGTTCATCATATCATTGTCTAAAGCTGTATAATTTATTATTTTAATGGTACAAAAATTATTTCTTGACGCTGGTAGCGTTCACATATCACACTATCGTGGTCTGTAAGAGTTGTTGCAGAGAGAGAGATTTTGTCGCAACAAAGCAAAATCCTGGCAGTTTATTTTTAAGCATGAAATGATCAAGGCGGGTCTTGCCATGTGTGGATATTTGATGAGCTGGCAACAAACTATGAGTAGCTAATAGGTTCAAGTAGACTGGAGCGTTTGTATACTTTGTATTCATCATGATGTCTATGTTAATTTCTTCAATAAGTATAACATTGCGATAATTTATGCCTATAAGGAATTTATCAAGTGATGATATAAAGGGTTTTTATAACCGGAGGGCCTGTATACGGCGATAATTAATGTGTCACTGTCTATTTACATTTTCATTGTGCTCAATTGGTATCTTGTAGCTTAGGTTCAGTTATTGTAATACACATACTGTCTTTAAAGTAGACCACAATGCATTCATTTTGGGTCAAATTAGTTTCATTTTTAGCGATCTTGTAGCCGTCCAGCGTTTGTATGTACTTTTTTTTTTTTTCCGTGCGGAAATCCCCTCGGATACCACCCATCGGTGGCATGTCGGACTAGAACCGACTAAAACCGCACGCCGTCTCAGGTACTAATAGCCGGGGAACCAGGTATACCCTAGAAAGGTGTCCCTGGTGCCCCGACATACCTCGGGCCATCTACAGACGAGTAGACGCCCCCCCCCCATCGTGTGGGAACCCCATGTTCCCTCTGCTCCCTGGAAGCGAGCGCGCTTCGCAACGCGCTCGCCGCCACCCCGGCCTATAAAGTGCCACGTAGCCAATGTTGCCGCATTATGCGTGACATTCCCATGACATTCGCAGCATGTTTTTTTAGCACAGGGTTGCCATATTGTAAGGCGGGGATATTGGACAGGTATTGAAACGCCGAATGTTGAGACAATACTGAATATATGTTAGAATACACAATGATTATATCTATACGCCGCGACCGAATCGGCAGGCCGTCCCGGCTTCTTTAGCAGGACCAGCATTCCGCACTTCCAGCGCTCAGGGAAGTGTCCGGACGCCAGGCTAGCGTCCAACACCTCCCTGAGGTGGTCCGACATGTAGTCGAGGGCTCGGGACGTCACTCGGGCTGGAACCCCGTCCGGCCCGGGGGCAGTGTTCTTGGATCGAATCCGTAGAACATCCGCCCCCAACTCCGATTCCCTGACGGGCGGAACATCAGCCTCGCTGCCCCCGTCGTCTCCAGCTGATGCAGCCATCGACGGGGGTGTGTGCTCCGCCCGCAGGGCGACCCCAGGGGTCACGCTCGAGACTCTCCAGCATCTCCTCTCTACTAACATCCTTGGCGCGGCAGATGGTCAGCCTCAGAGTTTTCCAAGCTTCTCTTTACTCCTCATGAAGCCGGTCCATCTCCTCACCAAACCCGCGGTGATGTCGCCGACTACGGGTGAGGGACCTCCGGGCACGTACACAGGCCGCACGAAGATCCGCCAACTCCTGGAACCACCAGTAGACCTCCTTCCTTGGAGGCCGACAACCACGAACGCGGGGCATGGCCGCATCGCAAATCTGCGTAATCGTATCGCAGTAGCGACCAGCCCCCATGTCGACCTCCTCGGTCGGGGCCTGCGGAGACAGCCAAGAGTGAATAATGGCCGCCTCCTCTAGTAGGTCCCTGTCGAGCTTGGCGACAGCCCACCGCGGGAAGCGGAAAGGGCGCCGCGCCGCGTGACCCCTACTGTGGTCCTGGGACCGGGAGAGCTCGAATCGGATGTACAGATGATCCGAGAGCGTCTCGACCTCTTCCAGGACACACCAGTTCCTTACTCGTGCGGCGACTGCAGGGGTAGCGAACGAAAGGTCCACTATCGACCCCCCCTACTGTCGCATGCACGTGTTGGTGGAGCCCCTGTTCAGCACACAGAGGCCCACCGACGCCGCCCACTCCTCAACGGCTTCGCCCCTGGCGTCCGTCGCAGGGGAACCCCACGCGATGGACTTTGCGTTGAAGTCCCCCAGCACGAGGACGTGCCCAGACACTAGTCGCCGCATCGAGGTCTCCAAGTTGTTAAAGAAGACCTCAAAGTCGTTCAAACTCCGGTTGGGGGAGAAATAAACACTATAAATGGTGATTCCCACCCAATCGGCGGCAACATATCCAGTACCCTTGTCTCTTAGCGACAAGGGCGGGGAATGAGCCGCCGTGGAGCCGACGACTGCCACAGAGCCGTCCCGGTCACCCATCCAGTTTGGACGGGGAGGGACAAAATAGGGCTCCGCGACTAAAGCAACACCTATCGACCACTGTGCCATGGTTTGCAGGAAGAGATCCTGCGCCGCGGCACAGTAGTTGAGATTCGTCTGGACCAGGAGGTTAGAGACTTGATCCATTACTGGATCGTCTCTACAACCTCCTCCATGGGCGTCGGCGTCGACGCAGGCAGCCTGGCTCGACAGGCTAGCCCCCGGCATTTGCCGAGAAGCGCGGGGAGGCTTGCAGCCCCATCCCCCTGCTCCATTTGGTGATTGGCGGGCTTTTTACCCGCCGCACACACCGGGCAGTGAGCGGCGGCAGAGCACTCTGCCGCCTTGTGCCCGGGTTGACCGAGGCGGAAGCACAGATCGCTGCAGTCAAAACAGCTCTCGCATTTGGTGCGAGTGTGTCCCGCGGCTAGGCACTTGAAGCACCTCATCGGCCTCGAGGCCAGAACCGTGATTCTGGCATTAACGAAGCTGACGAGAATGCTTCCGGCGTCGCCCAATACGCCCAATACGCCGACGCCACGGGACAGCTCACCCACACCGCACCGAGGCCTCCCGGACCCGGACGGACGGTGCCGACTCTGATGGTGTCCGCGGTGCACCTCGTCTTCTCCATGACTGCATCGCGGACACCCTCCGACGTTATAGAGTCGTCCAGGCCTGCGATGCGGAGTTCCGCTCATTTTATGGGCTTGGCGATCTTAACACCGTCCGTGTCGGCAAACGTTTCCAGCAAACATTCAGCCCCAGGGAACTCGAATACTCGAGCTCCCAACCTCATCTCTGCCGTCCCGAACTCAGTGGCGAGACCGGAACGGGCCCCTTTAAAGAGGGCCGCGTACGTAAACCCGCTACTGGCCGCCTCCAGCGACACGGTGACTCCTACAGCCGCGGTTTTGGGCGGCTGCAACTTCCGCGGCCTCTTATTAGAGGCCGTTGCCACCGGTGGTGAAGGCTTGGCTTGGGCCGCTTTTTGAGCAGCCTAGCCCGCCTTCGGGACTCCTCGCCCCTCGCCTCCTGCCAACCCTCGTTGGAGGGGGCAGGTACGGAGGGGCCCGGCAGGGGTGTCGGAGTGGGGAGCGGAGGGAAAGCCACTCCACTCCTCGGCGCCGCTTTAGGCCCCGTCTTGGCCGGCACCTGAGCCGGCGCCTTGACTGGCGCCTGGGCCGGTGCCTTGACTGGCTCCTGGGCCGGTGCCTTGGCCCCCCTCCTCGGCCCCTGGGGAGCCGGTGGAGTCGGGGCCGACGCCGCCACCGCGTAGGAGACGCGGCCTCTCACAACGCAAGCGGGGCACGTACAACGGGCGCAGGGGGCAGTCTCGCCTCCAGACCAGCCAGCCGTCCGTCAAGCATATGCCCAACTGCGTCAAGAATTTAACGCAGTTGGGCGTCAGGTACCCCTGCGTTGGTGGTAGGGGCAAGCTGGGACGTGGACGGGGTCTCCCGTTCGGGGAGATTAGTCTGGAAGCGGGCGGTCAGCCTCTCATTGGCCGCATGTAGGCGAGACATCTCGCCTATCAGGTCCTCCACGACCTTCGACTCAGCGGAGGAGGAGTCCTTAAGGGCCATCACAAAGGAGCCCTTAAGGTTCACGGACTTGGTGGCCACCTTTTTAATGATGTCCACCGCCGCTCTCACCCTCTCCTGTACAGACACGGGAGCCCGGGGGGCATCTCCCTCCATTGGCTCCCGAATCTTAAGCAGGAGATCTGCGATCACCTCCTCCGCTACAGCTTCGCCTTCCGCTCGGACACGCCTGTAAGACTCCGCCCCAGAGAAGGCGGAGCCCGACGGGACGGGGACAGGGGCACGCGACCTCGCGATCGGCGTCCTTGACCGTCCTCGCTGGCTGCCGGCCACCTTAGGTGGCAGCATGTCCTGCTCATGATCATGTTCACAAACAATCCTGTGGAATAAGCACCTCGATGAAAAACTGAATAAAGCCTGCATTATTTTCTGCCAATGCAAACGGCTACTCGGCAAAAGCTGACTGTGGACTATCACCCAAGATTACTTTATGGCTGTACAGAACAGTCATAAGACCAATAATTACTTACGGTGCTGTTGTCTGGTAGCAGAGAACAGAGCTAAGCACCGTCATAAAGAAACTGTAGCAATTCCAGCGACTCTCATGCTCCGCGATCACTGGCTGTATGCGCACAACGCCTACTGCCGCACTGGAGGTGGCTCTTTGTCTGCCCCCCTGGATCTATTCATACAGCAGGAGGCCGCCATGGCGATCATTAGACTCAGACACCTGGGTCTATGGCACAAAAGTGAGGGATCGCACTCCAAATTATGGGATCAATTGGTGGAATACGAACGACTGATAGCAGCTCCATGCGATAGAATTCCAAAACACCATATCTTCACAGAAGATGACACTTTAGTCACGGCCCGGGGGGCTAGGTGGCTCTTCGACGAGCACTTCCGACAGCTTGGTCCGTAGTTGGTGGACACTGCCTCCGCCCTAGGGCGACTTTTGCCCAATTTGGGCGGGGCCAGTGTTCCCACGAGGCGGCTGTATGCGGGGGTTGTCCGGTCCATGGCGCTGTATGGTGCACAGGTGTGGGTGGCGGCTCTGACCGCCCCGAATAGGGCGCGCCTGTGCCGAACGTAGCCTAAAGAGAGGAAACATATTGAGACGGAGCCCGCAACAGGACCGGGCCGGCGCTGCGAGGGGTCCAGAAGGCGATAACTACCTGGACCCCTCCTAAATTGGAAGCGCAAAGAGGGCACACCGTGTAGTTTTAGTCGGTTCGAGTCCGACACACCGCCCCGCCTAACGAGAGCCCCGGCGGGGTGACGGTCCGAGGGGATTTCCACACATAAAAAAAAAAAAAAAAAGGCAACGGACCTGTGAAGCACACAACCGGAGGTGGAAAAACTCACCCGGCTGCAGACAGTACAAACTGGTGCTGAATCAAGTCACACCACGACTCACCTGCAGATTGATCAGTCTTAGCAGACCGGAAATCAGAATGGTTGTTGGAACTATTACAGGACATCTAGCCCTGAACCGACAACTATTCATCATCAATGCGACGGACAGTCCTCTATGCAGGGGATGTCTGGAAGCTGAAGAAACGGCCGTCCACGTAATCCTGGAATGCGAGGGAGTGGCCACACAACGAGCAAGTATCATTCCCGATATAAAGTCGCTCCAAGAAGCCTGTGAACGCCCCAGGAGGTTTCTGCGCTTCTGGAAGGAGCTTGGCTGGCTCACCTAGTCAACCAATCCTCGACGCATAAAGGACCACTCTGAGTCTAAATTCGGAAACCGAAGCCCACAACCAATACCAATACCAAAATGTCCTGCGAGGGGTCAACACCCTCCTCTCCGGCGCGTCCACGCTTGCGACTCCCAGTGTCGCGGAGTTCAACATCCATAGCGTCCAGTGCGTCAATCGTCACACTGGAGCCACCGTCTGCTGAAGCAACGGACCTGGAGCGAAGACGCTCCGATGTTCTTCGGCTCCCAGCAGTCAGTCTGACTACTGGGAGCCCCACCGAGATAGGCGTTCTCGACACCACCTCACCTTCAGTGGACGCCAAAGCCACTCCACCACTCTTCTTCTTTGACTCCTCCTTCCTTCCCACCGTCTCGTTGTCCGTTTGGCTTGCCTGTTTCGTTGTTTGTTTGTTTAGTCCTTTTCCCTTGCTTGTTTCTAATTCAATATCCACGGGCAGAGTTCCCCTAATACCCGGGCAATCGTAAGTTTATGCCCAACCGAGGGGTCCGGAAGTGGCCCGGCTGGGAGTGCGCTTACGACTGAACTACCCATCAGCCATGCATCCCCATGCGACTTCACATCGCTACCACGGTACTATTATAATACAGTACTCCAACTTCATACAAACGGACGAAATGCGAGCTATACCTACGCGCCTCGATCTCGGGGTGCGCTCGGGGCGCAGACAGTCACGGATGTACCGCAGTGTCGAACGGACTGTGTGTTGTTTTTTTAACAATAACCGCGCGATTTTTTTCTCTAAAAATCAGTTAATATGACGAGTAGGAAATATTGTGCTGTTTTTGGTTGTATGAATTCGTCAATAACGCATCCAGACATAAGTTTTTTTAAATTACCTGGAAACTCTGAAAGGTAAGACTATAAAATAATTTTACTTACTAGTAGGTAGGTACATAATGTGTGTCTTTTTAATGGATAAGTATTTCTTTTATTTCACGAAAAAAAAAGGTGTTTGGATGAATAAATAAAGCAAATAGAGTAACGGAAAGTTATTGAGACGAGTGAAATAGGGAGTTATATGCGGTTCTGAATGAATCATGATACGGTAGGTACCTACCTACTTACGCTTGTTTTAAAACTTCGGTGCATGTGTGTTTTGTTACTTTGCATAATTCAAAGTAAAGACGTGGTATTCTATTATTAATAATATTTGTTTATTATCTGTGTGTATGAATAATACTAAAAAAAATAAAATTACCGTCTGTGTGTCATTAGACAGTTTTCGAAATTTTCACAAAGTGTTTCTGCTGCTACTATAACAACATATACCACTAAAAACTGGAGACTGGAAACTGGAAACTGGCGTAAGGAGAAATCACATTTATTTTATTTTATAGAAGGATTTTTTTCATGTTTTTTTAATTAAATCTACTAATCAAAAAACAACACGCATTTTTATTGAACACTTCCTATTCAATATACAAAGTATTTGTTTTATTTATATAAAAAGGATATTTACAATCACAAATCTAAATAGAAACAGAAAGTAGGCAAATATAATTAAAATGCTGGAGACGGGCAGCCCTAACGCATGTTTACGTACCGCGCGGCTGTAGGCATTTATTTCTATCATGCGGCCGAGTTACACTACTGTATTATAATTGTACCGTGTCGCTACGACCTACGTGACTCCCGCCGCTTACTCCACAAGTAAGACATCTTATAATATTACCCTCACATTTGTCCGATACCATCATGGACACTTAGGCTCGGAACACCCTTCTACCACTTGATTGGAATACTACCTCAACGTTGACCACACCCCCCTGCATGCGAAACAACGCCCCCGTGATTCATCCAACAAGACCACACCCCCGGCGCTAGCGCAGACGCCTACCACTTCTCCTTTATACATACTACTCTCCTTATACTATGGCCTCGCAGTTAAACAAATCTGTATCGGATACTGATGTTAATCGAGAGGGCAGTGGAAATAAGACACCTCCAAGCTATGTATTTCAGAGAGTAAAGAGGAGCAGAGACAATACGGAAGACTGCCTTATTGAGCAATTAAATGAATTTAAAGAAGAAATGAAGAAGATGATGTCACTTTTCACAGCAAACCAAAGCACTGAAATGATAAAAATCACTACAACACTGAAGGAAATTCAATATTCCAACAGCAGCATAGAAAATTCGATCGCATTTCTTACGGCAAAAATGAGGAATATAAACAGAAAATTATCCAGTTGGAGAATCAGGCCAAGGAAGATAAAAAATATATAGTAATATTAGAGAATAAAATGAAGGAGATGCTGATTGGAAGTAGACAAGCTAATTTTATTATAAAAAATGTTCCGAAAAGAAATAATGAAACTAAAGAAGATCTCATAGAAATGACTTTGTTCCTATCCCAAACAATTTGCGGTAATATTAACAAACACGATATTAAGGACATTTACAGGGTGCGCGGTAGGAACTTGGAACTGAAAAAATCCCCTATAGTTGTGGAAACAGGTTCAACTCTTTTAAAAACTGAAATCATGAAGACAGCAAAAGCTTTTATTATAAAACACAAAGCTAAACTATGTTGCAAACATCTTGGCTTTAAAACGCAAGTAGATGACCCCATATTCCTCTCGGAGCATCTAACAGCAAAGGGTTCCCGTTTACACTTCCTGGCTCGTGACTTAGTTAAATCAGGATCCTACAAGTATTGCTTGACGTCGTATGGTAAAGTTTATGTCAGGAAGGATGATCAAGCGCCAACTATCACTATTAGAAATGAGGAGCAAGTACACAAGCTAACACTAGCTAAATGACTATTTGTAAGTTACTGCTATTATTGTTACTCTTTTCATGAGCTGGCAAATGCAAGCACACAAGTATTATCCTGTATCTTAATTATGTTTCACTGTTTATTTTGTATAGGGCGCCTGTCTATTTGCTTACTTATTGTTTACACGCTGATTGCTACGGTAATTTGCACAGTTAGAAATAGGCTTGGTACATTATTGTGTAATATCTTTATATCTCACTCTCACACACACAACTCATACATGCACACATACACACACAACAAAAAACCATACAACCTACTCTGAATTTTGACACAATCGTACACAAATCACATGCACATCCACATCCACACATTATATATTCTATGTACATAATAAGAATACTAGCACTAGTTTTCATAGATTGTATAATTTATTATGCTACATCTTATAATCGCAAGTATAGCATGGTTAAATACATTGGACACTTTCACTTCTATATGACGTTGTACTCTGGCATGTCCACAACATGAGTGATTCATTACAAACCATTACTGAGATAGACAATTTTGAGATAGCACGAGCTATTGAATGTGACTGTTTGGAGCTCAATAAGTACATTAATATTAAAAAAAAAGACTTAACCATTCTATCTCAAAATATAAGAAGCATATATTGTAACTTTGATGATTTCCTATTGATGTTATCCACAATTACATTTCAAGTAGATATCAGTGTCTTGATGGAGTGTAGGTTAACTACAAATAAACCTATTCCCCATCTAAGTAACTACCTATCATACAAAACTAAACGGCAGCTGAACCAAAATGATGGAGTTGTAGTTTATGTCAAAAGTACACTTAAACCCCGGGTTAAGGAAATACCACTAACACAAGCATCTTGCCTTCAGCTAGACGTATTAAATAACATTATCTTATGTATGTATCGATCACCGTCAAATACTAACACTGACAGCTTCATAGACTCACTCAGTACTCATCTTAACACTATACCATCACATAAAAGTATTGTTATCACAGGTGACATAAATATTAATATTATAACAAAATTGACTGAGCAGTCTTTCGAACAACAAAATAGAACAAACTACCTTAACATGCTGCCCCTTCATGGTATCCTGCCTGGGCATTTATTGCCGACTAGAGATAAAACCTGTCTGGATCACTTCATGCTGAAAATAAAAAAGAATAAGACTTCCGCCACTATTTTTATTCTGCATTCTACCATCACAGACCACTTCACAACGCTTTTAGCATTGTCAAAGCAAAAATATATACAAGCTATACCTAAAACAACTACCACACTTGACTACGCACAGGCCTTAACACATTTACAAGAAAAGAAAATAAGCGATTTGCTATTTTGTAATGACCCCGACTATCTATGTAAACTCTTGTTGCAATCTCTTACCGATACTATTAACGCTAACATTATCACAATTAATATTCCTAGCAGCAGACGCATTATTAAACCATGGATCACTAAAGGAATTTTGCGCTGTATTCAGCAATGAATAGACTTCAAAGAAGGCTTCGTCATGACCCAAATAATTTAATATTAAAAATAACTTACACCCGATACAGCAATTATTGTAACAATTTGTTAAAAAAATTAAAAAGGACATATGAAAAAGAACTGCTTTCAAATTCAATAAAAAATTCTAAACAATTTAAATTTAAATTCTCATTTTTGTGAGGGTAGTCAAAGTGTCAACATCAAAAAATTTGTGCTCTGATTTTGTATTTTATTTTAATAATATATAATTTAGTTATAAATGGCAATTAAGTGTTGAAATAAACCTATATCCTCTAGTGCAATAAATATACTTATTTCTCTACTTTACACTTTCACTTGAACTGACAACATCACAAGTTCTGAATTTCAATCATTATGGATCTGTACACACAACTTTCTACGTGCATGGAGGAGCTCTCTTCCACCTTTGAAGCTCGAATGACACAGTATGAAGATGATCTGAAGAATGCAAAGGGCCCTGATACAGCTCATAAGAACATATCAAGTCTCTCACGTGACTTTGCAGAATTTAAATCCCTGATCTGGAAAACTATGGCCATGCTAAAGTCACAAATGGAGCTGCTGTTACTTGGCCTGGATAGGCATGAGATGGCGTCACGGCGAAAAGTCCTGCTACTGCATGGTCTAAAGGAGGAGAATGAAGATGTGCAACCTTCCCGGGCTGTCTCACTATTATCTGACAAACTTAAATTGCCCAACATCTCAGCCAATGACATTGAATCGTGTCATCGCCTAGGAAGTGACACTTAAAAGCCACGTCCTCTTTTAATACGGTTCCAGAGTTATCGTCTGAGGAATGAAGCTTGGAACAATAAGACAAAGCTTAAAGGTTCTGGGTTAACATTATCAGAGTTTCTTACGAAGCCTCGTCATGACGTGTTTATGGAGGCTCGCAAACATTTTGGCATAAGGAACTGCTGGACCTCTGATGGTAGAATTGTTGTCCAACTCCCCAACAATCTGCGACGCAGGTTTGAATCTATTTCCGAGCTGCGCAAACTCCGTCTGGAATACCCAGCATCACAATCACCACTTGATGAAGCTACAAGATCTACTTCTCACAAAACAAGTGGTTCCGTTGGTGAAAAGCGTTCTCGCAAACAAGTTAAAGGTCATATGATGTAAATATAGTTTCGATCCATTCATGTTTCATATATATTTAATATTTCTCTTTAATCACTGGTTGAGGTCAGTTGTATTTTTAAACTTCTGTCTCTTTCTAATTTCTCTAACTACATTAGTTTTGTTATTTTAGTTAGATAAGCAGACATTTCACTTTATGTATAATATGTATACAAATCTGACACCTGAAATATTGGGACGTTCTGGACTGACCAATTAGAAAACAGAAATATTGTCTATTGTCAGTGCGTTTTGTTTTTGCTTGTAATATTATTAATTTTTTTTTTAAACCTTCGGTGCATTGAGGATAATAGTGAGAAATTAATTAATTCGTTAATTATAAGCAATTTAGATATTTATTAGTATTTACTTATTAATATTACTTATTTATAATTGTAACTTTTTTTTATATTCATTTTATTTAATGTCTGGTTATTTTGATGAAAGTTTTATATCTTGTTCATCTTCTTGTGTTTCGGATGGGGACTACGCCAGTGCACTTAGTGATAGTGAGGGTGAGTCTATTAATTTAGATAAACAACTTTTTAACATTCTTGGCTCTTTTCACAACTTCCTCAATATAGTGCATATCAATGCCCAAAGTATACACGCTCACTATCCTGATATTCTATCTTCTTTCAATCCAAATTTCATCCATGCTGTCCTTATCTCTGAAACCTTCCTTAAACCTACGTTGCCTTCTTCACAATATGCATTATCAGGCTACCGGCTTATACGAAATGACAGAACTGGCAAGGGCTATGGTGGGGTTGCCATCTATTTACGATCTGATCTCACATTTACAGTCATTGATCAGTCCCCTAGCAATTACTCTGGCTTTGCAGAACACCTTTTCCTAGAAATAGATTTCCATCACACTAAATTGTTAGTGGGTGTTTATTATAGCCCTTCTTGTCATATTGACTATTTCTCGTCTTTCGAAACCAAGCTGGAAAATTTATCACCCTTATACAGTGATACTATTATTCTTGGGGATTTGAACACGTGTCTACTCAAGAATGATGTACGCAGCCGAAAACTCCGGTCCCTGGTCGCCTCACTTAACATGCATATTCTCCCGTTAAACGCAACACATCACGCTCCTCATTCTAATCCCTCTCTCTTAGACCTAATTTTCGTTTCGGATGTTAATAAAGTTGCCGCTCATGGACAACTTTCTGCTCCCTTCTCATACCATGACCTCATTTTTCTCTCCTACAAAACTATCTCTCCTAAACCTAAGCCTAAATACATTGTTTTACGCAGTTTTAGAAACATTGATGAAGCATGTTTGAGAGGGGATGTCGAAAAAATAGATTGGTCTCCTATATACAATTGTGGCGATATTGACACTAAAATTGAAAATTTCAATAAAATACTCGTAGATCTTTTCGATAAACATGCGCCACTAAAAAAAGTAAGAGTTAAGAATCTTCCTGCTCCTTGGCTTTCCGAAAAAATTAAGCATCTAATGGTCAAGCGCGATAAAGCCATGAGAAGATATAAAAAGAACTCTTCGGATGAGAATTGGTCAGTCTATAAAGTTCTCCGAAATCGCTGCAGTCGTCTGTGTCGGGATGCGAAAAGACGCCACATTCACGATTCCATTAAAAATTTCAACTCACCACAGGTATGGCGATTCCTAAGATCTCTTGGTGTTGGTAAAGCGACTAACCACACTTCAACTACTATTGATCTCAATGTGCTGAATAGGCATTTTTCCACTTCACTCTTAGCTATCTAGCTGGTCTTCCATTGCCTCAATGTACCTCATTTTCGTTTGAACCGGTTACAGGCTGTGACGTTAAGAGACATATCCTATCTATCTCCACAAAAGCAATAGGTGATGATGGCATTCAACAACAAATGTTGCGGCCTATTGTAAGTGACGTCGTTCCAGCTATCACTCATATCATAAATATCTCTCTCAAAGAAAACGTGTTTCCATCATCCTGGAAGAAGGCCCATGTTATCCCCTTACCTAAAACTGCTAACCCTTCCTTAGTATCTCATTTTCGACCTATATCCATTCTCCCGATCCTTTCCAAAGTGCTTGAGAGGATTGTCCGGAGTCAACTCAACAGTTTTCTTTCCTTTAATAGATTGTTGAGTCCATACCAATCTGGTTTTCGTGCTGGCCATAGTACTGTAACCGCCTTAGTTAAAATAACAGACGATTTACGATTCGCTATGGAAAATAAACAACAGACAGTATTGGTACTACTGGACTTCAGCAGCGCCTTTAACTCTGTTGATTTTGACATCCTCTTGGGCACCCTATCGTCTCTGAATGTATCTGATTCTGTAATCGCCTGGTTCAATTCTTATCTTCGGGGTCGCACGCAACTGGTTCGCACGGATGAGTCATCTTCAGACTGGTGTGACCTTATTGCAGGCGTGCCCCAGGGTGGCGTACTATCTCCTCTACTCTTCTCCATTTTCATTAATGAAATCACCAAAGTTATTTCTTCTCGTTATCATCTTTATGCAGACGATTTGCAGCTATACCGCCATTTCAAGGTTGATGAAATCACAGAAGCCGTCACTGCCATCAATAATGATCTGCAAAACATATGTACATGGCCAAAATCGTTCGGGCTGCTTGTCAATCCTGCTACATCTCAAGCTATCATTATTGGTGGCAGGTACATGTATAATAGCCTTCATCACACTTCACTTCCTCCAGTGTCCTATAACAAGACTGTTATACCATATTCGACACAAGTAAAAAATCTCGGGGTTTTTATGGACTGCAACATGTCATGGACCACACACATTACAGAGGTGAGTAAAAGGGTTTTTGGAACATATCACTCTCTCAAACGTCTTTAAAATTTTCTTCCTTTTCAGACTAAAGTCCTCCTCTCTCAATCCCTGCTTCTTCCCCTTCTTGACTATGCTGATGTTTCTTTTCTCGACGCTACCGAAGAACTCTGGGGTAAGCTAGAACGGTTATAAAATCTCTGTATCTGCTTCATATTTGGTCTTAAAAAGTTCGATCATGTTTCGGAATTTCGGAAACAGCTAAATTGGTTACCTATTCGGCGGCGTCGAGATCTCCATATTCTTTCCTTACTCTATTCAACTTTATACAACCCCACTTGTCCTTCATATCTCCGTGAGCGCTTCGAGCACTTTATTCCCAGGAACAATCTTTGTCGCTCTTCTTCTTCTCTCCTCCTTCGAACTCCCTCCCACACTTCGAGTCGTTATGACAACTCTTTTAGCGTTGCAGCTGTTCGACTATGGAATGCCTTACCGCGTGCAATATGCAATAGCCCTTCTCCTAGCGTGTTCAGGAGGAGAACCAGGGATTATTATCTGTCCCTTCAATAATCAGACCCTTGGTATGTATGTATGTATGTATTTATGTGTGTGTATATATATATATATATATATATATATATATATATATATATGTATATGTTTGTAAACGTATAATATATTTTGCTATCCTAATTTATGTCGGTATTTGTTTAATTTTTATGCTTTTCTGTGTTGATTCCTACGTACGCATGACTATGCCCTTACGTTTCTCTGTTGTCCTCTATTCGCTCAAGGTTTGCTGGAAGAAAACTCAGTTTTGGGTTAAGCTCGCCTTTGTACATGACATTTCCTTGTTACTTATATATATGTATGTGTTCAGTGTGTACAATAAAGAATAAATAAATAAATAAACAACTCTGGAAAAACATTAAATCTATAACCTACGCTAATAAAACAAATAAAGAAACTATAGAACTGCTAAACCTAAAGTCATCACCTTATGAATCCGTAAATTATATCAATAAGTATTTTGCTAATATAGGTTACGAGCTAGCCCAACAAATTCAATGTAGAAATTCGTATTACCGTACTATGTAACCGCTTTTCTTGTCAGGCGGACTACTCACCGGCTTACCCAGTGGAGAGATTCACGAGATCACCTCAGGGCGCCTTGTAGAAAACAGAAGTGTGTGCGTGTGGGAAACCTAAGGGACTCCTTAGAGAAAGACAACTTACACCTCAGTCATACATACATGTATATTTCCAAACTAATCAAAGTTACAATAATAAAAAAATAAATTAGTGGGTATATAAAAAAAACCCGCAGCGGCGCGCGTCAAGGCCGAGCTGATGCTGCTCGGAGCCTCCTCGTCTTCAATCCAGCAGGTCACTTCCACACCCGCCCGAGTCGGCTATTTATATTTGGTATAAAGGAAGGTTCAATATTGATATTAATAACATTAACAAGTAGTACGTAACCCTTGAATAAGGCTGTCCGCTTGCTTGGTGAGCCGCGTGACTGCCAGTTTGCCAGAGGGTACTGAGAAAGTCGATTTCGCACCAGAAGGCCACAAACGAAAAAAACACGCCGTCTGAGATTGATTGTCTTGACCCGAAATCTGGAGCCCTACGAATGGATTAGCACTCATATAATCGATCAGGTTCCAGAAACAAATAAGTACAAGAAAATTAAGAATATACTCACCACTGGCGTGGGTACTTCGAACAAATAAAACATTACTAAAAAATTACTACATTGAAATTACCAGACAAACAAAATACTATTTAAGATCGGAAGACAAGAATTAGCAGAGTGTCCCCTGTGGCTGAAAGCCGGACTTATATATGTTCGGTTTGTGAAGTTTCTAGAAAGAATCCCTACTTTAACATTTTAAATTGACATTCAAATTATCTTTGAGGTTAACACGAACCAAATCAAAAGTAACTCGCTTCCTACCATAACAGGACACTTTTAACACCAATACAATTTGTCAGGATAAATTCTTACTATGACTTACCAATAAAACAACGCCATCTAGTGGTCCGATGGCGGAAGAAGAACATCAATACTATAGTTACAATCTACTTTGGATAAATCAATAAATGCGACGCGGGCAATAGGTGTCGCTGTTTACAACTCCGTACGCAATAGAAATATAATAAAAAATAACTGTTACAACTATACCAAGTAATGCACCCACACAAGTCAACTCTTTTGTGCTTCTCGAAGCTGATTATGATGAGGTATATAGAGCTCTAACAAATCTGAAGTCCAAGAGTGCTTCTGGCTGGGATGATATCTCTACAAAGTTTTTAAAATATACCAGCATGGTAGTGATCCCCAGCATAACACACCTTACAAATCTCTGCTTTACGAGGGGAATTTTCCCGGCCCCGTTAAAAGAAGCTATCATTACGCCAGTGTATAAGGGTGGAGATACCGACAATATAAATAATTATAGACCAATTTCAGTTTTAACTTCTATATCAAAAATTATTGAAAAATTAATAAATACTAGACTTCTTAATTATTTAAATAAATTCAATATATTATCCGACTCACAATACGGCTTCAGAAGAAATATATCTACGGGAGATGCTGTTGGTGCTCTATCCTCATTAATAACCAAACATCTTGATAATGGAGAAAAATGCCTTACTGTCTTTCTAGACCTCAAAAAGGCGTTTGATACTGTTTCTACCTCTATCCTTGTGAACAAACTGGAAAGAATTGGCGTTAGGGAAAGGGCTCTTGACCTCCTCAAGGACTACCTCTCAAATAGGAAGCAGAGAGTGAAAGTTGGCCAGCACATCAGTGATAACGCGGCAGTATTATATGGTGTTCCACAGGGAAGCGTGTTGGGCCCAACGCTCTTTTTAATATACATTAACGACCTATGTAATATGAAAATACCTAATGCTAAAGTTTTTTCCTACGCAGACGATACAGCAGTTGCCTTCTATGGCAGCTCTTGGCTTGAGGTCAAACATTATACTGAGGCAGGTATGACTCATGTTGCTGAATGGCTGAAGTCCAGCCTCCTGACATTAAATACTTCGAAAACTAGTTTTATATGCTTCAGTATCTCCAAGCGCAATGAACCAAATGATGATTTTAATATCGTTATACACACATGCAACGGTAACAGCGACAGCAATTGCAACTGTCTAAAAATTTGCAGGGTAAATGAAGTAAGATACTTGGGTGTAATAGTGGATAATAGGCTATCCTGGTATCCTCACGTGGAGCAAGTTACTGCCAGAATTAGAAAGCTCAGCTGGTTATTCAAAACCCTAAGACATGTCGCATGAATGGTAAAAGTTAATGACAAAAGCCCCTCTAGAAATCTACTTACTCAAATTTACCTTGCGTTGGTGCAACCTGTGCTCGTATATTGTATTCCGGTTTGGGGAGGGGCAGCCAAAACTAAATTCATGAATCTAAAACGAGCACAACGCGCACTTCTAAAGATTATGAATTTTAAAAAACATAGATTTCCTACTGTAAGTCTGTATCAAATTAGTGATGTACTTTCTGTCAGAAAGTTGTATATAATTCAAACGGTGTTAAAAAAGCATAAGTCTTTGCCTTTCAAAGTGGGAATAAATTGCAAGAGAAGAAAGTACAATATAGCGGATATACCGTCAACAAAGACCAAATTTGGATCTATACAATATCTTAAGCGATCAGCTCAATTATATAATAGAATAAATAAAGAGATAAACATACACACAAAAAAATATTATGATTGCAAAAAAACATTAGTAAAGTGGATAAAACCACTCACATACGAGGACACAGAGGCTTTGTTACAACATACAGAATGAGATACACGCACACACGTGCATACACACACACACACACACACGCGCACACACACACACTCGCGCACACACACACACACACACGCACACAACCATTTCTAAGTATAAATAATTTGTATTACTTTGTATTTGAAATAATGTTTCCAAATAGTTTACCCTAATATCTCAAATTATTGTGTTGAAAATCATGCTATGTAATATGTGGAGGAGCGGATTTTTTCTACTACAAGCATTATTTGCTTAAAAGAAAATTCTGAACACAACTATCTATGTACTAAATATTTGACACAATAAACTTTATTATTATATCCCCTGGCCACGCACCAGAACAAGGGATTCGGGGAATTTTTTAGAGAGGTTTTCTTCCTCGCGGTCCCGGCGGTTAAGCCAAGACCCTCGCCCCCGATCAGAGCCGCGAGACTTGACCACAGCGCTCTTCTCAGGATTACGATATGCCAACGGTGACAGGGAGACTACGTCCCCCTGCCTGCTCGGTGGTAGTGTCAGTACACGTCGAGCCCGTCCTCCTTTCTCCACCGCTAACAGCGGAGAAACAGGCCCCTACCTTCTGGTTTTTTACCGAGGTTTCCTCCTCCATGCTCCGAAGAGCGAAGAGCCAGCAGGGCAACCGGCAGACACGCCCACCCTGCTGGACCAGGCCTTGCCCGAGAGCCGATAAACGGCTTCCTCTTCTGCTAGAATATTAGCCGCTGGCGATAATCCTCTCCTCCAAGTGAACCAGGAGAAAACAGTGCCATCGCCAGCGTTTCCAGGGTGCACCATGGGGAGGCTTTCTAGCGTAGCACCCCGGCTTTCCCACACCTAAAATAACGCGTTGCGAACCAACCAAGTTCCACAATAGATCAGCACCGATCAAGAAATCCACTTCCGAAGGCTTGTAAAAGGTAGGATCAGCTAAACATATATTATTAGGTCTGAGATGTCGACTTCACGACACGGCACGACAGTAGTTAATGATGGTAAAACAAAACAATAAAACTTTTCAGTATAACTATTGTTTAATGACGTCATTTTTACCTGACATGTTTTACCTACGCGAGAACTCACGTTATTAATACCATTGACCGAACCATTGACCTGATTAGTGTTTAATTTGAGTCGCCTACATAATCGTTTCGTCATAAAACACGATGTGCTACCGCTATCTAGCATAGCTCGCACTATATGCTCACGATCGTTATAATCAGATAACCTAATAAGAGCGGTAGACAACACACCGCGTTGCTTACACTTGCCTTGAGACAAACCGGTATCCGCAGCCAAAGCCAAATCATTTGCACACGCATTAGTGCAAGCTACGGCGTTAATAGGCTATGACGTTAGTGCGGAATGCGAAAAACCACTGTGGAATGTGTTGTTATTATCCATTTTGGGGTCATTTTTTTTCTCCAATAAATGTATTAAAGTGTTATGACGACGCTTACATATATGACATCCTGGCTTTTTACAGCGGTTGGCAAAGAGACCAGTATGAAAACAGTTATAGCATGCTTTATAATTTAATAACAATTTGTTGCGGGCATCTATACTTGATTGATTGATTTGATACTTGACTGAACAGTAGGCAGTTATTTAAAAAGTGATCACCTTTACAGTGCGGGCACAGCTTACTAGATACATTACTAGAATCTGTAGAATCTTGTGATACAAACAAAGATTTAACCTTGTTGAAATTGGAGCTAGGCTTAAAAGGGATGGATTTTCATGTTATTTCTAGTGTATCCACTAAATCAGCGCGACTACGAATAAATTTCATAAAAACCTTTAAAGTTATGGTGACATCTTTATCGATGAGACCTTTATGCTCCTCCCACTCTCTATAGGTTTTTGGGATCTAATTTTGTAGTAAATAAATGGTATATCAATAAAGTGTCCCAATGTTTAACAGGCTCACCTAAAGACTCCAAAGCACGTAGGTGCTTAGCTTATTAAGTTGGTCAATGAAACACTTTAACGCAACAAATGATTCCTTTTGAATAAAGTTTAAATTAAACAAGGATGAAACATGATTCTGCACTAACAACCTTTTGTTACCTCTAGCCAAGAGTTATAACACCCATCAAACTTTGGTAACTGTATAGTTTGCAACTGTACCTCATCGTATCGCTCATACAAGACCTCAATCTTCCGCATCCGTATTTGCAATTCCCTGACTTCACAATTCTAAAAAAAAAAAAAAAAAAAAAAACTTTTATTTCAGGTGTTAATCACAACCCATCGTAACACATCGCATCTTAACACACATTCATTAATAATATAATTATTTACATTATTACCATACTAATAAATTAAATTACAATTTACCAAAATTAAAATTAAAATCCTTAGTGACATTTCCCTACTCATAACACATACATAACAATAAACAGAAGAGACAACAGATATTATATTCATTAATTATATTATTATTATTTATTCAGTTTAATCTTATTATAATTCTTTTAATTACTTCTCTAAATTTACTATACATTTTGAAGTTCAATTTAGCGCGTCCAAAAATGTCCCAATAAATATTAAAGTGCATACCACCTTACTATTCAAGGCTGCAGCTATTGCTACAGCAATGTCGCATATAAGGGCAGTCTAATCTGTCTGCTATCAACGCCAGTACGGAATTGAAGCTGTCCCGCACCCTGCGCACCAAGGAGGCGCACCGTTTGCGCATGGTGGCGTGAAAGCAGTCGGCGCGAGCTTCCGCAAACATGCCCGAAGCTCTGCAGAAGCGGGGCAGCCCCAACACTGCCCTGAACGCATTGTTATACTGAACACGGAGGGCGTTATAGCCAAGTTTCGTGTAGTTTGCCCACAGACTGCACGTGTAGAGGGATGTACAATATGCTTTAAAAAGTGTTACCTTAACTGGTACTGAACATCGTGCAAACCCGCGAGCAATCATATTAGCTCTTTTTGACAGTGCCCTTCGTTCCCGTTCCATGTCTTCAAGGTCTCTCAGATCCGCTGTAACCCAGTGTCCTAGGTATTTAAATTTATAGACCCTCTCCAGGTTAGTTCCATTAAGACGAACTGGAGGTACATTTTGTGGACATTGTGTACTGGTCCGAAAGACCATGAATTGACTCTTCACAACATTATATCGCAGGCCATGCTCACGCACAAAACCCTCGCACACCCGTAACAATTTACGCAACCCACATACCGACGCACTCAGCAAAACCATGTCGTCTGCGTAACTAAGGTTATTGACACACACATTGTTAATGCGGCATCCAACTCGGCTATTGCTAAGCACGACAATAAGTTCGTTCATATACAAATTGAAATGTTGGTGATGTTAACCCACCCTGCCTCATTCTGCACTCAAGCCGGTATGGTTCCGAAATTGCACCAGCCCACTTGACACTGTTTAGTTGATGTGTGTACCAATATTTAAATATATTGTTGTTGAATTACTTTTATCGGCCAGATCACCGGTTCTGTCCTTTACCACAGGCACCACAATGGTTCTCATAAAAGATTCAGGGAGATACGAGTGGCTACACACAACGAATAAAACATAGCCAATACGGTATATATGTGTGGACCTTTTTTTTTTTTCCATGCGGAAATCCCCTCGAATACGGTGGTATGTCGGACTCGAACCGACTAAAACCGCACGCCGTCTCGGGTACTAATAACCGGGGAACCAGGTATACCCTAGAAAGGAAGTCCCTGGTGCCCCGACATACCTCGGGCCATCTACAGACGAGTAGACGACCCCCCCGTGTGGGAACCCCATGTTCCCCTGCTCCCTGGAAGCGAGCGCGCTTCGCAACGCGCTCGCCGCCACTACGGCCTGCTTCTGCCAGGGTGACAGATGGCCTCACCTGTCACCCCCAAGCCTGCGCTTATGGTGGACGGAGATCGTTCTGCGACCTCCGGCGCCTAAGTCGCCTGCGGTACCTAGCCCGTTCCCGGGCCTGGCGGGCCGGGAGAGTTCTAAACCTCTCCCGGTCCCGCTCCGCCGTCTCTTTAGCGAGCATAACTTGCTCGCAGAAGGAGACGGCAGAGTTCCACGCACTCTCGCTCCGCACGATAGCCGCAATCAGGCTATCGAGCGAGAGAACTCCCACTCCGATGGCCGCCACGAGGTCTCGCCTCTGCTCAACCCACGCCGGGCACTCTGTCAGCGTATGGAGAGCCGTGTCCACGGTCTGGCCATCGCAGTGGTGTCACTCAGGCGTTGGCTCCTTGCGGATCAGACACAGGTGACCCCCGAAACATCCTTTCCCAGTGATCACCTGCGTCAGACGGTATGAGAGAGTCCCGTGACGCCTCTCGAGCCGATCCTCCATAACGGGTCTTACCGCCGCGATGGCGGCGTGCCCGTATATATATGTGTGGACCAGCATGTTGCAGATGCTTAATGCTGACACCACCACCTGAAGACTTACCCCTTTTCATAGATTTTATAGTTAGTAATACCTCTCTAGCTATAATATTTGTTTCTATAGTTTGACCTGTGATCTCAGGATTGAACACTCTGCTCGCCTGCCCTAAGGGCGAGTGCACAGTAAAATGGCTTCTAAACATATCTGCAATACCCCTGGGATCGCTCACACCAGACACACTCACCGGCAGGCCAGGACGTATGTTCATTTTATTTGTACTACGCCAAAAACCCCGAAAGTCCCCTCTCGAGTGCTTTTCAGCAAGAGCATCCATTTTTATTTGCTCTTGGTGGGCTTGACACCGTCTTAGGCGCGATTTAAACACTTTAATGCTTTCATTCATCCCATTGTGCATGACGCCCTCTCTCGGCCTACCGCATAATACCCATTCGTGGAACCTAGTCCTGGCCAACCGATAAGCCCCATCGACATGTTTGTTCCATCGCGCTATGCGCGGCCCACTCAAGATGGACCCCCCTCTTCCCCGACTTGCTACACTTACAATATCATCATACAATTTATCTATCACATATTTATGACTGGGCTCGCAACAGTAATGGTGACCACACTGTATACATTCATACGGAAAATCTATTAATTTTAGCCGTTTATTACACTCATTTGTATAAATTGCAATCTGTTGCTCATTTCTGCTATCCCATACAATTTCTTTATTATTAACAACTATCTTTTCAGGTATTATTGGTGCTAGAATGTCTAATTTCACTTCTACTAATAATGGAAAATGATCGGACCATAAAGTGTCGTATTTCACGTATACATTGGTAACCGTTCGTTCTGCTGACCGTGTCACAATGCAGTGATCCAGCCAGCTGCATGAGCCATATACATCACTTATAAAAGTGAACGCGTCTGAGTTCGCTCCCAGATAATCGACGTCTATACACTTCCACAAGTGTTCACTACAATAGTTCACAAGTTCGTTGTAAAATAACTCGCCTGGGTCAGCGTTATAATCGCCCAACATAAAAACTGACTCAATACCGTACTCGTCCACATTGCGCTTACCTTGCTAAGGCAGTCGGTGAACTCCGGTAGGTTTTGCACCGAATTAGTAGGCATGTAAACACTCATCACAATAAACTCTCGATCACCATTTCTTATCTTGATTGCACACAGCCGCGCACTATGACATTGTATTAGGGACACTTGCTGAAATACACAGCTTTTCCATAGAATCGCCGTACCCCCAAATTTACGACCGCGCAGTATACCAGATGTTGTATCCATCGCCGACACTCCGGTATTCCAAATTCGCTGTCTATTGTACCCAAATACGGTATTTCCTCAGGCAACAACCATGTTTCTTGCAAAGCTATCAAGTCACAGCTGCCACACAGCTCCCAAACACTATCTACTGATCGTTTTACATTCTTGCAATTAATTATCTAACGGCTTATCTTGTAATGCTTCAAGGTAGTAAGTAAAAATTGTTACGCGAGCCTTGAAGCTAGCTCGCTTTTTAATCAGTTCTTTTTCTTCGGACATACTGGGAACCGAGTGATATTCGACCTGAAATTTGTATGAAAACAATTTAAGTCTATATAACTTATGTAATAACTTTTTTTTAAGGTACCCACTTGCGTACAGCTAAAATGTCTAAAAATGTAATTACTAAAATGTAATTAATCACAAACCATTGATTCATTTATTTAGTAAAATAGGTACTAACAAAGAGACTCCACGTAGAATAAGACAGATTATGTTTATTAGTGAATTTACTACTCACATTCGTTTTATTGAAGGTAAAGAAAATACTGTAGCGGATTGTTTGTCAAGAATAGAATCAATTTCGTGCTCTAGAGTCATAGATTTTTCAGAACTCTCAGTAGCACAGGAAACGGATGAACAGCTTGCAAAATTATTCAAAGAAACTGATTGCAACATTGTGTTGAAACATATTACATTACCAAGTTCTACGAAGTCCATTGTTTGTGAAATGTCAGCAGATCGAGCGAGACCGTATTTAACAAAGGCATTTAGACGCGTAGCTTTTGATGCAGTTCATAATTTAAGTCATCCAGGCATTCGAACTACTAAGAAATTAATAACTGATAGATATTTTTGGATAGGTATGAATAAAGACATAAATTCATGGGCAAAGTCATGTGTACGATGCCAGAGATTAAAGGTTTTGAAACACACAGTTTCAGATTTAGGACAGTTTCAAAATGCAGATCGTTTTCAGCACGTTCACATTGATATTATAGGACCATTACCTACTACTTCAGATGATTATAGATATTGCGTTACTATGATAGACAGGTATACAAAGTGGCCAAAGGCGATTCCGACTAAAGATATAACAGCAGAGACCATAGCTAAAGTTTTTTATGAAAATTGGATTACTCGTTTTGGGTGTCCTGAAAGGTTAACTTGTGATCAAGGCCGACAATTTGAAAGTAGTTTATTTAAACAGTTAATGTAATTGCTATGAATTCATAGGATTAGAAGTAGTCCGTATCATCCACAAAGTAACGGTGCCGTAGAGCATTGGCATCGCACGTTAAAATCAGCCTTAATGGCACGCCTTAATAATAATAAGTCATGGATGGACGAATTACCAATCGTAATGTTAGGCTTATGAGCAGCGTCACGTGTTGATACAAGAGTGAGTTCGGCAGAATTAGTTTACGGAACAACCATTAGATTACCTGGTGATTTTTATCATGTTACAAATAAAGTTCAAGTAGATTCAGAAACTTACGTTTATATATTGAGACAGATAATAAATAGTTATAAACCAGTAACTCGTGAAAATAAAGATTCGAGAAAAGTTTTTGTACACAGAGATTTAAATGATTGTCAATTTGTTTTTGTTAGGAGTGATATGGTACGTAGATCTTTACAACCACCGTATGATGGTCCATTCAAAGTAATTAGTAGAAAAGATAAAGTTTTTATCATTAAAATCAAAGATAGAACAGTTTCAATTTCTATAGATTGTTTAAAGCCAGCATACATTTTAGATGAAAATCAAACTTGTGAACAAAATATTTCAAAGAATGACTATGAAACCAGTAATCAAACCTGCAACTTAGTTAATGATAGTTTCACTAATCCCGAGAAGAGAACTCGAGACATTGCGCAATCGAATAATGAAACATGCGATACTAAGCGGACCACATTCAGTTGTCGCGTCAGCAAATTGCCAGTGAGATTTAGATTATAAAATAAGTTACGTAGTTAGGTACTCACTTGGTTAATTCAAAGAACGTATAATATTTTTTTGTTTACGCGTTATTTGTAGACCAGGCAAATCCGCACACAGATTTTTGTTGGCATTGTCACATAGGGTGGAGATTTTAATTATTGCAGGTGATAATTACCCTTAATAAGTAGGATATATGTTACGTAAATGAACCAAGTATGAAACCATATTTTAATGACTTAAGTTAGTCAGTATAGTTATTAGATAAAATCGTATTAAATTATTTTTTTTCCATAGCGAATGAATATTGAACCCTAATTTTAAACTGACTTAAAAAATTTAAAGTGTTGAGTATACAATTTACTGTATTGTTGTTATTAGGTTAAAGTACTTTGAACTATTGATTTTATTTTGATAATATATATAATTTACAATTGTATTTAAAGCGAGAGCGAGAGTTGGTAATGATTATTACCATGGGCAAGAATCAAAGCAAAGAACAGAAAGATCAAATCATTATTGCACAATCAGGTGCAAATGCTTCTGGTGTAGAAGCTCAGTTAAAGTCAGTTCAGTATAACCATTTCAGTGATATTGGTAATTTTAGCAATAATCATTGCGTACTTCGTTTATAAAAAGTGTCATAAACGTACCAAGAGTTGGGTACAACGACAAGTGATGGCTATCACGCCACAGCAACGTGAACAAGGTACTATTACGCCTTCTGTACCACCGGTACATTCAGTACCCAAAGTTAAAATTGTAAGTGTATAAAACACACATTAGTTTTTCCATGTAACGTAATGTATTTGTAATTTTTATTGTATTTTGATTTTATACCAGTGTTTTTACTATATATGTATTAATGTGTTGTATTGTCGTATTTTATAAACATTTTTTGTTCTTGTGAAATGTTAAATGTACCTATCAGGAAGTTCTAAATAAATTAAACCAAATTGTATGTTAAAGTCTGTATTACAAGTAACAAAAGTTAAATATGTAAAATAATAACAATTTTATTTCAATATAATTTTAAGTTGGCTAAAGTCATACATTGAAACATGTAAGTAGGTATTTCGTTTCACTCACGACTCATATCAACAGAGATCAAGTTTCTTCTTAATAAGCATGTTGAGTCGTAGTGAAGCGAGGTGCTTATTCTGTTAAAGGTTTTAAAAGTTATTCTGTAATACTTTTGTCAAAGATATTTTTTTTTTCGAAATATTTTTGTAAAAGGGGAGGATTGATGTGGTGACACAGTTTATGTAAGCGTACGCGTGCAAACCGCGTTCGGCAATGTCATCATATTTGTATAATTAATACAAGACATCAGTAGCACTCCGGCCCTCTCCCCGGGTTAACATGTCTTAATAGACATTCGCGTTATTGGTTTCATACCACTGTATAACGGTATACCTACCTGTTGTAATTGTATTGGACTCTAAATACATAACAATCAAAGACATTTACAAGTTTTCCATTTTTCCTCAAACCCACTTAGCTTAACACCAATGACAAATATCCCTTAATAAAACACATCTCAAAATATGTATGATTAAATAAATATAATCAACTCTATGTTAATCTCTATATTTCTATAATACTCTATATTGTAATCCTTTATATAATTTGAACCACTGAATTAATCTGGTATTCGATCGTTTCATTTACATAGTCTAAACACCTAACCGTACATGGCGACCCTGCCGACGGAGTCTACTCGTGCGCCGCGAATTTGAGACTATCCCATATAAGGTCGTAGTTCGTCTCGATAGTTCGAAGAATTTGTCACAATGGATCGAGTGCAATTTTATTGTTACTACGGGCTGTACGTGTGCATTATAGCAATCCTTAAAAATAGGCAACCAAAACGCTAAGGACGACACCATAATTGTACAAGACAACGAATCTACTACAGAGGAAATTCACTTCCATATGAGTATGACCAATATAATACTGACTGTTATCCTGTTGTTAATTTTGCTTGGCCTACTTCGTATATAGATTATACCGAAAATGCCACGTAAAATTGATAAATAAACAAATAAATCAGACGACCATGAGGCGATCTCTATTTCGGCGACAACTACAGTCGGGACCCGAGGCAAATCCAGACGTGATATAGTGTAAAAGTGTATCGTATTGTGAGTTAAAAGTATACATATAAGACCAGTGCAATAAAAGTGATCACGTGCGGAAAGTGTTTTAAAACTGCGTCTTTTAAAATACGTATATACGTCTCTATAAATTTAAATAATAATAATCTCGAATAAATAAACCATTTACAAATAAACAAATAAAATAAATAACAAATAGTAAATAAATCTTGTATCTACGACATCGCATCGCGTCGCGTGTCCGTGAACTTTACAGAATGAAGTGACATACCATATTGGGAGATGCAATGTGCGGAATGAACTTTGGACTGTATTGCTAATTGCGTTACATCATTGTAAGAATTTAATATGATAATGTTTTAATATGATATTGTTTGTTGAATTACAGGTACATAACTGTATTTGCTTTATTCTACGTTATGGTGGTAAGTTATGGATGTTATTTTGACATTATATGAGGATTTAAAGAGAATCAGAGCAAATTTAATAAAACTAGGACCGAAAATAAGGACAGAAAAAATATTACAAAATAAGCTAAATGAAATTAGTATAATTTATGAAAGGTACGAAGCTTGACTAATAGATTTTAATGATAAGGTTAAGAAAAAAACTATAAGACTGAAGATATTTTATTAATAGAAAATTATTGCCGTTTATTTTTAGAATTACATGAATATATTTTAGCGTTGTGTCAAAGGGATAAAAGTGAATCTATTTTAAAAATGTCTTCGTTTGATTTAAGCATCGCTTTGAATCTTTTAGCTGTAATGACAAATGAGGAGTCAAATACTAAACAATTAATTGACAATATCGAATATTATGATTGTGTTTTGAAAGATAGTGCTTGCAAACAAAATTTAATAAACTTTGTTTTGAAAAGCAGATTTTCCCAGGAAGCAAAGTTAAAGATGAATGTAAAATATGAGATAGTTAATGATTTGGTTAGTGACATGAAAAATGTGTTATTGTCCAAGAAATTTGCAACAGCAATTCAAAATAAATTACAAGGAGTTAAACAAAATGAAATGTCAATTGATGATTACGGGAAAGAGATGACGAAACTATTTGTAGACCTTACGATTTCTCAAGCCAATGACAATGAACAATGTTACAGTATTTTAAAACCACAAAATAAGCAAATGGCAATCAAACAATTTGCTGATAGTTTAAGGAATCGTAAGTTAAGTACGACTATTTCTGCCAGAAACTACAGCTCCTTAAAATATGCCATCCAAGCAGCCCAGGATGAGGAGACCTCAACTGCTACAACATCTGAAGAAATTTGGGGTATGTACAAAAGACCATTTAATAATTTTAGTTATACCAGAGCTCTTGCAACTGCCATTAGAGGACAAAGTGGACGTGGCCGTGACTTCAACAGAGGACTAGAACGGGGTCAAAGATATTGGAATAATGATTATAACGCGAATTTATACCTTGCAATGACGTAAACGATATGTTAGACAAGTTCTACATTATAGTTGAGGACATAATTAAAAAACACGTGCTTGAAACGGTATCCAGAAGAGGAAAATATCCTCCATGGTATACAAATCAACTGAAAGAATTGCTTATGCAAAAAATGAAAATACGCATTAAAGTGAAAAAACCTAGTAATCCGTTAGATGTAATTGAATTTACCTATCTCAGAAGAGACTGCGAAAGATTTGTTCGAAAATGCTATAATGATTACATACGTGAAATTGAGAACAAAATAAAAAAGCATCCCAAGTTCTTTTGGTCTCACTTAAAAAACCTCTGAAGAGGTAGTACATCTTACCCTTCTAAAATGCTCTCAATAATGTTACTGCGTATGATAATAAGGTCATTTCCAGCTTATTCGCAGAACAGTTCTCCTCAGTTTTTGCTCCACCTAGCCATGACCGAGATGAGCCGACTAGCAATCTGCCCGGCACCTCAACCCCAATATTACCCATAAATGACTTTTCCTTCCTACCTGAGACGGTCTGTAAATAGCTATTAAACCTAGACACATGTAAGGGTGCTGGGCCTGACGAAATACCTCCAATATTTTGGTTGAGATGTGGTCTTTCCCTATCTGTACCGCTAGCAGAAATATACAATACGTCAATTAAAACTGGCGTCTTTCCGAATAAGTGGAAGCACGGTAGAATAGCACCTATACTTAAGAGTGGGAAACGTGAATTAATTTCTAACTATCGACCCATCTCAATTCTTTACACTTTGTCTAAGGTCTTTAAATCGCTCATGTACCCAGTCTTATACGATCACGTTTAAAAGTTCTTATCCCCTGATCAGCATGGATTTAGTGTAAAGAAGTCTACAAATACAAATCTTGTTGCTTCCGTTACTGAACTAACAGTTCGGTGCCTGCAAGTTGACACGGTAAATACTGACTTATCGAAGCTCCGGTCTTTAGGCATAGTCAGCAACACTTTGAAATGGTGCAAGTCTTATATTGAAGATAGATCGTCTTCAGTAGTCAGGGATGGTGATGTGTCTGACCCTTACATTGCGACATCTGGTGTGCCCTAGGGGTCTCATTTAGGACCTCTATTCTTTAACATCTTCATCAACGACATTTCTCAAGTATTTAGACACTCCAATCCGTACCTTTTTGCAGACGATTTAAAATTTACACGCATAATTTCGGATGAATCTGACACATGTTTACTACAGACAGACATAGATAATCTAACCCAATGGCGTATCAGAAACAAAATGTATTGAAACTGTTCTAAATGTTACCATATAAAAATTACCAGAAAACACAATAAAATTCGGTCTTCATACAAAATTCAGGAAAATTGTCCAACAAAGTTAACAGTTATAAAGGATTTGGGCGTTTACTTAGACGGTAGACTCAAGTTCATAGACCATATAGATAAAATAGTGAATTCAGCATATCGGGCTCTTGGATTTATATTGCGATCATCAAAGGAATTTAAGAAGCCATCAACTACATTACTATTATACAATAGCTATGTACGAAGCCAACTGGAATACTGTAGTGTAGTTTGGAATCCCTCATACCAAGTTCACATCAATCGAATCGAAAGGATGCAGAAAAAACTTCTTCGTTATCTTGCTTTTCGTTTTAATCTGAAGAATTGCAAGTCCTACGAGGATAGACTAAATTATTTTAAAATTATGGATATGATATCACGCCGAACCATCTCTGATCTGATGTTTCTGCATAAGTTGCTTAATAATGACATAGATTGTTCGGATCTACTTAGTAAGATAAGTATTAACGTTCCTCTCAGAGTCCCTTTGTTTGTTCATCAGTACAACACTGTCTCATGTTCCTCGGAAGACATAGACGTTTTCTCAAATAAACAGAAGAAATATAAATATCTAATCCGCACACAGCTCACTAGTATGTAGGTGTTTTACTTCTGAGCACTCACACAGCTTAAATAGCTTAAATAACAAATTACAAAATCAAAGAAAGTCTCAGAAAATATCAAATAAAAATGAATCACCGCCCTTTTTTCATTCACAGTGACAGTGGCAACAAAGGCATATATGACACTGTAACATTACTCCATCAGAACATAGCAGGCCTACTTAGGAAGAGCGAAATGTTGGAAATATGTCTTAGCGAACTAAAAGAAAGTGGTAAAAATATTACTGTTATATGTCTTAGTGAAATATTTGTTAGAAACGGGGACCAGTCAAATATCAAAATAAAAAATTACAAACTGGCCACTTCTTTTTGTCGGGCCCGAGAAAGACGTGGTGGTGTGTGTGTCTTGCTAGAGAATTCGCTAGAATTTGAGGAAATTAAGCTGTGTAAAGATATGGCTTTGGAGAAATGCTTTGAATGCTGTGGAATTTACGTCCCTTCCTATAAATGTTTGATTATTTGTATCTATAGAATTCCTAATGCTCCTGTTACAACATTTTTAAATAACTTAAACGTTCTTCTCCATAAACTTACATTTAGAAATCAAAAAAAAAAAAAAATTGTTTGCGGAGATTTTAATATCGACACTCTAAAGAGTAACAGTGCCACAGAGGAGTTGTTAAATCTAACACAGAATTATAATTTAAAACTTCACATTAATAAGCCTACTCGACAACGGACCTGTATTGATCACATAGCCAGTAATATCATAGAACAGGGTAGTTCAGTGCATGAATATAATTTATCAGATCATAACACCTGTCAAACGTTGAGCTTTCCTATTCTGAAACACGAGAGTAAAAAAGGGTTCTTGTTTGTATATAGAATAAATTATAAGCAAGAACACAGGAAATTTAGAGAATCGCTTCAATCGCTCTCTTGGAGTGATGTCCTCGTTGATGACCTAAACTCGGGATTCAATAACTTTCACAATATGTTTTGTCTACTTTATGACCTGTGTTTCCCAATTCAAAGGTATAAAGTCAATTTGAGTGGCCAAGCACCTAAATGGATAACCAGAGGTATTAAAATATCAAGTAAAACTAAGAGAAAGTTGCAATATAACTATTATAGAAATAAGAATGTTGCGAATAGAACTAAATTTAATAGATACAATAAATTGCTTAAGGCTTGCATAAATTGTTCAAAAAGAAATACAAATAATAATCTTATGACTAAATCAAAAAATATATGTAAAACAACATGGGATATCATTAAAAATAAAGAATACAGGTACATAAACAATAGTAACATTGACTGGATAAATGTGAATAATATTAAAATTACAGATCCACTAAACATAGCGGATAGTTTCAACACATACTTTGTAAAGACAGCATACAACTTACAAGCAAATAAATCACACAACAAATTAATAAACACTATTGATAATGTTATGTCCAGCATATATCTAATCCCATGTACAGTTAAAGAAACTTTGCTAATTACTAAAACTTTAAATAACACCAATTCAGTAGGTTATGATTCTGTCAGTACGAATATTACAAAGATCTGTGCGGATATCATTGCACCTATCCTCACACATCTAATAAACTTATCTTTCACTCAGGGTATATTTCCGGAAAAGATATCTATTGTTAAACCATCGTTCAAAAAAGACGACTGCCAAGAACTTACAAATTATAGGCCAATTACACTTATACCAATATTTTCCAAAATATTTGAAAAAGCGATGTACTCTCGAATGTATAGTTTCTTGTAGAAATATAAAATTATTCGAGAAGAACAGAATGGCTTTCAGAAAGAAAAATCCCAACTCTTGCGGCTTTTTCTCTTCTGAAAAGAGGAACTGGGTACATAGACAAGAAAATACCAGTCGTTGCTATATTTTTTGACATGTCTAAAGCATTTGATTGCATAGATCACAATATCCTTTTGGACAAATGCGAAAGATATGGGATTCGGAGATTCCTGCTCAGAAATGGATTGAAAGTTACCTTAAAAACCGTCTTCAATGTGTGGAAGTGTCACGCGTTAAAGAAAATGCCACAGTAACGCCACACAGATCAAAACTTTAAAAAAACCAGTATGGTGTACCCCAGGGCAGTATACTCGGTCCGCTTCTCTTTGTCTTATACATTAACGACCTTCCATCAATAACACCCCATGAATCTACCCTTTTTGCCGATGACATTTCTATAATTATACCTAAGATTGACATTTACTGCAATTTTGATACAATTCTAAATAATAAAGTAAAATCAATAATGACATGGCTTGAATCCAATAAATAATCTATGTGCTAATATATCAAAACAAAATTTATTAAATTTTTTAATTATAAGACACCACACGAAACTCTAAATATCGAGTACCGAGGTGTAGTTCTATCTGGGGTAGCTGATACCAAGTTTTTAGGTCTATACATAGACCAACACTGTAATTGGAAAATACATATCCAAAATGTCTGTATGAAGTTGAATAAATTTGTATTTGCGCTCAGAAATCTACAACACATTGCTGGCAAACATGCAGCGAAAATTGCTTATTACGGATACGTGGAATCTGTGCTACGATACGGATTATGGGGACACTCAACAGATATAAATAATAATTAATAATATTAACTTTATTTCTCCTCACAATGTTTACAATTTTGGATTTATTACATTTGACTTCCGTCATCGATTTCACTTATGTAGGTACTAGTAGGTAGGTATACATTTACGTAGAACATTTATCTCTGTGTTAACATGTGAGGAGCTGGTGTCTGAGATAGGCATGGATTTGCCTGTAATACAGATCACCAGGTCCCCACCCCATGAATACAAATAACATTACAGTAAAATTCCAGATACGTTCATGTTGCTAATTATAAAGTTAATAAAACATACTAATAATGTTATATAACAGTTATTATTTTAACTAACTAAAAAAATAAATAAACATAAAACATACTCAATAACTTGTAACTTGATAAATAAATACTTTAGTCTCCTTAGCAAGCACATCAGAGAAACACAGACCGAAAATCAAAGCATAGAGGGTAGAAATGGATGTTTACTTCACTTACTGAAGAAGTTTTTCTGTGAGATCATAACTCAGACTTTTTAAGAAATTTACAACAACTGCTTTGCATTTTAGTTTTGTTAAAGGGTATATTTCTAAGACTCTGTTTAATTTGTTATATAAATGTGCACTTTGATAACAGAAAAAGCGTTGGGCAAAACTTGTTTTACACATTTGTTTCGTACAAACCTTGTCTTTACGGCGCAAGTGACAGGATGTTGTCGGTTCATATTTGGTAAAGGAATGTTGCTTAAGGACGGTGTGCAATATGAAAAGTTGTCGAACAGTCAATACTTCCCATTTTTTGTACAATTCACTTGTTGGATGGTAAAAGGGTAAAAAGTGACTTATTTTAAGGATGGCCCTCTGTGCTCTTTCTATTTTCAAAAGGTGCGTTTTAGTTGTTCCTCCCCAAACGGTAATACAGTACGTTAACTGTGATTGACAAAGAGCAAGGTAAATTGTTTTTAATACTATTGCGTCGGCAACATGTCGCAGACCTTTAAAAATCGCCATGAGCTTCCGCATTCTAGTTGTAACAAGATCTATATGACTTTGAAAATTTAATTTGTTGTCAATAATTACACCCAAATATTTTATCGATACGGTACTTTGTAAGGTGGGGCACGAACTGCAACCAATAGTTAGATGACAGCATGAATGGGATGTTACTTTAAGTGAGGGGTCCGGTATGTCTGCATTTGTCAGTGAAAAAGTCAGTAGTTTTGTTTTTTCGATATTTAATGTTAGCACGTTTTGCTGCAACCACGAAGTAACAGTATTGAAGCCCGTTTGTGCGTTATTAAACGCATCTTGCCACGAATACCCAGTACATAATAAAACTGTGTCATCAGCATATGTTATTATTTTAGTCTGCGGAAGCTCAAGTCGACACAAGTCGTTAATGTACACACGGAATAAGGACGGCCCAAGGATACTTCCTTGAGGAACACCGAAATATACTGTTTCCTCATCGCGAGTAACATCCCCAATCTGTACACATTGCGTTCTTCGCGTAAGATAATCCTGAAACAACCTAAGCTGTATTCCTCTAATTCCCATAGCTTCAAGTTTATTCAGTAACGTTGGAACAGAGACTGTGTCAAAAGCTTTTGCTAGGTCTAGGAATATGCCTATAGTTTTCTTTCTTGAGTCTAGGTTAGCAACAACATGATTTATAAGTTCAAGAACAGCGTCGGACGTAGATTTGTTTTTCCGGAAGCCAAATTGAGATTTTGAAAGATGGTTATTTTTTTCTAAGTAACTGATCAGTCGTGTGTTAATGATACGCTCTAAAATTTTTGACAGTGTAGGTAGAATCGATATTGGTCTATAATTGCTGACACAGTCTCTGCTTCCTCTTTTATGAATTGGAATGATTCTTGACTTTTTATACGCGTCAGGAAAAACTCCGGTTGAGAGGGACAGATTACAGATGTATGTTATTGGAGCCGTTAAAGTATTTACATTTGCTTTAATTATGATACTAGATATTCCATCGATACCCACTGAGCAATCACTCTTTAATCCTGTTATTATTCTAGACACTTCTTGATTATCAGTTAGCATCATTACAAATGAATGCCTACATGTATTTTTATAGTTGTGTTGAGCTGTGTGATTCATCTTCTTGATGTTGGCTGCCAATGCCCCACCTATACTCGCAAAAAAACGGTTTACATAATTAATGGACTGTTTGGGGTTATCGCTATCTATCAATTGGATTGCTGGTTCTTTCTTCTTAGTATCATAAGTAAGCTCCTTGACAGTCCTCCACAACTGCTTGCTGTCATTTTTTGCACGCTGAATCAACATCTTTTCGTAATTTCGTCTGAGCTTTTTTAAGATAGACGAACAGAAATTTCTATACCTTTTATAAGTGACACTAACCGTCTTATTATAAAACGTGGACTTAAAAAAGTACCGGCTTTAGTACTAGGTTTAAACCATGACCTTGAATAAACGTTATTACAAAACGAAGTTTATCGCTAGTCCTAGAACTATCTATGGTATCAAAGTTAGACCATCGTGACCCCTAGTTTAACTATGGTACTAAATTGTCAAACGTCAAATTGTTAATTTTGAGGTTTGCTTTCGGAAAGGAATTTATGATCAGAAAACCAAAAATGGATATTGATGCAATTGATATGTTTGATTTGGAAGATTTGAATGTGTTGGATATACTAGAAAGTTCCCGGGGACCGAACAGAGTTCGTCAGCGTCGAAATCCATTTGAATTACCTGATGAAGATTTTCGGTATAAATATAGATTTAGTAAACGTTTTGGCGAAAGGATTGTCGATTTATTACGTGAAGATTTATCCCACGATCCTCGAGGATGTCCGTTAAGCCCCGAAATGCAAGTAGCTTGCGCACTACGCAACTGGGCTCGCCATGAAGTAAGTTGGTACCTTGTAATGTAATTATGGCTAATGTGCGTCATCAATGATGTATTACTTTATAATTGTTTTTTTTTACAGATTCAAGACGATACTAGTGACTTACATGGCGTATCTCAGCCAGTTATAAGTAACACCTGCAAGAAAGTGGCAGGAATTTTAGCGCGTATGTCGCATAGGTTTATAAAAATGCCTAGTACATTGGATGAACAAGAAGCAGTGATGAGGAAATTTCGCAGTATTGCGGATTTCCCAACTGTAATAGGTGCAATTGATTGCACCCATATTCATATTAAAAAAATAAGAACTGATAAGGGTCAGACATACATTAAAAGAAAAGGTTTTCCATCAATCAATGTGCAGGTAACTTTGATTTTTTTTATTTATAATGGATACAAACAAAGCTTATATTTTTATTTATTTGTTGGTAATGTAATGCACTGTAAAACTGTAAAAATTCTCCTTTCAGGTGGTTTGCAATGCTGATTTAAAAATCATAGATATTGTAGCTCGGTGGCGTGGCAGTGTCCATGATTCTAGAATCTTTAGGGAGTGTCGCTTGAAGCAAAGATTTGAATCTGGAGCGTTTTCTGGCATCCTCTTAGGAGACAGTGGATATCCGTGTACGCCATACTTGTTTACCCCACTGCTGAACCCAAGAACAGAAGCAGAACAACGGTATAACAGGAGCCATATCCGTACACGGAACACTGTGGAAAGATGCTTTGGTCTGTGGAAGCAACGTTTCCGCTGCCTACTAAGAGGCTTATATGGGGACATTGAAACAGCTAGGAAGACAATTGTAGCATGTGCAGTTCTTCACAACATAGCGATAGACATGCAGGAAGATTTATTTCCTGATGATGTCAGCAATGAGCAATCCTCTAGGGATTCAATACCAGTGCAGCCAGTTCAAAATTCAGTACGAGGGAATATTAGAAGAAGGCAGTTTATTGAAACTCACTTTTCATAAAATAACATTTATTATATATAACTATATTTCTTTTTTGTGATATTCATGTATGTATATGTTTAATACATATATTATATGAAGGCTAAAATAAAAGCTAATGACCTTTTTTCATAAAGATAATTATTAATAAATCAAACATAAATTAAAAGTAACTATTATCTTTAAGAAAATGCTAAAATCAGTCCTATAATACTAATGATTATTATGGGGAATATATAACCAGAAGGGGGTACCTGCAAATAATTATGTTATATTATTATGTGATTGTCAATATATTTGAAGTATTTTAATCAGTAGGAGATAGATTACATTAGTTATTTATTTGAAACTCTTGACTGAACAATTTATACTTATTTTAATTATAAATTGTATTGATATCAGTCAAAAAGTGTAACTTACATTTTATTCTTTAGTAATGGTGTTAGTTTTTATCTGAGTCTCCAATAGTGCTATTTGTAATTGTAGCTTTTTAATTTTTAATTTTGAAATTTCAACTTGATAGAAGTGCTGGGCTTCCAACATAGCAAGCTGCTTTTTTTTAAATTCTGTGTTACTATTTATAATAGCTTGACGCCCTTCTTCATTTCTGTAAAATAAATTCTATATTATTATGTAATAATTAGACTTATTATTTTAGTGTGGTAAGCTTTATTTATATTTTCGTGGTTCCTTGATTGAAATAAAATATATTAAGTATTAAGACATTTATTTTAACAAACCTATTTAGGGAGGCGGTTTTCCCTTTTTTCTTGTTTTTTGGTTTATTTTCTTCTATTTCTACACTACTTTTTGTTTGCACAGTTTCACTGGTGTAGATCACTGAAAATAATAAATAATATTAATGAAACTAACCTGTATTTTTTCTTATTATGAAATTTTTATACCTTGTTTTTCTTCAATACTGGACTCTACATTTTCATCACTTATGATCACTACAATTGGTTCTATTGAGCTATGGCCAGTATCAGGGTCTTCAACTATTGCTGTTGTTGTATTTGTCATCTGTAACAGGTAAATGTTTAGTAAATTGTCATCATATTATACTCTCCACTATTGTTAACTTTTACTTACCACTGCATCACTGTCACAGTCACACACGTCTACAACAAAGTCATGAGGAGCAATAGCCATGACTTCCAGGTCCTCTGGAGAAGGTGACGGGGGCTTGTTGCCACCTCCTGTTTTGGACTGCTCTCTCCTGTGAAGAGACAAGTTTGCCTTGGCTGCCAACTTCATTCTCTTCCAAGCCAACTTTATCTCTTCTACAGAACGATTTTTTCCGGCGATTTCATTTAGTCTGAAAAAAAATCATGTTAATTTAAATATCATGGTCACGATATCGTAATATAGCAAAAAATAATTAAGTATTTACTTATTTGCTACATTGTTTGTTTTCGTCGACTTATCTTCGAGTATTTTAGCCGACTCGGCAATAAGTTGACGCAGTATATTCTAGAATGAAATTTGTATTAATGTAAGTAATGTGGCATAGGTATATAGTATATATAGTTTATTTCATCAAATACTGTGTGTAGGTACGTAATCTAACATGTCAGTTACCTATCACTTATTATCACTCACCTTTTCTTCTGAACTCCAATTTTCACCCCTTTTTTTCTTTGCGTGTTCCATTTTCTTAAAATTTTAATGCACAAATGATCTCACCACTGTGCTCACCACAAAGAATACTGTGCCCAAAGAACTGGTCCTTTAGGTACTTGTAGTAACTATTTAGATTACATTACTCGAATTACGCGCGCCGTCCAGTTCACTCCGTTATACTCATACGTGCTAGCTCGGTAGTTGTTCCAAAACATAACATTAATAATTGGATTGTGAACATGCATTCAAAAAAATACAAGTCGGAATATTTAAATACCTTCAAATAACAAAACTTTAAATTTTACCGCTACAAATAACAATTCATAAAATGTTTTTCTTTATATTTCGTAACAATATTTTTCGGAAAGACGCGTAGAACGCTGAACGAATGAATGAATAATTTAAATATTTTGTTGCTTATAATCTGTGGAAAATGTTTAGTCCAGAGACGATCTTTGGTACTAAGTAGTCCTTTGTTGGTCTACGATTTGTAATAAGAATGAAAGAACTAACGTTAGTACCGTAATAAGCTTAGACCTTTTAGTTCTGGTTTAAACTTGGTACTTATGAAAGTTTTTATAATAAGACGGTAAGAGTTTCGTTGTTGGGTTCATTTTTTATTTTTTTTGTAGAGGTTATCTCGATTTCTGAGGCATTTAAGAACTCCAGCAGTGATCCACGGTTTAGTATTTTTTTACGCGTGGGTATTTTAAACCGTTTTGTATTAGCCAGTATGGTTGATTAAAGTATATTTTGCAAGAAATTCGCAGCTTCATTTGCATCCTCTATAGCATACAATAAACTAAAATCAATTTTTTCAAGATCCGTGTTTACTTTTTCATAATTTATACGGATGACATCTTTGACTGTCTTTTTTTCGCAACTAGTTTCAAGATATAGGGCAATGCTGTTATGATCCGTAACAGATGTCAAATTAGTCTTTAACATGACGTGATCCAGGCAGGTTTTATTATGTGTCGGGATCATGTATGCCGGTTGAATACCATGAAAAGCCAACATATCTAGATATGTAGAACGATTTGCGTCGATGCTGTTAGTGCTAATGTCTATATTAATATCACCCAATAGTATGACGTTTTTTATTAACGAATATTTGGATATCAGATTATTCAACGATTCGATAAAGTTGTTAACGTTTTTATATCCAGGAGGCCGATAAATGGCGAATGCTACGGTGTTATTGTTTACTTTTATCAAGAGGAAATTTGCTTCAGCTATCTGACATTCCTCAGTCCTCAATCCAGAATTTCGTTTATAGTATACCACTACCCCCTCATTTTGTGTAACATTTTTGGTTGTAGCTACATAGGTATAGCCATCAATATTTGGTATATAGTGCGTGGATGGTAACCAGCATTCGGTTAAGATGACATCCCAGTCTTCGCCTATTCTAACAAGTATAGGTAATAGACCTTGTAGGTTACATTTGACGCTGCGAATATTTTGCTGTAGGATTTTTATAGATTTGTTGGTAGTAAAACGTAAATTTAGACAGTCTTCAGCATCGCAGACTGCAGTTTCAGATACATTAAAAGTGTCAATTTCACTTTGAATAGTATTTAACTCATTGAATTTTATAATTAATTATAATCAAGTCAATACATAGTAGTACACATTTTAAATAAACAGTAAAATTTCTTGTTGCGTTTCTAAGTATTATTGTTGTATATCTACTCATTTCTGCGAATCCTGGAGCTGGAGACGCAGTGTAATTTTTATGATTCTCTGCAATTTCAGGGTATGTGCAAAGGGATAAGGAGTGATAGAAATTTAAAGTATAACAACAAATAAAAGTAATAGTTAAAACTGGGAGAAAAGGAGGTAAACTTATTTTGTATGTTTTATGTTAGCAATTAATAATTTGAGAACTAAGACATAATTTTGGTGCGAAAACGTTATAAACTAGAGTGCGATAACAACTACTATAAGCACAGCATGCATAAAAAAGAGCGACAAAAGCTGAAACTAGTCAGATTGTTTTCTTAATGTGTTCAATATCTTCCTCACAACTTACACGTATACGAGGCCCGTTGATATTTCGCTTCAAATAGACCTTGCCAAAGGAAGTCCAGCAGCTTGCGAGGTTGTGAGTCTTAACTAAGTCCCTAGCTAAGTAGTGTAGTCGTCTGGCAGTTGCTGTTAGTGACTCAGAAACGTAAATAGGAGCAGCGGGACCCTTCATTCTCAAGATACCAGTATTCAAGCGTTGTTCACTAGATTTTTCCTTATTATATATCCGTATTGCTTTTAAGATACTTTCTTTTTTTAGGGCAGATACAAGTTTGACTATTATTGGACCAGTAGACTTGGCTTTGAGCTTTATCCTAAAAACATCACAAACATCCGAATCTTGAAAAGGAACGTTAATTTCAGCAACCAGTTTCTTCGTGACTTCTAATAAGCTATCTTTACTTTCATCTTCCAGTGGTGGGATGTTTTTAATTTCAAGTGCCGTGGAGCACGCATTGTTGTCGAGGTATTCAATTTTAGAATCCAGTGTCTTGATGTGTTTCTTTAAGGCATTGTTTTCCCGCCGCAGCCCATTCACAGTTTCAATCACATCATAGTACTTTTGAGACAAATGAACCACTGTAGTCTTGATTTCATCATTTTGAACAGCCAAAAAATTTATTGCTGATTCCAAAGAGCTAAACTTTTCTTCATGGAGGCGCTTTATTTCGTCCAATCTAGTCATTAAATCTGACAACGATAAGCTATCAGAATTTGATGGATTATTAAGTCGCCGCTTAGTTCTTTTCGCAACATTAGCTTTTGCGCTTTCCTGATTTTCTGCCGAGTAAAGCGCAGGGTCTGACACATGGTGCAATGGTGTGACAGTTCCAAAATTAGTTTTGTTTGGAGAGCGTTGAACGGACATAGTCAAAACCCGTTATCGCTAGCGCTTATGAAATTGTGGCAAACGCCAAAACAAGCAAAAGACGGGTGACTCACGCGCTGTGTGGCTGTCTAGAAAGGGATGGTGTTGTTGCTACTCCTGTTGTCTCCTTCGCGTGGCTGCCGTACACTCGCTCGCGTGTTCTGCGTGCCTGGTATTTTGCCGCAGTATTTTGATGAATTAATTTTAGAAAATCAATATATTATTGTAAACTTTTAAAACATGTGTATACGTACCTCCCCGTCCGGGGAGGAAGGAAATAAATAAAGCATTTATTTGTCAGAAGAAATGCATAAGAGCTTTGTGTGATGCAGGACCACTAGATTCATGTAGGCCATTATTTAAAAATAACAGTATACTCACTCTTACAGGCTTATATATCTTGGAAATTTGCGTACATGTGAAAAAATTCTCAATTGAATTCAATAGTGCTAGAGACAATTCAGTCATAGGTATGAGTAAAAGAGATCCCACTAGATTGTTAATGCCTGCATGTGGGAGCTCTTTTTTTCATAATAACTGTTATATAATGTGTATAAGAGTTTTTAATAAAGTGCCTAAGTCAATTCGCGAATTGCCACTGTCTAAGATATGGGCTGAATTAAAAAAATGGCTGATACAACAAACTTTTTATTGCATAAACTTTTCGATCGAATTTTTCGATCTTAAAGTCCGAAATCTTTAGAAAATTAAATTATAATTTTAATTAAATTTTAAATGTTGGACCATTTGACATTATTTATACTATTCTATTTTTATTTCCATGTGCCTAATGTTTGCATATATATAATAATGATTATTTTAATTTAGTTAAGCGTCTTAATTTTTTAATTTAAAGTGCAATTTTCATGTAATTTGATTTGTAATGTGATGTGCTCTAAATTTAAATTTGCATGCCAATATTGGCGAAATGTGTGATTCAGTACTCCATGTAACATCCATAAATGTACCACATTTTTTTGCAAATAAATTATTCTTATTCTTATTCTCAATTTGTAATTTAGTTTTTAAGTGTTTGGTTTTTGATTTTGAATTCTTCTCTTGTATAGGTATGCCTCCGACAGATTTTTGTGTTGCTGTCACTTTTTATGTTTGTGTATTTGGGAATAAAAAATAAAAAATAAAAGAGGGAGTGTTATAAATGTGTAATAAATGTTAACATAAAAATAAATCTTGTTTCCTAACAAACAAAGACAAAAAAAAAAAATTGTACCATTTTTTGCATGATGTGGTCGCCTGCTATTAAGGAAGCACACTAACTTGAACTTTGTAAACCTAATATTATATTTTGTTTTTTCGTGACCAATAGAAAAAAAAAATATTTTTGCTAGCGTCAGTTACTGTTATATATATCGGCGCAAAACAGTACACTACTTCGCCTATAAAAACGAGTGGCAATGCGCATACTAGGTCGTTCTCGCTCAAGCCGTCGGGCTGTTTGGATCTACGCACAACTGTTTGTGAGACCTTGGAATACATCTAGACATCGGTACTCCCTCATATATCATTGTTTTCATCATTACGTGAGGGAAAAGAACATTATTTTTTAGTAGACTCGGGTGCATTATTGTCAGCTTGTAATTATACACACGTACTCGAATGTAACATACCAGTTCATAAAGAGAGTATAACAATAAATGGATTGGGAGGTACAGGCCAAGCAATAGGGTGAAAATGTTTTTTTACCGTTGACAGTAGATGGTCAAAATATTGGTCATAAATTTTATGTTTTTAATAATTTACCGATTAAAGCAAGTGGAATTTTAGGGCGTGATTTTTTAAACAAATATAAAGCTCAATTAGACTTTTATAAAAATTAATATTATTTAACGGGAATTAACGCGATCTCTTATTTAGGGTATTACATACCCTAAATAAGAGTGATTTGGAGTATATACAGAGGGAGTCATATGCGTTACAATTAAAGTGCAGTGTTAATCTATCTCAATCGGACTATGATTTGTGTGACCGGGTTACGTTTTTACAAGCGAGTCGTACCTTCGAGTTATGTAGTAAAAATTTTGATCGAAAGTTCTCGAAGGAATCGACGGTATACAGAAAATAAAGCGTCACCCGGGGTACCCGAGAGATCGAAGGACACCGTTGTAAACTTGTCAAACGTGAGTTTAGATCATACAACAATGAACATCTTGGCTAAAGGTATGAACTTCGCTCCGACACCTAAACGAATACCGTTCGAGAATGTAATCAGTAGCGTCGAGGAATCGATTACACGGAACAAAGTACCGCCCGGCGATGCCGATATCCTAAGACAGGACGTTGCGGTAATATTACGTCGGTCAAAGCTTCCGGCTAGTAATATCACTATCGAAGAGCGTCAAGCACTAAAAAACATTAGGGATAACCAGGATATTTTAGTGCTTAAGGCCGACAAGGGAAACGCTACCGTAGTGATGAATACAACTGATTACAAAAGCAAAATACTTGAACTGTTGAGTGATAATAAAGTTTATAAACCGGTAACATACAACCCCACGGCCAGAGTAACGCGAAAAATACGATCTCTAATCCGGGACAATGAGGACCTATTTTCAGAAGACGAGTACAACAGACTGTACAAACCAAAGTCACACCAGCCACCGAAATTATATGGTCTGCCTAAGATACACAAGCCTGACGTACCGCTGCGGCCGATTGTAAGTCAAATTGCTTCTCCTACTTACGATCTAGCAAAGCACGTTGCTTCAGTATTGCAACCACTTATAGGCAAAACACCGTCTTTTGTGAAAGACTCACGGCACTTCATACAAATCATAAAAGATCTGACGTTGGAACCGGATGACGTCATGGTGAGCTTTGACAATCGGTTAAACACCAGAATAGGGACTCATCGGTTTGCTTACAGAATAGGGACACTGTTAGTGTGGTATGTGACGGTACATGGCGACACAAAAATAATATCGAAAATGTGCGGGTAGATGAAGAGCCTTCTACTTCACGGATTCGACGACGGAGGGCGTGCGCCGATGAGCCAGTCAGCCTGTGACCACGGCCGGTGCAACCTGGTCGAAACGTCAGGCAAACCAGAGGTATGTAATACCCTAAATAAGAGATCGCGTTAATTCCCGTTAAATAATATTAATTATCATGGAACGCGAAAGTTTAAAAGTTTTATAAAAATATTGTAATTTTGCATATTAATACTAAATGTATTTCTTTGCCAATAGCAAATAAATGTAATGTAGAATTTAATATCCCTGCTAGATCCGAATCCATACATGATATACATACAGATATAATTGAAGACTGTGTAGTTTCTTCAATGGAAATAACTGAGGGTGTATTTCTAGCAAGTTCTATAGCTACTCCTCTGAATGGTTTAATACCAATTCAAATACTTAATGTCACTGAAGATGATATAAATTTAACGCAATTTCAAACAAATATTTGGAAATTGATATTTGTTCATTTCAAAAATCCGAAAATAATTCAGATGGAGTCAAACAATTATTACATTTGGTTAGGCTAAATCATTTGAACGGTCAAGAGGCGGCGCGCCTGGCCACAAGGGGAGTCTCCCTGGTGGTCGGGCGCATTGAGGCGCTGGGCTTACGGGTGGCCCTAGATAAGACGGAGGCTCTGTTATTTCATGGGCCCCGTCGTGGTCCACCCCCTGGCGCCTCAATCGTGGTCAACTCGGTCCTCGTACAGGTTCGGGCCCAGATGAAATATCTGGACCTGATCCTCGACGGGAGGTGGCTCTGCGACGAGCACTTCCGACAGCTTGCTCCAAAGCTGGTCGGCGCTGCGTCTGCCCTAGGGCGACTTTTGCCCAATTTGGGTGGACCCAGCGTCGCGACAAGACGGCTGTACACAAGGGTTGTCCGGTCAATGGCACTATATGGTGCACCGGTGTGGGCGGCGGCTCTGACCGCCCAGAATAGGGCACGCCTCTGGCGCCCTCAGAGGGTAATGGCGGTCAGAGCCATACGCGGTTACCGCACCGTTTCGACGGAGGTGGCGTGCGTGTTGGCCGGAACTCCCCCGTGGGATTTGGAGGCGGAAGTGCTCGCCGAAGTTTATTGGCGAGTGGCTGACTCCCGAGCGGAGAGCGGATTTCGCCCTCCGCCCGAAGACGTGCGCGAGTGGCGCGAAGCCGCTCGCCGAGCCACGATGGCTCGTTGGTCGTTCCGGCTGGAGTCTCCACGCGCTGGCTTCGCCGCCGTGGAGGCTCTCCAGCCGGTCATCGCCGAGTGGGCAGGGCGGCAGCACGGGACCCTTACCTTCCGGCTGACGCAGGAGCTTTCCGGGCACGGTTGCTTCGGAAAGTACCTGCACTCGGTGGCTAGGAGGGAACTGAGTCCCACCTGCCACCACTGCGACTGCAGTGAGGACTCGGCCCAGCACACGCTGCCGGTCTGCCCCGCATAGGCGACGCAGCGCCGGGCCCTCATTGCAGCCATCGGAGTGGATCTCTCGCTACCGGCCGTAGTACGCTCCATGGCCGGTAGCGACAGTTGTTTTACCGCGGTCGCAACCTTCTGCGAGGAAGTAATCTCGTAGAAGGAGGCGGCGGAGAAGGCCCGGGAGGACGACCTCCACTCGGACCCGGTGCATGAGGCGCGCTCACCTGCGCTTCATGCCGCCCTGAGTGTGGCCGCGGGTGGACGGGGTGGGTCTCCCCTCCACCCGCATTAGTTTGGCCAGCCGCGAGGGGGATGTCGCCTAAAGAGAGGAAAAAAAAAAAAATTTTTGAGACGGAGCCCGCAACAGGAGCGGGCCGGCGCTAGGAGGGGTCCGGATGTCTTAATAACAGCTGTTCCCGGATCCCTCCTATTACAGGCACAGAGTGGCACACCGTGTGGTTTTAGTCGGTCCGAGTCCGACACACCACCCCGCCGCAAACCCCGGTGGGGTCCACACGTTAAAAAAAAAAAAAAAAAAAAAAGATCATTTGAACGGTGAAGAACAAAATACTATTCAAAGTATTTGCGCAAAATATGCGGATATATTTTATTTACCAGAAGACAAACTAACTACTACAGACGTATACACGCATACGATTTCTGTGAAACCGAACACAAAACCTATTTCTCAGAAAGATAAAGCTCAGCATCAAATTAATAAAATGTTGATGAGGGAATAATAGAACCTAGTAAAAGCGATTGGTCGAGCCCAATATTATTAGTACCTAAAAAGTCGAATTCAACAAAACCCGAGAAATTGAGGTTAGTGATTGACTAAAGTAAACTAAATAATTGTATTGAAGATGATAAGTTCCCTTTTGCCAAACATTTCTGAAATTTCAGAGTCTTTAACTGGGAGCATTTATTTCACACACCTATATTTACACCAAGGCTAGTAGAAAATACACATCATTTTATTCAGGTCAATAGCAAATGACCCGTATGCCAATGGGATTAAAAACTAGCCCAAATTCATTTTCCAGAATGATTACGATGGCAATGTCAGGCTTAAATTATGAAAAATGTCTAATTTATTTAGATGATTTGATAGTTTTTAGACGAAATTTATTTTTACACAATAAAAACTTACAAGACGTATTTGAAAGACTGCGAACAGTTAATTTAAAATTAAATCAGCAAAATGTGACTTTCTAAAAAAATAAATTTTATATCTTGGACATGTTATTTCTAGTCATGGTATAAGCCCTGATCCTCAAAAAATTAGCACAGTTAAAAACTATCCATGCCCTAAAAATATCGTCGAAGTAAAAAGATTTGTCGCTTTCACAAATTATTATAGAAAATTTATCCCTAAATTTGCAGAAATCAGTTATCCCTTAAATAAACTAACAAGAAAGGGCGTAATTTTTGAATGTAACCATGAATAATAATAATAATAATAATAATAACATTTATTTCATAGTAAAGTTTTACAGTTTCATTACATAGGTTATCATAATAGTTAGGTATATAACTTAGGCTATAATTAATTGGAGTGATTGCTGTTCTCCTAGATAGGCAACTAAGTTGCCTGTGTTTAGGAGTTACAGTCCCTCAAGTGCGCATATGGGGGTGAATGTCGTGTGCGTAGCGTGCGTGCGCATGTGTGTGTGTGGGTGTGTGTGTGTGCGTGTACGTGTGTGTGTGCGTGAGTGTATGTGTGTATGAGTGCGTGTGTGTATATGCGTGTGGTTAGGTGTTTGTGGCCTTACTTGGTTTCAATTTTCGTGTAAATAATAATATATATTGTGCTTAACCGTTTAGGAATCGCTCTGTTTCGTCATAATTCAGTTTTTGGAGGTAGGATTTAACAGTCTTTGACAGTAGATGTTTGGGCAAATGATAGATAGGGCACACTGCATTAAGCTTGTTATAAACAGATGGACCAAGGTAGGAAGAAAATCTTTTAAAGAAAGTTGAGCCCGCAGGAGGGATTGAACAAATTCGGTCTTTACGACGTTTGTTAATCGGTAAAAGCGGTGTGAGACGGTGTTGTAATCCTGTTAGGTGTAATAAAAATAGTTGTCTCACACTGAGTAAATTGCACTTCTTATAAAGCTCGGTTGTTGGAAATAAGATAGGCCTGAATGTAGCAACTTTTAAAATAGCACGATGAGCTATTTCCAGTGGTCTTAGAATTGTTTTAGCTGCACCTCCCCAGCAAGGAATACAATAAATTATTATGGAGTGACAGAGGGCATAATACACGTTACGGATAACCGCTTGATTGGCTACGTGTCGTAAGTTTTTGAAGACATATATTAGTTTACGAACGCGTCCCGAGAGAGTGTCAATATGTTGTCTAAATTTAAGGTGTTTATCCAAGATAATGCCGAGGTATTTAATTTGGTTAACTGGAGTTATTGCTAGGCATTTGCAATTCAGGTGAAGTTGAGACTGACAATAGTGAGCTATTAGATTTATAGGGTTTTTAGGTTGAGATAGTGGGGTAAGCGAGAAAGTCATAAAATTTGTTTTGGTAGTGTTAAGAGTTAGAGTGTGTGAGGCAAGCCAGGTTAAAACAGTACAGAAACCTCCTTGAGCCGCAGTTTCAAGTTCAGACCATGTGTTTGCATGAAAAGTTATGGCCGTGTCGTCTGCAAAAGATACAATGTTTGCGTGTGGAATGATTAAGTTACAGAGGTCGTTAATAAAGACAAGGAATAAAGTAGGGCCTAAGATACTACCTTGAGGCACACCGTAATGGATGGAAAGTTCATCGCCAATGTAGTTGTTGATATTAACAAGTTGTGTCCGATTCGTTAGGTAGCTTTTTAGTAGTTCTAGTGGTGGGCCCCTGATTCCTGCATTTTCAAGTTTGATTATGAGGGTAGAAATTGGCACAGTATCGAAGGCCTTGGCTAGGTCCAAGAAAATAGTCAGAACTTTTTTTTTCTTGTTAAGTTTTTCCACAATGTTATTAACTAAATTTTGGACTGCATCACACGTAGATTTGTTTCTACGGAAGCCAAATTGTTGGGTTGAAAGCAACTTAAAGTGCTCCAGGTAGCTGATCAGTCTCTTATTTATAAGTCGTTCAAGTATCTTGGATAAAGCACTAAGTACAGCTATGGGTCGATAGTTGTTTGGCGACTGTCCATCTCCACCCTTAAAAATCGGATGAATGATGGCTATTTTGAAAGAGGTAGGAAAAATAGCTGTTTCAAAACAGAGGTTGAAAATATAGCTTAATGAGGACACTATAAGTACATTATATCGTCTAAGGAATGACAGGGGAATACCATCCCAACCTACAGCAGCAGTCACCCTTAGTGTGTTTATCACAGACGAAATTTCAACGGGGTCTGTTGGCTCTAAGACGAAGGAATTATTATGCTTTGAAGTGCAATTAGGTGGTGTACTTGATGAAGTGTAGGTGTTTTGTATTTTTTCAGCGAGATTTTTTCCAATGTTTACGAAAAATTGGTTAACACTATTACAAGACTGTTGAGGTGACGTCGAGAGTGATAACAGTTTGTTTGACATATTAGTAGGTTTGCTTGTGTTTGTTATAAGTCTAATAGAATCCCAGAGTTTTTTGGGGCTGTGACTTGCCTTAATTAGCTCTTGTGTGTCATACTGCCTTTTTACTTTTTTTAGAATAGTTGAGCAAAACTTTCTGTATCGTTTATAGGTGGTGAGAATGGTAATATCATCTGGGGCTTGTTTAACTTTTTTGTGAAGTAAATCTCTATGTCGTATACACCGTAAGAGGCCTGGTGTTATCCATGGTTTAAGCACTCTTTTCCTAGCAGAGACTTTAACAGTAGATGTACATTTGGCTATAGCATTTTTAACTATTTTTATAAAGTTGTCGGTTGCATTATTTGGGTCTGACATGGAGAAAATGGGTGTAAAATCTGTATTTTCCATAAGTTGGTCAAGCGCAACATAATCGACCCTGCTAACCTCCCTTGGACTAGCTTCTTTAATTATGTTTTTGGCCATACAGAGCAAGGTCGGGTAGTGATCGGTTATCGCCGTTTCGAAGAGGAATGTAATAGTTTGAAAAGTTGTTCTCAACATTAAGTGGTCAATGCAGTTCTTGTCTCGCGTGGGTTGAGCATGTGCTGGGAGAAAACCGTGATAGGCCAAAAATGTAAGGTAAGATTGACTGCGTGTGTCGTTAGTCATAGGTTTAATGTCGATATTGATATCGCCTGTTAGAACTACAGACTTATGGCTGTTGAGGGTTGATAGGATATTGTTAAGGGCAGATAAGAAAGGGTCAATTAGGTGATTAGAAGGGGAGCGATATACACAGATTATTGACATGGAGTCTAACGTAATTAGCAGACCAGAGGCCGTTTCACAAAAGTTGGGCTCTTCACATGTGGCCGTTATTGTAGATCTGAGATAAACCACAACACCATCGTTTTGGTTTTGATGATTGTTTGTTTTAAACGAGGCAAAGCCCTGTAATATTGGGATGTTAGTATTGCTGTCACATTTAAGCCAACACTCCGTCAGCACCAGAATGTCACAGTCGATATCGAGGCGCTTCAGTAGTGTTTGTAGTTCTAGGTTATTGCGATTAATAGATCGTATGTTGAGAGTGAAGATTTTAAGATAGTTATTTGGGTGTTTTATAAAAGTTTTTGTGTGCTCAGGAATGCAAGTAATGACTTGAGATACAGAAAGGCAGTCAACTTTATCCATGAAATCTGTAATGTTAATCATTTTAAATCAATAATAAAGTTGATAAATTTGTGACCAATTAAGGCTTTAATTTTTAGATACTGATGATTTACTGTTATAATAGCCACAACAAACAGCGTGCGGTGAAAGGGATAAGTGTGAGCGTGTTGAAGTATAGTATTATTGCGTGCATCATAGTAGGTTGTGAAAAAATTTGAGTGTGTATATGTGTTGTAAGTAAAACAGAAAATTAACTTAATCCTAAGGTTAACTATGAATGAAATTAAAAAACATGCATAATACAATTTATAGTTAGAAAAAATTTTAGAAACAAGTTGTGGTATCAGTCAAGCTTTGTTTACTTCTGCCAGGCCCTTCATTTGAGATTCGGATTTTATAATAATAGTAGTGCTGTCCGGGTTTTTTTTCAACATTACGCGACCATTGTTCGTCCAACAGAAATTGTATTGGTTTGCCTTGGCCCAAATCCTAGCCAGATAGAAAAGTCGTTTTGAGTTTGTTGTAAGCTGTTCTGCAATATAAATCGGTGCTGTTGCAGCACCTATACCCATGAGAGATGAATTCACCTTTTGACTAGGGTTACGTTTGTTATATTCCTTGATGGTCGTGAGAAATCTGCTTTTGACTAGAGTATTTGTAAACTCAACAGTCAGTGATGAACGGGGAGTCTCTTTTTTGGACGGCTGGCGAGTGACGTCACGTATGTCTGATAATGTAATATTAGCTTCTACGTGCTTAGATAACTGCAATAGAGCATCATATAATATTTTACTGGTTTCATTTTGAGATTTTGGTACATTTCGTATTTCAACACTCGTCTTAAGAAATGACTTATTGAAGGACTCAAGCTTCTCTTCTAGAATAACAATTCTATTGTTCGTAAAATTACGCTCTGCTTCCAATTTTGTTATTTTTGTGTCCAGGCAAGTAAGTTGATCCGTGACATAAGACATACTTCTTTCAATTTCTTTGTTTGTTTCATCGATTTTTGTATTTATGGTTTTTATTTCCAACATGTGAGTCTCCAATTGATCCAATCGAGCATTTTGTTGGCATATCATTCCGTGAATCATATCTTTAATTTCCTGTTTGAAGTCCGCCAAATCGTCACTTTTTTTTTCATATTCACTCGATGGACAGCGCCGCTTAGATCTTTGCGTTAAGCCAATGTTAGCCGTACTTGGATCTTCAGAGTAAAGTTTATGTATATCGGTTTCGGATCGAGATGGCGTTTGTTGTTTTGGAGGTGTACGGGACAGTTTAGACATAGTAAATTGTCGTGTGTTACGAAGAATAAACTGACAACAGCCACAAAAAGCGATATCGCAACCTAGGTTTTGAAACCTCGACCACAAGCATCGGATGCGCTCAGACCGACACCCTCAACCACTACGCTATGTTGGCGGATGATAAATGGTGTAAAATTGTTGTTCTCTTACTACGTCTCACTTGATAATGAGCAATAACAAGCTTTTGTCGGTATTGTAGGTATATAAACAACATAAACACCGTGCAGTAATCACAAATCACTTCACTTCTTAAGTTATTTCTTTTTTCTTTATCCTTATATTCTATTCACTTTGTTGTTATTTAGTGTATTTGTTTTTCTTCTTGTGCTGTTATAAGGGGGTTAAGTAGTAATATTCACAGTAAAATCAGTATTAAACAGTTTAGTGAATTTTTAAACACAGAGAGCACACAAACACGACCTTTCGGTTACGCGATCCGAACGAGAGGTGATGGTGATGAATGTCAACAATCATTTGAAATACTGAAAGAGTGCTTAACAACGCCGCCTATTTTAGAATATCTTGATTTTTCTGTAAAAAAAAAATTTATAGTTCAAACCGATGCATCAAATAATGCTATAGGAGCAATTTTATCAAATGAAAATGGACGACCAATAGCTTATGCTAGTAGAACCTTAAATAAAGGTGAAAGGAGCTATCCAGTGATTGAGAAAGAACTGCTTGCTATAGTTTGGGCTATAAAATATTTCCGACCATATTTATATGGCCGACCTTTTAAAATACTTACAGACCACAAACCGTTAGATAGATAGATAGGTACTCTTTATTGCACACCATGGATAGAAAACATACAATGCAATATAAACATAAAATTAAAAAAAAAAACAGTGGTACAATGGGCGGCCTTATCTGCGATCTCTTACAGGCAACCTTTAGATGGACTATACTGTATAGTTATATGTAGTCTGTAGTGCGCATAATATATAAATATAAATACAAATTCATACACATACGTACATTCATATAAATATACATATACATACATACATATACATACATTACATACCTGCATATATAACACATAGTTCTTACAGAGATAAATAGTGATCCTTGACGAGTCTCTTAAAAGTACTCACTGACCGTGCCCGCCTTATAGCTTCCGGTAAGGAATTCCATAGGTGCTGCTTGTACTGTAAAAGATGTATCATTAAAAGTTGTGTTGGAATTTCGGGTGTAAGATTTTCTGTTGATCTCAAGTATCGTGTATGTGTATCATGGATAAATGCAAATCGTCTCTCTAAGTAGATAGGAGTTGCAGGATTAAATAAAATATTATACAGTAAAGAGAGGATGTGAGTATTCCGGCGAAGCCGAATTGGGAGCCACTTGCGTTTTTTACGAAATTCGGAAATATGATCATATTTGCGCAAGCCAAAAATGAATCTTATACAGAAATTCTGAAGTCTCTCAAGCTTATCGAATTTGTCCTCGTTCAGATCAAGATAGCTGACATCGGCATAGTCAAGGATGGAAAGAAGAATTGATTGTGCGAGCTCAACCCTAGTGACAGTTGGAAGGAAATTACGTAATCTTCTTAAACAGGCGGCAGAGGCAAACATTTTACGGCTGACATTTTGTATTTGAGCATTCCATGAAAGGGTTTTGTCAACGTAGACCCCTAAATTTTTGACATAGTTGTTAATTGGAATTGTTACGCCTTCAAAAGATATTTGTGGTAGTGCAGTCCAGTCAACTTTTGCGATAAGTCTGGAGCTGCCGATTACTGTCACTTGCGTTTTCCTAAGGTTAACTTTTAGGCCATACATTGTCGTCCACTGATATATGTGGCTCAGATCTCTATTTATGGCGTCAATACCTAGTGGTAGCTCATTAAGATTTGTTTGGTAATATATTTGCAAATCGTCTGCGTACAGGTGGTAGGAAGAGAGAAGTTGATTAGTGATTGTGTTGATGAATATTGAAAATAGTAAAGGGGATAAAACGCCACCCTGTGGCACACCGGCTTACGTATTTGACCAGTTGGAATAGTTGTCATCCCGGCGGGTACGCTGCCGGCGACCAAACAGGTAACCACGAAACCAGTCAATACCTGATGGAGATATGTTAAGAGAGTTTAATATGGCAAGGAGAACGTCGAAATCAACAGAGTTGAAGGCGTTGCTAAAGTCTAATAGACATAAAACTGTGAGTTTTCCATTCTCCATACCTGTCTTTATATCGTCTGTAATATTAACGAGAGAGGTAGTTGTGCTGTGGCCGGGACGGAAACCAGATTGGAATGGGTTAAGGAGGTTATTTCTGCAAAGAAATGAATTGAGCTGGTTGTGGATAATACGTTCAAGGACCTTTGAAAGAAAGGGTAGGATAGAGATTGGTCGATATACGGAGTAGGCTGCGGGATTGCAATTTTTGGGTAAAGAAATAAGTTGGGCGTCTTTCCATTTTGATGGAAATACACCACTAGTAATGGACATATTAAGTATATGAGTGATTATAGGTAAAATTTCATCAAGGATAAAGAGAACCATGTTGCAGTTGATAGAATCGGAGCCAACAGCATTAGACGTAATGGACCGAATACTCTTCTCAACATCACAAGCAGACACTTGACTAAGAACGAATAGGGGGTAGTCAGGGGTTGGAAGTGTTGAAAGACATTTTAATGTATTAATTTTGGTTGTCTTATTAAATTCAGACGAAGTAGAGAAGTGCTGGTTTAGTAAGTTTAAGTCTATCTGGTTAGAAGATAGTTCTTGACGCTGCTTTCCAATCCCTAGAGACCTAAGAAATTTCCAGACTTTAGCTGGATCACCATTTTGTACGGAATTATGCATATGTTGGCGTTGTGCATTCCTACACACCTTGTTGCAGTGATTCCGCAAGTTTATGTATTTTTCTTTGTTGAAATCCGTGGGTCTCGCTTTGTATTTCGATTTTGCCGCTGCTTTGCGATTAATTAATTTCTCAATTTCATGTGTAAGCCAGTTTCATCTGTAATTGGTCGAACCGGTGCATGTATGTCGTAGAGTGCCATCAGCCCACCATTAAATATTTCTGTCATTTCATCAACTGATGAAGCTGACAGAAGGGGGACCCAATCGATCTCCTCTGCATCCTTTTTAAGAAGCCCATGATCTATACCACTAAAATTACGCTGCATGAGAAGGAGGACGGGTTTTGTATGAAAGAAAAAGAAGGTGATGGTAAGAAAATTCGTCTGCTGCACATTGTCAATGTTTGGCAACGCGATCAACTGACGAAACAAGTATAAGATCAAGAAGAGAAGGGGCACAGTTAGGAAATTTATGGGTTGCTTTTAGAGGAAGAATAGAAAGATTAATAGATTCTGCAATGGAGAGTAAAGATGAAGAGCGGGAGTTATTTCTTAGAAGGCAAGTATTAAAGTCACCCATAATAATAGTTTGACTATATATGGGTAAAAGCGTTTGTAGCATATTCTCGAAGGAGGAGAAAACATTGATACGTAAAGAGGGACATTAATAAACGCCTAATAACAATTTTGAATGGTGTAGCTCGACCTCTATAAATAGATGCTCACCAGCATTTGGTTAGGGTGGCTGTGTGGACATACTAACAACCTTGTGAGGAATGTAATGCCGGAGATAGATAGCAACACCACCACCACCACCCACAGCTCGATCATTTCTTATGAGTGTGAAGCCAGGGAGAGAGTAAGAGGATGAAGGAAGACATGGCTTAAGCCATGACTCCGAGACAAGTATAGCGTGAATAACTTTGCAGTCAAGATTTGTCAGCATATCGGGGAAGTGAACGTGAATACTCTGCGCATTTGAATGAACGACATTAAAATTCTTGGCAACATCGGTGAATTGTCGTTGAAGCTTGTCAGCCAGCGAAATACTAACGAAACTGTCATCACTACTGAGTGAATAAAACTCATCACTATCACTACCCGAGTCCATAAGATACGTTACGATAAATACAGTGGTTATATAAATTGATAACAATAAAAATACGATGCAGAAATCGCTGTAGGCAAATATATGTTTTACCCTATTTTATCCAGTACAAATTTCAAAAGCGATCGCAGCATAGTCCACCTGCCAGTCACGTGGTGTTCACAGATTGTGCAGCCAGTAGCCATAAACAACTTTGAATTAAATGAATAATAATATGGAATCAGGCTTTTCCTTTTCATCTTAGAAAGTATTATACAATAAAGAAAAATTAGTAAAAAGTAATAAAAAAAAATGAAAAAACAATACACAATGACAAAAACATGCCAGTAAAAGTTGCAAGATGTAAAAATTGCCTTAATCGATAAACGTAATTGGTTAACTTAGAAATAGTCACGTAAAAGTATGGTCAAAAATAATAATACTATACAATACCAACAGTACCTAATAAAAAAAGGAGGCTGAGAATATGGTTTAAGTACACACAGTGCAATAATAATAATAATAATAATTTTATTTCAGACATATAAAGTCCATAGGTTGTTTAGTAATGGGTTAGAAACAGAAAGTACTTAACGTCTATATTAGTATTGTTAGTAACGGCACTTAATAGTAGAAAGGCATTCAACTATGCTTTCCTATTGCTATTGCCACCCAATGCCTTTGTATAGGACAGTCTGGCCTACTAGCAATCATCTTCAGGACGCTGTTCCGGGTATTTCGCAAGCGCTTTAGCATGGAAGCCGATTTTTTACGCATGAGAGCATGAAACCCGTCGGTGCGTGTTTCGGCAAACATGCCCGATGCACTACAATGCCGCGGCAGCCGCAACAGCATCCTGAAGACGTTGTTATACTGTACGCGCAGGACGTTGTAGGCCCGTTCTGTATATGACACCCACAGGCCGCTCGAATAGAAGGACTGACAGAACGCTTTAAATAAAGTCACTTTAACGTCTGCCGTGCAGCGAGCAAACCTACGGGCGAGCATATTGCCCCTCACCGCCAACGCCCTGCGCTCCCGCTCTATGTCGCTGTCATCGCGAAGGTCACTGGTGACAATATGGCCTAAATACCTGACCTTCTCAACAACTTTTAGCACTACGCCATTGAGATATACCGGAGCTACACGGCGTGACTGTTGTTTTTGCGTTTTGAATATTAAAATCTCGCTCTTTTTAGAGTTGTATTTAAGGCCGTGCATCTCCGCATACGTCTCGCAGATCGATAGTAGCTCTCTCAGTCCACCTATCGAAGGACTGAGTAGCACCATGTCGTCCGCGTAACTTAAATTATTGACACATGTGCCGTCTATGTGACAGCCTACATGTATGCTGCTCAGTCGCTCGATAAGCTGGTTCATATATAAATTAAACAATAGAGGTGAGCTTAACCCCCCCTGCCTCACACCACACTCCATTCTGTACTCATCCGAGAGAGTACCGACCCATCTCACCCGGTTTGTCTGGTGAGCATACCAGTATTTGAGGAGCGCTGTGTACTCGGTTGGAACACTCGTATCTCCCAACTTGTCCCACAGTACATCATAGGCAACAAGATCGAAAGCTTTTGACAAGTCGAGAAAACACGCGTAGACCGGCGTCCTCCGCGATGTATAGTACTTGACTGTGTGTTTTAGGCTAAGTATGGCACTCTCCGTGGACAGGCCGCCCCTGAACCCGAACTGGGCATCGTGTACTTCAACGTGATCTGAAAGGCAGCCGTTCAACACACCGTCAAGCACCTTAGCCGCGGTGGTAGCAAGCGAGATGGGTCGATAGTTATTTACATCGGACGTGTAACCCGTTTTGGTTTTAACAACAGGTATCACTGTGGTCCGCATAAGCGGTTCGGGTAAATAAGAGTGACCGAGGCATAGGGTAAAAAACAGAGAGAGTACTTTAGGCAGGTGCATCCCTGCATGCTTAAAATGTTCTATGCTGAGGCCATCGTGACCCGGCGATTTTCCATGTTGCATTCCGGAAACAATTTTAGCGACTGTCTTAGTTGGTACTTTAGTAATCCGCCCGGTCACACTAGCACCAGCATATTCCTTATCATACGACCCCGAGTTCAAAGGCGACCGCACAGAGAAGTGTGTCCTAAAGGCATCAGCAATATGCTTGTGATCAGTCATACCACCGACGCTCACGGGGAGACTCGGCCTCACATTCATATTGTTTGTTTTTTTCCAAAACTGCTTAAAATCCTTAGTGGTATGGATTGAGGCAAGAAGATCCATTTTGAGCTGATCTTGTCTGTTCTGACACCATTTAAGCTTGGCCTTAAAAACTCGCCTTGCCTCCGCCATTTTACAAAATAAAGGGCCAGTGGCCGGACGACCTGCCATTGTCCAAACTCGGAACTGAAGCCGTGCCTCGCGGTGAGCATCCGCGACATGCTTATTCCACCCAGTCACGTAACCACCTTTTTTCCGACACTTGGCTTTACATGTTTGTACGGCGGCACGGCTTAGGGTGTCTACAATCTCCAGATACATTTCATCAAGAACTGAGCGATGTTCCCTATTATCACAAAACCTGTCACAACAAGCACTCAGTACCCCAGGAATATCCATCTGTCCAAGTCTAGAGTGACAGAGATCACGGTACTCGCTTATTTGCTCTGAGGATCGCTCACCCCAGATAACACGATTTACACATCTTTCATTTGGTTTATTTACACATTTTGGCTTGAGCTTACGTAGGTCACATTCTACCACAATCGGAAAATGGTCGGACCAATACATGTCATATTGTACCTTTACATTAACGATTGATTGTAGTGCAGACTCAGTGACAATGCAGTGGTCCAACCATCTGCTACAGCCATGCGACTCACTCATAAAGGTGTATGTACTACTGTCACACATGTTTATATCTACACAAGTCTATCTTTGATCCACACAGAAATTCATCATTTCATTATAAAACAACTCACTCGGGTGTGCATTATAGTCTCCTAAGATATAGAAAGCCTCAACTCCCTTGTTTTCCTCTATTTCTATTATTGAACAAATAGTACTTAGACAAGATGTAAATTCCGCGAGATTGTCAACGGAGTTTGTTGGCATATAAACACTAAAAATCACTATTACTTACGGTTATTTTTATGGCACACACTCTCACGTTATCACACTGTACTGGTAACACTGATTCAAACGTATCCTTACGCCACAGTTATGCGACGCCACCGTATGGCCTCCCGCTCAGGAGGCCTGCCGCTGTATCCACAGCAGATGTCGCAGTAAACCCGAAGTTGTTATCAACCGTGCTGAGTATCGCCAAATCATGTGGTAACAACCATGTTTCTTGGAGGGCAACCACATCCGCCGACTGACATAGAGCTCTGACTCCTTCCATTGACCTCTTGAGTGACTTGCAGTTAAAACTCACTATTTTACTGAGACTGTCCATTGTTGTTAGGTATTTTTTTCATCTCCATCCTTTTTTTGCCTCATATGACAGTTCTAATTTAATTATAAGGTCTGTGACGAGAATGTCAGTTCAGACATAAGTCTTTTGAAATTAAAAGTCGATGATGAAATCTAACGAGAATTTCAGCTGTTTTTTATTTTGACATTTGACTGTTGTCATTGTCATGTGGGTTATAATATTAAGTGTTATTTTTTTTAAGATTAAAATACCGTGCATGTAATGTGAATACTTCGCTAGTTACAGTGGCTTTACTAGGACATTTGATTTTAAAAATGCATGTCTAACAAGAGAGGGTGACATAATGTAAAACGCATTGTGGAGTTAACTGCCCACTCCCGGCATGAAAATAAATTATCGGAAACCAACACCGATGGATAATCACTTCCTAGAAGCCGTTCTTCTAGTCTTACAATTAGAACACTGATTTTTACGGGTGGTTGGATCCACACTCGTCGTACCTTCAGAAGTAACTGGAGCAAGCTTCATTAAGTCAGCTCTTGAGCTTACCTTATGCCGCTCTCCATCCGCCCCATGTAAAAATATGGTACCTCCTCTGGTCCAACACTTAGCAACACCAAACATCTCTCGGGCAGCCAGGAACAAGTCATGACGAGGTTTAGTGAGAAATTCCGATAGAGTGATACCTGATCCCTTAAGTTTGGTTTTCGAAAACCACACCTTGTCTCGGATAGATGCATGTTGCAGCTTGATGAGTATTGGACGGTGCCTATGGTTAGCTGTAGGTCTACCGAGGCGATGACAACGCTTTATGTCACTCACTGTGAATTCTTCGACTTTAAGCTGAGTTTGGACGATCATGGATTAGAAGAATCTTTCTTCGCCCTTGCATCTCTAATTGGTCTATGATGGCTATCAATGACTCAACTTGTTGCTGCAGACTCTTAAGGACATCAAGCACAAAGCTCCGGAACGTAGAGAAGTCACCAGCTAATCCAACAATACTTGTCATGGGGCTTGTGTTATTATGGAGATCAGCTTCAAACTTACTCATTCTGCTATGGAACATGTTGCTCAAGTTTTCCATGGTACTCAGAAGCGCTTCCATTTTCAGTTGTTTATAGTGAACACAAAAGGTAGCACTAAGTTGATAGGAATACTGTACACTGGCAGGTAGTGTCTTGTTATTAAATGTTATTGCATAAAATCAATAAACTAGTTACAAATAATATTATTTTAAATAATATTATCGGGAGTTAAATTTAAAGATTGTGTCACTCACAACTACCCGAAAATAAAGCAGTGACAGTATCCGTTAGTGTACTTATTTAATATGAAATACCCTACAAGTCGTTTTATGAAATTTAGAACAGCATTAGAAGAATACAACTTTGAGGTAGAATATATTAAAGGATCTGATAATGCAGCTGCAGATGCACTGTCAAGGATCACTATAGAAGATTTAAAAGAAATACACAAGAATGTAGTAAATGTAATGACACGAGCGCAAACGAAAAAACAGAATAACCCTGATTCTACGGTGGATATAGCAGACACCGACTCAAGGCCTAATCAACCGAGAGTCGTAAACACTCATATTAAACCTAAAGAATCAGTCGAGTTAAGATTTATTAACACAGAACAGTTAGCAGAAGAAAGATTACGATTAAAAATAAAATATTTTGTTATGTTGACAGTGACAATACGCTATACGTTAAGTTTGCAATTTACTAAACTTAGACTAAATATACATATTAAAAATTAAAGATAATGATATTTTTATTAAGAAATTATTAGCAGAGATAAAAGATAAAAACAGATTAGGACCACGTGTATGTATTTTAAATGATGTTATGAGAATCGACAATAAAGATGACAGGCGAATAATTTTAAATGACTTTCACCTCTTACCTAGTAGTGGCCATGCTGGTATGAGACGGATGTCAAATAACATTAAAAAATACTATTACTGGCCTGGCATCGATAGCGATGTTCAGAAATTTGTAAGATGTTGCGATCAGTGTCAACGACAGAAGTATTCATTACCTCAGAAAGAACCAATGGTTATAACTAGCACAGCAAATACTGCATTTGAAAATATATATTTAGATCTTGTCGGTCCCTTGGAAACTGATAGCGATAATTATACATATATATTAACTTTACAATGCGAACTAACAAAATACGTAGAAGCATATCCCTTAATTTCGAAAAAATCCGAGGAAGTGTATCTGTAGTGTATCCAGAAAATCTGATTAGTAGATCGGTAAAATATTGTATTATGTATATTTATTGCTGGCAAAGAATTTAATCTATATAACAAAGATGTCTACATTGTTGGGAGTGGAAAGGCTGTTCAAAATATGGCAAAAAAAATTGAAATGGTTTTAAGTTCCAAAAAACAGGTTATCATTAGTATTCCTGTTAGCAGTTCTAATTACAAATCTGAACTTAAAATATTTTATTATGAAGGGGCTAAAAACAACTTTCCAGATGCTAATGCTAAAAATACAGCAAAAGCAATAAGAGATCTTCTTATTGGATTGGGAAGGGATGATTTACTTTTAGTGCTATTATCAGGTAGGTACCCATAACATTAGAAGAAAAAACTGCTCTGGTAAAAATTCTAGCAAACTCTGGTGCTCTCATTAAGGAACTCAATACTGTCCGAAAACAGCTGTCTAATTTAAAAGGAGGTCAGCTAGCAATAAAAGCGAAACCTACACAGGTTATCTCTTTAATACTCTCTGATATTGTTGGAGACCCTTCAGATTTAATAGCAAGTGGTCCCACTGCAGAAAATGAAGATGACCCATCTAAAGCTATTAATGTTATTAAAAAATATAAATTATATGATCAACTTCCGAAATCAATTAAAAGTGTATTAAATGAAGTTGAAATAAATGAGTACAAATTTCCAAGAGAAATTGACATAAATTATATGATAGGATCAAACAGAATTTGTATAAAAGCAGCTTTAGCAGAGGCAAGGAACCTAAATTACTGGGCATTAGGTCTTTCTATTGCAATTTAATATGTTAAACTTACTAAACCGTTTTTCAAATTCAAATTCAAATCGTTTAATTCAGACATAGTCCATAGGGTTAGTACAAACAAAGAAACTTAAGAACTAAAGTTAGTAAACACAATAATTATTTTGGTGACCGGTGTGGATCTTTGCCCAGTGGCGCAACAGAGGGGAGTCCCACCGATCCGTAAACACCTTCAGGACACTGTTAGTAGCGGTGCGCAACCGGCCGGCCATGGATGCGGTCCTCTTTCTTAAGATTGCGTAAAAGTCGTCTGTGTGCGCCTCCGCAAACATACCGGACGCACTACAACGCCACAACAGCCCCAACAGCATCCTGAACGCGTTATTATATTGGACGCGCAGGTCGCTGTATGTCCTCTGCGTAAAACTGGTCCAAAGACTGCACGTGTAAAAGGACTGGCAGAATGCTTTAAAAAGTGTAACCTTTACTTGATTTGTACAGCGTGAAAATCTTCGAACCAGCATGTTACATCGAACAGCCAGCGACCTGCGTTCCCTCTCTATATCTAAATTATCCTTAAGATCATCAGTGACCCAATGACCCAAGTACTTAAATTTAGTCACCCACGTTAAAGGGGTGCCACATATCGTGACACCAGGGACATTTGAATATGTTATGGCCCGCGCTTTAAACATAATAAGTTCGCTCTTCTTGACATTGTACCTAAGCCCATGGGCCGCTGCATAGGACTCACAGATCGCCACAAGTTTCCTCAAAGCGCTGATCGATGGGCTCAGCAGCACCATGTCATCGGCATAGCTAATGTTATTAATACAGACGCCATCAATATGACACCCAACTCTCGTGCTGCTGAGGTCACTTATAAGCCGGTTAATGTAAAAGTTAAAGAGACGGGGCGAACTCAACCCCCCCTGTCTCACCCCGCACTCCAACCCATACACATCTGATTGAGCAGCTGCCCATCTCACACTATTTGTCTGATTATAGTACCAGTAACGAAACAAGGACGTAATTTCATTCGGTAGTGTCGTATCCCTCCGCACTCTATCCCATAGCACCTCGTAGGACACCAGGTCGAACGCCCTTGACAGGTCCAAAAAACAGGCAAAAACAGGTGTCTTTCTGGAGGTATAATATTGAACGGTTTGCTTGAGGCACAGAATGGCACTCTCAGTAGATAGACCAGGTTTGAAGCCAAACTGCGCGTCATGGAGTTCAATATGTTTAGCCAACTGTTGATCAAGCAAACTGTCCAAGACCTTGGCGATTATCGTGGCCAACGAAATAGGCCTATAATTGGACACGTCAGAGGCATCCCCCGTCCTGTCCTTAATGACTGGTACTACCGCAGAGCGCATGAGGCCCTCCGGCAGATAACGGTGGCTGAGACATAAATTAAAAAGCAACGCAAGAACCCTACACAGATATGTCCCAGCGTGCTTTAGGTGCTCGACGCTGAGGCCATCGTGGCCTGGTGACTTACCTCTTGCCATATTTTTAATAACAGTGGCAACCTGTTTAGCTGAAAACATTACGGCAAGTTCACCAGAACCCGCCAGTTCCCCTTCCTCGAACACCCGCCGCCCAGATTGTAACAAAGACTGGACTTTAAATTGTCTTTGGAAAAGGTTGGCGATCTCTTTCGGCTCGCTCTGACCCGCCACACTCACAGGGAGACTCGGCTTGACATTTAGTTTATTGGTTGATTTCCAAAACTTAGCAAACTCTTTTTTTGAATGACTATTAGCCAATATATCTAACTTAATTTGTTCTTGATTATTTTGAACAAATTTTAATTTAGTCTTAAATGTTCTCCGTGTTTCACGCATTTTCTCATATATAGGTTGTTTACTTCTAGAAGAAAAGTCAAATATTAAAGACTTGACACAAAACTTAGAAACTTTCTGTATACCAAGAATTGACGTTAGTATACTAAAAAATATCAAGTCTATTGAAAAAAAGGATTTATGCTTGATCCTTGGAGGTGAAATCACAGTTGAAGTAAAGGGTGCAGGGAAAGGTGGCACAAATCAAGAGCTAGCTTTAAAATTTTCAAACTTTGTTGGCCAAGCAAACAATAATTTCGCAAAGTTTGACATTCACTTTTTAAGTGCAGGTACTGATGGCACAGATGGGCCACCAGATTTAGAGGGCTATAGGATATCAAAATCTTGTGACAGAGGCGAAACAAAGACAAAGAAGAAAAGTCCGACATAATCACCGGTGGGTGGTATCCGAGGGGATTTCCGCACAGGAAAAAAAAGAGGCGATAAAAGAAAATTTAAATACTGAAAAGTATTTAAACGAAAATGATTACAACTTTTACAAGAAATTTAAAAATGGAAGTTTTCATGTTATTACTGGACACACAAATACTAATGTTATGGATATTCACATAATCATTATAAAAAAAGAAAAATAAAATACATGATCTGATGATTTTGTAATTTTATTTTATTTTATTTATTTATTTAGGACAACTTACAAAACATTCACTAATACATAGTTTATAAACATGTTTTACAAATATGTGCTGAGTGTTGTCTTATTTTGTAACCGCTGAACGTGTCAGGCGGTCTACTCACCGGCTTACCCAGCGGAGAAATACACGAGATTACCTCAGGGCGCCTTGTCGACAACAGAAGGGTATGGATATGTGTGCGTGTGGGCAACCTAAGGGACTCTTCAGAGAAACACAACTTACACCTCAGTCATACATACATGTATATTTCATTCCAAATACAGAGTTAAAATTGAATAAATATAAATAGTGGGTATATAAAAAAAGATCCCGCAGCGGCGCGCGTCAAGGCCGAGCTGATGTTGCTAGGAACCTCTTCGTCAGCAATCCTGCAGGTTATTTCCACACCAGCCCGAGTCGGCTATTTATATTAGGTATATAGGTAGGTTAGGTATTTATATTAGTTACAGTAACAAAAATTACGTAACCCTTGAATGGGCTGACCGCTTGCTTGTGAGCCGCGTGACTACCAGTAATCAGATGACACTTAGGAGCTCATTTACGCACAAGAAGGCCACAAACAAAAGAGCACGCCGTCTGAGAAGTATCTCTTGACCCGAAATCTGGAGCCCTACGAATGGATTAACACTCATATAATCGTTCAGATTGCAAAAACAAATGACTACAAGAAAAATAAGATTAACTTACCACTGAAGTGGGTACTTAGGACACAGAATTTACTAAAAATGAATAAACAGACAATCAAAATGCTACTTCAGATCGGAAGACTAGAATCACCAGAGTGTCCCTTGCGGTTGGAAGCCGGACTTATATATACTCGGTTTGTGAAATTTCTAGAAAGAATCCCTTCTTTATTTAGTCATGAATGGGAGCCCAATCGAATTCAAATTATCATTGAGGTTCACATCACATCAACAGCCTATACTAGTCCACTGCTGGACATAGGCCTCTCCTTAGAAAGGAGGTTTTGGCCTCCTTAGAAAGGATCATTGAGGTTACCACGACTCAATTCAACAGTAACCCGCTTCCTACCATAACAGGACACTTATAACACCAATACAATTTGACAGGATAAATTATTACTACGACTTACCAAAAAAACCACGCCATCTAGTGGTCCGATGGCGGACGAAGAGACATCAATACTATAGTTACAATCTACTTCGGATAAATCAATAAATGCGACGCGGGGCGACAGGTGTCACTGTTGACAACTCCGTACGCAATACAAATACAATGGATAAATAACTGTTACAATTTACAAGTTGCCACGGACAGTTACATCTAAGATTATACAAAGCAATATCTATAATAATATACAAAACATAGAGAACATCATCGAAATTAATTAGAGACAGTGATCGTTTTAAGTGGTCTAAGAAGGTCTAAATGACGCAATAACTTTGCTTCTAAATTTTGGAACACTGTTTGAAAGTCTAATCTTTGAAATCTTTATTTTACTTAGGCATCTAATGATTTAAAAAAAATATTAATTTATTTTGTTCAGTTTTCTTTTCTTTAACTTTAACTGAAGCTGGCACAGCTTTTTGGCGCAATGCTGCAAATTTATCTTTTTCTTTTTTTTGGTTTCTGCACTCACAAAAGTGATTTCTTTTTAATTTTATGGATGAATCAGAAATAAGTAATATATATACTTACACAATGAAACATTAACAAAGTCAAATAGTAAAGATCGTTTTAAAGTTATTAGAGTGTGCCTACAAAGAAAACATTTTCAAAAAAATGTATACAGTATGCCCATTAAAATGTATACTTTCAGCTTGATTATCGAGGCTGAAAGTATACATTTTGCTGTAGTAGTATAGGCAACGTCTATCAAGAGATCTCAGGTTCGATTCCGGACCAAATATTTTTATAAATATTTGTTTCAAAGTTTGGGTGTTTTCAATGTACAATACGAATTTTTCATAAACGCATCAAGCAAAGACACACCGAACTACGGAGTAACTGCTAATCCTGTTTAGCGAAATGAACAATTCTCTATTGGCGAGCAACATTTATCCGTATCAACATCATCCGTTGTGCCACGGCCTTCTAAGCATAGTCACCTCGCCTGTTTGAAGGATCCTCTCTTTGTGTTGGAGAGATATGTCACCCGTTTCTCAATATCTAGGCCCCCATATCTATGTATGATCGAAGAACTTTATTTAAAGAAAACATCTTTAAAATATTAATTCTTAGTAGGATTTGGTAAGATGCATAAGACTTAGAACTCAGACTTGGTTCGTTATCAAATTATGGTAAAGAATTGCTTACCCTAACATGAGTTGCCATCTTAGCATAATTTAAAGTGTGTATGAAAAGCGTACTAACTTGCATTTTACCATGGCGCTCTCGTGTATGGGCGACCAGTGGCGTAGTTAGGCGATGCCGAAGCAAACCCTATATCAAACCGTCTGGCCAGCGTGGTATAGTAGGCCAAAACCTCCTTTCTACGGAGAGGCCTATGTCCAGCAGTGGACTGTTGAAGGCTGTTGATGATGATGATGATGAAATGGGCCGTCGTCAACGGCCTCGCACTTAAGGGGTCGAGAAGCCTCTTTTAAATGCGATGCTTCGACTCAGACTTTACCACAGGTGACTAATTAATTTAATCACATTTACGCTCTAAGTTCTACCTAATATCTTAAATGTGACTGTCTTGTAACTACCTTTAAAGACCGTGACCGTTAAATTGACAGAATACGAGGCGGATCGTTTTTTTTATTGACAGGGTGGAAAATCTCGCTGGATCCCCAGCGCCTTGAAGACGTAGGAGTTAGTAGTATGTAGTGTTTCCTCTAAAAACCCACTCGACGTCTGTACCCAGGCTTTCAACTCTGGGAGGAACTTTAGGTCTCTACCGGATCAACTCTGCACCTAGCTAGGTCCTATCTGGTAGAAGCCGCAGGCTCCCCCGCCTTTTTGGTTCAATCACTACTTATGTATTGTGGCCCCACCGTGTTATGATACGCTTGCCGGCAGGACGAATCTCATCCGGTTCGATCTACCAGGACCACCAGTTCAAACACCCACGCCACGGGGCATTTCTCTTGCGTATGCTAGTCGGAGTCCCAGTCGGCTGCGCTGGTATTGTAACGTCTACTTACGTCCGATCGAATTCAGGTAATCACCGAAGCAACCGTACCCGAGGAGTACTTTTTTTTTTTTTTTACGTGTGGAAATCCCCTCGGACCGTCACCCCGCATTGGTTCTTTATTCGGCGGGGCGGTGTGTCGGACTCGAACCGACTAAAACTACACGGTGTGCCCTCTTTGCGCTTCTATTTTAGGGGGGGTCCAGGTAGTTATCTCCTTCTGGACCCCTCCCAGCGCCGGCCTGCTCCTGGTGCGGGCTCCGTCTCCAGTTATCCTCTCTTTAGGCGACGTCCGGCACACGCGGACGCCGCCCCCTCGCGGCTGGCAAAACTAATGCGGGTGGAGGGGAAAACCCATCCCGTCCACCCGCGGCCACACTCAGGGCGGCATGAGGCGCAGGTGAGCGCGCCTCCGCCGCCCGGTTCGCCGGCGGCGGATCGGGTCCGAGTGGAGGTCGTCCTCCCGGGCCTTCTCCGCCGCCTCCTTCTGCGAGATTACTTCCTCGCAGAAGGTTGCGACCGCGGTAAAACAACTGTCGCTACCGGCCACAGAGCGTACTACGGCCGGTAGCGAGAGATCCACTCCGATGACTGCAGTGAGGGCCCGGCGCTGCGTCGCCCATGCTGGGCAGACCGCCAGCGTGTGCTGGGCCGAGTCCTCACTGCAGTCGCAGTGGTGGCAGGCGGAAGGTAAGGGTCCCGTGCTGCCGCCCTGCCCACTCGGCGATGACCGGCTGGAGAGCCTCCAAGCCGGCGAAGCCAGCGCGTGGAGTCTCCAGCCGGAACGACCATCTGACCATGGTGGCTCGGCGAGCGGTTTCGAGCCACTCGCGCACGTCTTCGGGCGGAGGGCGAAATCCGCTCTCCGCCCGGTAGTCAGCCACTCGCCGATAGACTTCGGCGAGCACTTCCGCCTCCAAATCCCACGGGGGTGTTCCGGCCAAGGCGCAAGCCGCCTCGGTGGACACCGTGCGGTATCCGCGTATGGCTCTGACCGCCAATATCCTTTGGGGGCGCCAGAGGCGCGCCCTATTCGGGGCGGTCAGAGCCGTCACCCACACCGGTGCACCATACAGCCTCATGGACCGGACAACCCCCGCGTACAGCCGCCTCGTGGGAACACTGGCCCCGCCCAAATTGGGCAAAAGTCGCCCTAGGGCGGAGGCAGTGTCCACCAACTTTGGACCAAGCTGTCGGAAGTGCTCGTCGAAGAGCCACCTACCATCAAGGACCAGACCCAGGTACCTCATCTGGGCCCGGAGCGGTACGAGGACCGAGCTAAAGGCCCATGGAATAGTAGGGCCTCCGTCTTATCCAGGGCCACCCGTAAACCCAACGCCTCAATGCGCCCGACCACCAGGGAAACTTTCGTGGCGGCCATGCGCGCCGCTTCCTTTAAGTTAGCCCCCCGGGCCGTAACTAAAGTGTCATCCGCGTAGCAGATTACACCCAGTCCGGGGGGGAGACGCCCTCGAAGGGCGCAGTCGTATCCAATGTTCCACAAGAGTGGTCCTAGGACAGACCCCTGCGGAACACCGCACGACATGGCCCTGCGTCCCGAGGAGTACCTTTTTTTTTTACGTGTGGAAATCCCCTCGGACCGTCACCCCGCCGGGGTCTTCTGTTCGGTGGGGCGGTGTGTTGGACTCCAAAAGACTAAAAACACACGGTGTGCCCTCTTTGCGCTTCTATATTAGGAGGGGTCCAAGTTATTATCGCCTTCTAGACCCCTCCCAGCGCCGGCCCGCTCCTGGCGCGGGCTCCGTCTCAGTGGACCCTCTCTTTAGGCGACGTCCGGCACACGCGGACGCCGCCCCCTCGCGGCTGGCCAAACTAATGCGGGTGGATTGGAGAACCCGTTCCGTCCACCTGCGGCCACACTCAGGGCGGCATGAGGCGCAGATGAGCGCGCCTCATGCCGCGGATCGGGTCCGAGTGGAGGTCGTCCTCCCGGGCCTTCTCCGCCGCCTCCTTCTACGAGATTACCTCCTCGCATTTTTATGTAATATTGATTTATCCTATAAATTATTTTTACACACATAACATTGAAAAAAAATACAAGCTATACATAACATATGTTAAATACAATTTAACTAATTCTATGTAACAAATAACTTAGTATTATTTTTATGAATAACATAATATTTTCCATCTTTTAAAATTTTAACATTTGGTGGTATGTCCTCTAGTACTTTATATGGGCCTAAATATAATTTATCCAACTTATTTCCTACTTGATTTTTAACTAAAACTAAATCTCCATACTTATAGTTGCATGTATTGATATTTATATTATTATTTATTTATATTATTATATATTATTTTCCTTAATTCTTTACTTTTTAATAAATTGAACCTAGCTTCGATTTGTGCTCTCTGAAGTCTATATTTTAGTTCTAACGGGTAAGAATCAGGATTGTATACTGGATCTATGTACATATTTTGTGCTAAATTGGTTGGTAAATTACAATTTTTTACCAAAAATCAACTCGAATGGAGAATATTTTGTCTCAGTATGAACAGTGGTATTGAAAGAAAAACACCAAAATGGAAGCCAAGTACTCCAGTCTGTTCTGTTGTATTTACATTTGATTCTCAGATAAGCTCCTAGAACCTTATGAGTATTCTCTAAGCCTCCCAGAGTTTTGTGGTGATAGGCGGTAGAATGGAGTCTATTTATGTGCAATAACTTACATACCTCAGTAAAAACTGATGACATAAACTCTGTTCCCTGATCTGTAATTATTTCCTTCGGAATACCATATCTCAAAATAAAATTATTTACAAATAACCTAGCTACTGAAACTGTATCCTTCCTTTCTAAAGGATAAGCTTTAACGTATTTAGTTAAATTGCACTGTAACGTTAGAATGTACTTAAAGTTATAATTATCTATTTCTAATGGACCCATTATATCTAAACTAACTCGTTCAAATGATGTGGATGCCGTGGATGTGATGACCCTCGGCTCCTTAGTGTGCCTGTTGGAGTGCTTTTGAATTGGTAACTTTTACACTTTTTAACGTACTCTATGACGTCATTATTCATTCCTGGCCAATAATAATATTTCCTGATATTATTTAACATCCTATTAACCTCCGTGTGGCCACTCATGTCAATAGATGGAATTCATTTAAAATCACAATCTTCGTGTCTCTGTCATCGATTCTTGTCACGTCGTTAATAACAAGTAACTTAGGAATGTCACCTATAGAAGTAATTTTCTTTAAAACCTTGTTTATAATACTATTATAGGGCTTATTTGCTATTATGACGAGCTCTTTTAACTGTATTTGCTTGGAAAAACGTTGTAATTCTCTCGCTAACACACTTACGGTCGATAACGATCGAGACATTACATAAATGGCTGATTTTCAAGCTACGAATATGCAACTACCGTTATCACTAGTTTTTTAATCTGATTTAACGTATCTTTATTACAAAATAAAACTAATTCGACGCTGTCAATTGGTCGCTTGAGAATTTCCACTAGCTTAGGCTGATCAGACCTTGGGGCAAAAGATATCTCAGAAGTCTTGTCATTATTGTCACAGTCAGTCTGTAACTTACGAGCTTGAGCTCTTGTCATGACCAATACTGCAGGCTTAGACATATGTTTTAAACTGGTGGATGTAATAGGCCTGGGTATCCGGGTCAATGCATCTGCAGCTGCGTTGTGCCGTCCCAGGATGTAACTGATCTCAAAATCGTACTCTTCAAGATATAAAATTTTTATTTAGATTATTATTTTATTTTATTTAGATTAAAAATATTACTTTTAAAGACGACCAGTACCAGGTAGCATGGGGCATGTTGTGTGAGCGATTCGATAACAATTAATTAATTAAACACCACATACAAGCACTGTTTGTCATTGAGTCATTACAGAGGGAGTCAAGTGTCTCAATTAGAAATCTTGTAGACGCAACTCATAAAAATATTAGAGCACTCACAATATTAAAAAGACCAACTCAGCACTGGGACGATTTAATTGTATACATATGTCATGACCAAAAAATTAGACATCACAACTGGTCGTGACTGGGAGGAGTATAGTAACACAAAGTTGATAGATGACCCTACTCTAATTGATTTTTGTTAATTGATTTTAATTTATCTACTACAAATCAGTCTTCAACTAAAAGCAATAAAAAGTTTAGTTATAGTAATAAAGTACTTAAATGTCCACTTTGCTCCCAAGCACATAACCTTTTTAAATGTTTTGTTTCAATCTTTTAGAAGTTTATCGATAGAAAATCGCATTCAAAAGGCAAACGATTACAATGTTTGTCGTAATTGCTTACGCTTTGGACATACTGTAAAACAATGCAAACTGTCACTGCAAATATTGCAAAATAAAACACAGACTTTCTTTCTTTGCCTTCGCTTACTACGTCTAATGTTGCACTATCAGTCAATTGCTTGCAGCTTGCTACTTCTGCACATATTTTACTGTCCACAGCAGTGGTGAACGTGACCAGCGCGACGGGTAAAAAGTACACTGCGAGACTACTGCTGGACAATGGTAGTACAGCGAATTTTATCACGCGGAATTTAGCGGAGAAGCTAGGTTTGTCACGACGCGGTACGAACACTAAGGTAACGGGTCTTAAACCACCAGGTCTTAAACTTGCAGACCCGAATTTTAACATTCCGTCGCTCGTAGATATCCTATATAAGTATTCTAAAATGTCTTAGACAGTAATACAATAGCTTTAGGAAAAAATCTACCAAAACTGTGTGAAACTAAATTTGGTTGGTTGGTCTCAGGCAGTCTTTCAGGCCAACCAAATATTTATTCTTCACACTTTTGCCATCATTCCAATGTCAATCCAATAAGAACGGCAGATTTGTTATCACAATGCCTCTAAAATCGGATCCCAGTACTTTAGGTAACTCATTTGAAACTGCTAAAAACGTTTTTTGTCCTTAGAAAGACGTTTTAATCGCATAACTTGCTCGCAGAATGAGACGGCAGAGTTCCACGCACTCTCGCTCCTCACGATAGCCGCTATCAGGCTATCGAGCGCGAGAACTCCCACTCCGATGGCCGCCACGAGGGCTCGCCTCTGCTCAACCCACGCCGGGCACTCTGCCAGCGTGTGGAGAGCCGTGTCCACGGTCTGGCCATCGCAGTGGTGGCACTCAGGCGTTGGCTCCTTTCGGATCAGACACAGGTGATCCCCGAAACATCCTTTCCCGGTGATCACCTGCGTCAATCGGTATGAGAGGGTCCCGTGACGCCTCTCGAGCCAATCCTCCATAACGGGTCTTACCGCCGCGATGACGGCGTGCCCGGCGCTCGGTTGCCCGAGTCGTTTCTTCCACTCCCCTATGATGACCTGGCGGAGTTGGAATTTCCGGTCATCGATTTCTCGAGTCTCGGGACACCGACCCAACTCCCGCGCCTCCTTGCGCCACTGGTACAGAGCCGCAAGGGCTCTCGCCTCCAGGTCCCACGGTGGAGTTCCGGCCAGGAGACTCGCCGCCTCAAAGGAGATCGTGCGGTACCCCCTTATGATCCTGATGGCCAGCACTCCCCCGAGTAGAGTCTGCTGCAGGAGTCATCGGGTCCCTTCATGTTGGGCAGCAGCCGCGCCAACGCACGCGCTCCCCCAACCAACTTGGGGATCAGACCTCGGAAATGATATCCGAAGTCCCATCGGCCATCGAGTACGAGCCCCAGATACCTGATCGAGGGCTCGATGCCGATGCGAGTGCCTCCTACCTTGAGGCTAGATCCCTCAGGCGGCTTCCTACGAAGCCCGTGGAAGAACTGGGCCTCGGACTTGTGCAGAGCCATCTCGAGACCCAGCCGCCGGATACGCTCAACGACTTGGGCAACCCCGGCCGTGGCCCTCAGGGTTGCCTCGTGGTGCGTCTTGCCCCGCGCCGTCACGAGTGTGTCGTCCGCATAGCACACGACGGCGACACCATCCAAGAAGGCACCACGAAGCACCCAGTCGTAGCCGATGTTCCACAAGAGTGGCCCTAACACCGACCCCTGCGGAACACCGTACGACATTTCACGCCTACCGAGACCGGTCCTACTGGGGTAGACGACGGCTCTCTCCGACAAATATGCCCCGACTATGCGGCGGAGGTAGAGAGGCACTTCGTGATACACGAGCGCCTCCCTGATGCAGCTCCAGGGTTAAACGCGTTGGCGATGTCCAAGGACACCGCCAACACCACTTCGCCCCGGGAGACTGCTTCCTCCGCCAGAGCCTTCACGCGCATCCATGGTGGAGCGCCCCTGACGGAAACCGTACTGGCTGTCCGTCAGATCCGGCCCAACCATCACGAGATGCTTGACGAGGCGAGTTGCAATCACTCTTTTAAAGAGCTTGCACACCTCGTCAAGCAACACTATGGGCCGGTAGGCGGACGGTGAGTCCGCCGGGCGCCCCTCCTTTCGGATGAGGACCAGTTTCCCCGTCCTCCACAATTTCGGAAACTGGCCCCGCTCGAGGCATGCGCTGCTGCTGCTGCAAAGGTACAAAATCATACCTGTGCATATTTGTTTGCGCGGCTGTCAAAGCCCTACATTTGGAGCTCGTCTCAGATCTCACCACTGAGGCTTACATGGCTGCTCTAAATCGTATCGTGGGGCGTCGAGGCAAGCCTCGAAGCATCACGTCCGATAATGGAACAAACTTTGTAGGTGCATCAAACGACCTGTATAAGTTTTTGCAATCATCAAGTGTTGCATCTGAAATGGCTCAGGAGGGAATCGAATTGAATTTTACGCCCGCATACTGCCCACATTTTAATTCACTGGCTGAAGCTGCAGTGAAATCCTGCAAACACCATCTAAAAAGATTACTGTATCTTACCCACTTCACATTTGAGGGGATGACTACCTGTCTCACTCATTTAGAGGCGGTTTTAAATTCGCGCCCCTCACTTCACTTTCATCAGACCCTAATGATTTTTCGGCGCTCACTCCATCTCACTTCCTAATTGGACGACCGCTTTTAGCTGTACCGCAACCACAGGTGACTGACGCGAACATCACGCGACTAGATCGATGGCGAAGAGTCCAGTTCATCCGGCAGCATTTCTGGCGCAGATTTCATAATGAGTACACTTCTCTGCTGCAGGCCAAATCAAAGTGGTTTCATTCCAGAGATGAAGTCAGTCCAGGGTCCTTGGTACTGATCAAGGGCACAACAACGCCACCCTTGCTCTGGTCCCTGGGTCGGGTCACGAAGACCTATCCCGGCGTAGACGGAGTCACGAGAGTAGCAGAACTCAAGACGAAGAGAGGCATCATTCGTCGTGCCTTCAACTGCATCTGCCCTCTTCCAGTCAACCCTTGAAGACATCTCTTCAACCCGGGGAATATGTCGGTGCACCAAAACATGTAGCCGATCTCGGTTGCGAACCATCGAAGGCCGGCCGGCGCAGGGAGCGGGGATCGTAGCTCGCCGCCTATATAACAAATATAATATTTAATACAGTCCATATTTATTTAGTCTCTTAACGGCTTAATCAAGCTATTGCGGCGAAATTCGGAATAAAACGCCAGTAATTTTTTACGTGGGAGAGCCATGCTTCAGCAAAAATGGGCCGGCTCGACCGGTGCGATACCACGGCCTCACAGAAAACCGGCGTAAAGCAATTTCTCTGTCGCATTTCGCCGAGTGAGTGAGGTTTCCAGAGCCCAACCCCCCCTAAATACCCCTCCTTGATAGCGCCGTTAAAACCTAGTCTACCCCAGGGGGGTACCAGCTGCGTTAGCGTTGGAGAATCCCCCTTTGGACGTCCACGCTCAGATCACCATACGTCTGGGCGTGGATGTCTGGGCTGCCCCGCGTATTCTGGGGGGGGGGGGGGGGGGGTCGCAACCAGCGGCGTGCACAGGATTATGACACTAGGTATGCGGCGGAGTAGTCGGTCACTTTTTCTTTTATAGATTTTTAGCACAAGTCTTAGATTCATGTACATCTTCAACGGGAACGCAGACAAAACAGCGATAGATCGTCGCGGCGGAAGAAATTCTAATAAGTAAAATAATAAGCTAAAATATTATAACTACTCACCTATTGAAGGTTCACATGTTCAAGGTTCACATATCCCGAATCAGTCCACACTGTACTAGAATTACTAAACAATATGCAAGGAAAACAATATAATTTAATCATGTGTACACAACCACACAGCCAGTTATACGTTTCATAACTTTTAACATGAAACTTGCGAGTTACATTTCCTTTTTGCTGGTTTAATTGTTGTAACTCGGGTACACACCTACCTTTAGACACAATTTTAATCTTTTCGCTGAATGGCAATTATGAGAACTTGTTATTTTTAATTTTTAATAGACATAAATTTTCCACACATAACTCACAATCAAATAACATTTTTTAAAAATCAACGGGACTTAGTAATGAACTGTTAAATGTACACACTTTCAAATGTTAAAATGAAAAATAAAACTATAATTATACTGGCGGAAAGAAAATAGTATACAATGCTTATCACATGAAAAAAGCAACATGGCCCCCGCGAACACGAAACATATCTGCTAATTAAACAAATAAAACCTTACCATATTCAAAATTCAAAATCCGCATACATGATTTATTATATTTCTGACCATTGTATTTGGTCGGTTTCTAGTTAGCCTGCGGCTGGAGCGGGGAAATAAAATAAATGGGTGTGTGCGTTTGCGAACTGTGCACGGACACCAAAATTACTACACACATGCGAACAAATTTCCTGCGCGACGCGACGGCATGAGTTGGTTGGTTAGGCGCAACGCCGCTTGCTTGTCGGAAAACGCCTGGCACAAACATAATGTTTATTGTTTGTGTGCTTTCAAATAGGTGCTTTTTATAAAATAGTAGGCGTTTTTAGGTTATTATATAATGTTTATTCATTTATTTACTATTAATTAAAGTCATCTAAAACGTACGAACGTTTTATTAAAATGTCTGTGAATAGCAAGTAAAGCACTGCATTTCTGCCTACAAGGAGCGCACGCCCCTGGGCGCAACAACGCTCGACAGGATATCTGCTCGCAGCGGGAGCAGGCACATCAGGCCACCCCTCGCCACGCTTGACGTGAATTTCTGCAACATATGGGGCCTTCACTCCAACCTCAACGCTGTCCACCACCACCTCGAGACAGTGAAGCCGGCCTTGCTCTTTCTAACCGAGACGCAGATATCATCTTCATCGGACACTTCCTACCTCTCCTACCTGGCCGTGTGTGGCACTATAGGTCAGCGGACTGGGATGGGATGCGTTCTTTCTTTGCGTCCTACAAAGAAAGGCAAATCTGTTTCTTGCCGGATGATCCCACCGTCGTTGCCGATTCTGTCACTGATGTAGTACTTCAGGGCATGGAACTATTCGTTCCTTCTACATTAATTCCCATCGGTGGCAGATCCAAGCCCTGGTTCGACAGATCCTGCAAAACGGCGTCCCGCCGAAAGCAGGAATGCAACCAAGCATGGGCAAATGCAGCGACAGCAGGCGATGTAAATACCAGCACGCTTAAGAAACAATATAACTTTGCCTCCAGGTCCCATAAGAATAGATGTAGAAAATTACATACGTGTCGTAAATTTTGAGATTTTATTTAAATTATATTTCTTATACCTTTTGCTTAAGTTTATATCTCTAGACAAGTAAATATAGTTAATGTGCTGGTACTCACGTTTGAAGCGTATTTAATGTGATAATTAGTCAATTAATCCACACCACCTGCCAGCGCATCGCTTTACAGTGCTAAACAGTTTTTTTTTTTATAAAGTGTCAAAAATGTCACAAATAAACGATTTATTATCAGCGCAGAAGACCCTTGAGGAGACCTTCACAAGGAAAATGTCCGATCTTGAGGCTCAAATCCAGAGTGCCGGTCCCGCTAAAGACACTGTGGCCAAGGTCGCTGAGGAGTTCCGTACCTTTCGGGAGTTAATTTTCTCGATGCTGGGCTTGCTTCGGAAGCAGATCAGCGAATGCTCCAAACAGATTGATGCCATGGAAACCAGACAGCGGCGTAAGTCACTGATCTTCCTTGGTGTTGAGGAGGCTGAGAAGGAGGACTGCAAGGTTGTCGTGCTACAGCTCATCAACAACAACTTAGGCCTCAAGAGCATACCTGCTTCCTCTATCAAGGTCTGCCACTGACTCGGAGTGTCGACCAAAGAGCGTCAGAGGCCCGTATTAGTTAAGTTTTCTACATTGGAGGACAGATCGTCAGTATGGAAGGCCAAATCAGGACTCAAGGGCTCCCCTATCACTATTAAGGAGTTCCTGACAAAGAACAGGCAATCCATCTTCGCCAAGGCTAGGCTACATTTTGGTGTCTCTGCTTGCTGGACACAGGATGGCATCATAGTCGTGAAAGTCCCTGGCGGTATCCGACACAAGATTACGACCATCGACGAGCTGAACCCGCTGCTGATGAAATATCCGAAGGCACAAACAGTTTCCTCGAGGCCCGGTGATCGGTCTGCTGGAGATAACAGGTCTCGTAAATAAATTTAAATAAATTTAATTGAGTGACACTTAGAACAATAATTCACATATTAGTAATATTTACTTTAAATCGAGTATTCTTTGCAAGCAAAACTCTTATCCCTTTATGTAAACACATTCTCTCAACTTGTTTTCTCTCAAGTCCTAAACCTTTGTTTTGTTAATAATTGGTAATACTTTTGTACCCTTTCTCTGTGTCTAGTGTTTTGTTTTGACGTTTGTGTGTTTATAATCAGTAGCATAGATAACATAGATTATAGATTTTGTCATTCACTCATCTCGGTCACTGCTGTTCGGATACGTTGCACGATAAACATTGTTTTGCATTAGGTACTCTTCACACTGTTGTGAACTATATTTTACAATTTTGTTCTGTTTATTTTTTTAATTTTCTTTTCTAGTGATTTAAGCTGGCGGGTGGTGCAGAGATACAAACCGTGTACCAGAACATCTGCACGTAATTAATTAATATACATATATTTTCCATAATTCTATTTATCTTACTTATATATATATATATTTATAGTTTTTTCTTTGAATTCATGTCTTCGAATAGTGAATGTTATGTTTCTGCTCGTGAATCTGATACCAGTTTGAGTGACGAAAGCTACTCCTCCGTGACAGATACTCTCGGTACTGTTATATGCAATAAATTTAACAGTAACAAAAGCTGCCAGTTACTTAATGTGTGTCATCTCAATGCTCAAAGTGTCCCTAGCCATTTTCCTGATTTATACGAGGCGTTCTGTGATGCCAATGTTCATGCCGTTCTGATCTCCGAGACTTGGCTCAAACCGCATCTTCTTTCTACCTCCTACCCTCTGCCGGGCTTTATTCTTATCCGGAATTACCGGACGGAGAGGAGGGGAGGTGGCGTAGCCATTTACTTACGCAGTGACTTCTCCTACAAAATTATTTCAACTTCTCCTGCTGCTGCCTGTGCTGAATTTCTATTTCTAGAGGTTTGTGTCAAGGGCGCTAAAGCGGTGCTCGGTGTTGTCTACTGTCCCCCTTCTGTTGACTATTTCACTGAATTCGAATCAGTTCTTGAATCTCTGGGTACAGAGTATGCTCATTATGTCATCATGGGTGATTTTAATACCAATCTCCTAGATCAAAACTCCTCTCGTTCCCGTAAACTCCAACTCCTTCTTGAGTCAGTCAGCCTTCATGTTCTGCCATCACATGCCACTCACCACAATAATATCGGCGAGGACACTTGGCTAGACTTAATCATCACTTCCAACCCTTCCCTTGTTTCCTCTCATGGTCAACTAGACGCACCCGGATTCTCTCATCATGACCTGATTTTCCTCTCCTACGTCCTCAAACCCCCAAAACCCAAACCTAAGTTCCTTTACAGGCGTTGCTTTAGGCGGATGGATATGGAGAAGTTGAATGATGATGCTTCACGTATTGACTGGGCACCCCTGATCGATGCCGCTGCTGTTGATGACAAGGTATACATATCCAACGAGGTAGTGACTACACTATATGATACCCATGCACCGGTTAGAAAGGTTAGAGTTAAACGGCCGCCGGCGCCCTGGATGACCTAGGGTATACGGATGGCCATGAGACGCCGAAATCGTTCTTTTAGAACGTATAAGAGGGACCGTGTCGAAGTCAACTGGCAACTATATAAGACTGCGAGAAATCGGTGTAATCAGATGATACGGAATGCTAAACGCCGCCATGTTCTTGAAAATATTTCCTCTTCCTCCCCTGCCGATATCTGGAAGTTCCTTGGAACTCTTGGTATCGGCAGGTCGCGACATGTAGACCTTCCTCAATCCATAAGTCTCGATTCCATGAACCAACATTTCACTACCTCATTCACGTTGGACAGTCAATCTGAACATGATACTCTTATTTACATCAATGGTCTACCGCGTTCTAACTTAAGTCCTTTTTTCTTTGGTCCGGTCGCAGAGGGAGAGATTAAGAAAATTGTCCTATCTATCAAATCCCAAGCGGTTGGTTGTGATGGCATTAGTCGGAGAATGATCACGACATTGCTAGTCCACCTCCTCCCCGCTATCTCCCATATCGTTAACTTCTCCCTTATGTCTGGCACATTTCCATCTTTGTGGCGGAAAGCGTATGTACGCCCATTACCTAAAACTTCCAATCCGTCTCTTCCCACTCACTTTCGTCCCATTTCTATTCTGCCTTTCCTCTCCAAAGTACTTGAAGCCTGTGTCCACAAACAGTTCTCCCACTTTATTTATGGTAACAATTTATTGAGTCCTCTTCAGTCGGGGTTTCGACCGGGCCATAGCACGGTTACTGCTCTTCTTAAAGTGACTGGTGATATTAAGGTGGCGATGTAGAATGCTAAGGTTACTACCTTAGTACTGGTTGATTTTTCCAATGCCTTCAATACCGTCAGTCATGAACTCCTCCTTGCTGTTCTATCCCATTTCTCGGTCTCTCAAGAAGCACTGGACTGGTTCTCCTCTTACCTTCAGGATCGTCAGCAGTCAGTCAGGACGGAAGATTCTTCCTCTGGCTGGCGCGGTCTTTCTGCTGGCGTCCCACAAGGCGGTATTCTTTCACCTCTTCTATTTTCTATCTTCATTAACCTCATCACCCCAAGACTTCAGTGTTCCTATCATCTCTATGCTGATGACTTGCAGTTACACTATCAAACTGAGTTGTGCGATGTATCGTCCGCGGTCTCGATCCTAAATAGTGACCTGGCGGCCATTAAACACTGGTCAGATATGTTTGGCGTATCGGTGAACCCGAATAAATGCCAAGGTATTATCATCGGAAGTAACCGTCGTATGAGTCAGCTCGACCTTGCTTCACTACCGCCACTTATCCACGATGGCATGGTTATTCCATTCTGTGAAAGTGTGAAGGACCTCGGATTGTATATTGACACGACTCTTAGCTGGCGAAAACAAGTTGCATCTGTGTGCCAGAAAGTCACAGGCTCGTTGCGGGCCCTCTATAGGCTTAAGAACTTTCTGCCAATAAAAACTAAAGTAATGCTTGCCCAGACCCTTATAATCCCTATAATCGACTATGGTGATGTGTGCTACTTTGACCTGAATGCAGATCTGCTCAATAAGCTTGACCGTCTTCTCAACAATTGCATTCGATTCGTTTTCAATTTACGCAAATATGATCACGTGTCGCAGCATCGCTCCCATTTGGGGTGGCTTCCAATTCGCCAACGCAGAGAGACACGAGCATTAACTACCCTATATTCTTTACTTTTTTCTCCTAGTTCTCCTTCCTATTTAACTACTCAACTTCAATATTTAGGCGCAAACCATGATAAAAACCTTAAATCTTCAAGCAACCTCCTTCTTCACTGTCCCACTCACCGCTCTGACTTCGTACATTCTACCTTTCTGGTACAATCCGTCCTGTTATGGAACGCGCTGCCTCGCGAGATCAGGATGGCAAAAACTCGGCAAACTTTTAAATACCTGTTGCGGAAACATCTCTTAAACTCCTTACCAGATCTACCTTGATACCTCTCTCTTCTAAAATTTATTGTGTGTATGTATGTATATGTATATATATATAATATGTATAATTATATGTATGTATAAATGTATATTATTATGTAAACATAAATACTTATGTATTATTTACCTATTATATATGTATGTATCTCTTTTATTAAAATATATTCTAATGCAATTTATTTAAGTATCCTGTGCATATGATATTCTATTTATACTAATTTTTTTTTTTTTCTTTTAAATCACATTTCTAATTTCTGTGCATCTACCATTTTTTTTACTCTGCATCGCCCTAAGGTCGACTGGAAGAAAATGCCTACGGCATTAAGTCCGCCTGTGTCACATTTGTGCATAAAGTATAAAATAAATAAATAAGAGAGCCATTTCCAGGGCGAAATCGGAGCACATCAGCCGGATCGGTGAGAGACTAGTAAGACTTCCTTCTGTAACTCGTGCATTCTGGTCTCTTGCCAAGGCTGTCCAGGGGAATTTCTGTAGCCAATCCTTTCCACCCCTGCAGATGGGAGATAATTATCGTTAGCCAATGACAGTTTTACATCGGTAACGGATACACTCGGTGAACTATTGTGTAACACTTTTAATCAAAAATCTAAACAATAATTAAACGTTTGTCATATAAATGCTCAAAGCATACCCAGTCACTACAGTAACCTGTGGGAAGCCTTCAATGGTTCAAACGTTCACGCTATCCTGGTCTCTGAGACATGGCTCAAACCTCAACTTCCTTCTACTTCGTACCCTCTTCCAGGTTTTGTTCTCATCCGGAACGATAGAGTAAATAAAAGAGGCGGTGGTGTTGCAATTTACTTACGTTCAGATTTTTCTTACCATCTTCTTTCAGAATCACCACCTGATTCGACCGCTGAGTATCTTTTCCTTGAGGTTTGTGTCAGAGGAGTTAAACTTGTCCTAGGTGTCGTATATTGTCCTCCAGCCATTGATTACTTCACCGAATTCGAATCGGTTTTAGAATCGTTAGGGTCCGAGTATGAGCATCACATCATCATGGGCGACTTCAACACTGATCTATTGTCCCAAAAATCCTCTCGCTCTCGTAAACTATTAAATATATTAGAATCCACTTGTTTACATATCCTACCGCTTCAAGCCACTCACCACAACCTAAACGGAGAAGATACCCTGCTAGACCTTATTATCACTTCGTCTCTTGCCAAGGTTACTTCTCATGGACAATACTTGGCATCCGGTTTCTCACATCACGACCTGATTTTCATAACGTACAAAATTTAGCCTCCAAAGCCTAAAACAAAAATAATGTACAGGCGCTGTTTCGGACGCATCGATTTGGAGAGACTTCGGGAGGATGCTTCTCATATCAACTTACTTACTTACAACAACCCTTAGCGGCAGCAGGCACCATCGACGAAAAGGTCGAAATTTTGAACAGTAACATCCTGCACCTCTATAATATTCATGCGCCAGCGAAGAAAATCAAATTAAAGCATCCTCCTGCGCCTTGGCTTGCGGATAGCGTTCGCAACGTAATGCGGAATAGGGATCGTGCTTTTCGGCGTTTTAAGAAAACTCGATGTGATGATAGCTGGCTCGCCTATAAGACTGCTAGAAATAAGTGTAATCAAGTGATACGTAACGCTAAACGCCGTCATATTCTCGATAGTATCTCTTCATCTTCTTCTGCTGATATCTGGAAGTTCCTAAGAACTCTTGGCATTGGTAGAGAACGCTATGCAGACTTTCCAACGAGCATTGCTTTGGATGATATCAATCTCCATTTCATCACATCCACTACATTGGATCATCAAAGCAAAGTTCAAACCATGGCTTATGTGGCCCGTCTGCCTAGGCATAATGTAAACTCCTTTGATTTTTCTCCAGCTGCACCAGAAGAGGTCAAACAATTTATCCTGTCCATCAAATCCAACGCCACTGGTTGTGATGAAATAAGCCGTTTTATGGTAACCGCTATCCTGGAACAGCTTTTACCAGCCATTACTTATGTGATCAATTATTCCCTTGATTCCAATGTCTTTCCATCCTTATGGCGCAAAGCTTACGTACGTCCATTAGCCAAAGTACCTAACCCTTCTCTTCCTACCCACTTTCGTCCAATATCCATACTTCCATTTCTCTCCAAAGTCCTAGAAGCCTGCGTACATAAGCAACTTTCAAACTTCATTTACGGGAATAATTTACTCAACCCATATCAGTCAGGATTTCGACCGGGACACAGTACAGAGACAGCGTTGCTCAAAGTGACTCTCGATATCAAAGCGGCGGTGGAGGAAGGCAAAATAACTGTACTAGCCCTTATCGACTTCTCGAACGCCTTCAATACTGTGAGTCACGATATCCTACTAGCAATACTAACCCACTTCATGATTTCCGATGATGCACTGGAATGGTTCTCGTCCTATCTTCGAGGACGCCAGCAGTCCGTCCGAACCGATGAATCTTCATCGATATGGGCCGAACTCGACTCTGGTGTTCCACAAGGCGGTATTCTTTCTCCTCTTCTGTTTTCTTTATTTATCGATCTCATAACCCATGAACTTCGGTGTTCGTATCACTTGTATGCAGACGACCTGCAGATCTATTCACATACAAGAGTAGAAAATTTGGACGAAGCTGTAAATAGTATTAATCAAGACTTAGAGACCATAAAAAACTGGTCCTGCAGGTTCGGTTTAACGGTGAACCCATCAAAATGCCAAGCGATCATCATAGGAAGTCCGAGAATGACAAGCAGAATTGATCTTGATAATATTACTGGCATCATCTTTAATGACACCGTTTTGCCTGTTAGTACATCGGTCAAGGATCTCGGTCTGCACATCGATGCGACTCTCAACTGGCAAACTCAGGTAACTAGTGTCAGTCAGAGGGTTACGAATATTTTACGAGGATTCTATCGCCTTAAAAATTTCCTCCCAATAAAAACAAAGACGATGCTTGTGCAGAGTTTAATTTTTCCACTTATCGACTATGGTGATGTGTGTTATCTCGACTTGAATGCAGATCTGCTCAATAAATTAGACCGACTTCTCAACAATTGTATTCGATTCATTTTCAAGCTGCGGAAATACGATCACATATCTTGCTTGCCGTACGCAACTGTCATGGTTACCTATAAGACAGCGCCGCAGTTCGAGAGCTCTGACTGTGTTACACTCTCTTCTCCACTCATCTAACTCACCTACCTACTTGAAATCCCACTTTCAATATATCTGCTCTAATCATGACAGAACTCTTCGCTCTTCCAACAATCTTCTCCTTCTTTGTCCTTCACATAATTCCAGTATGGGTCCATTCTTCCTTCGCTGTTCAAGCTGTAACTCTTTGGAACACACTCCCACTAGAATCCAGGATGTCCACTAACCGATACACTTTTAAGCTTAAAGTACGGAAGCTCTATAGAGACTTGTTGACGGAGTCATCAGAATAACACCCTAAGAGTATATTTATTATCATATATATTATAATATATTACTCGTATATATTTTTTGTCATTTATTATAATATTTATATGTATAAACTATATGTATGTATATCTAGTACTTATATATCTGTAGGATTTGTTCTTTTCTGCAATTGTAACATGGCTTCATTGCCAGATGAGACTCATCTTTACCTGTCCCAAATATACACCTGCCACACACAGCTTTGCAACACCCAAAGGTTTGACTGGAAGAAAATGCCTGAGGCATTAAGTCCGCCTTATGCAATATGTTTGCAGGAAGACTCAATAAATAAATAAATAAATAAATAATTCGCTGGCCTATGATGTCAAAGAGAAAGCCGATCTCCTAGGCAAACTCTTTGCATCCAACTCGACTTTGGATGACGGGGAAAACGTACGGCCGACCACACTGCGGTGCTAGAGCTATATGCCGGATATCCGGTTCACACAAAAATCAGTGCGTAAAGCACTCTTTTCCCTTTACATTCATAATGGAATGGAATCTCTCCTATCGTGCTGAAGACGTATGCTCCCGAGTCGGCACCGGTTATAACGCGCCTTTTTCGTCTCTCCTACTCCCAAGGCGTCGTCCCGAACTCCTGGAAGGTAGCGTTTGTGCACCCAATTCCTAAAAAAGGTGACCGCTCTGACCCGTCCAACTACAGGCCTATGGCCATAACTCCTTTGTTCTCTAAGATTATGGAATCCATTATCAACAGCCAGCTCCTCCGGTACTTAGATAATCACCAGCTACTCAATGACCGATAATATGGTTTTCGCCGGGGTCGCTCAGCTGGTCAGCTGATCTTCTCGTCTTTCTAACACACCAGTGGGCACAGGCGATCGAGACCAAAGGAGAGGCTTGTGCGGTTAGTTTGGACATAGCGAAGGCCTTTGATCGGGTCTGGCATAAGGCGCTTCTCTCGAAGCTCCCTTCCTTTGGGATGCTCGAGAAATTGTGTAATTGGGTCAACAGCTTCCTTACGGACAGAAGCATTAAGGTCGTTGTCGACGGTGCATGATCCGACTTGCAATTCGTATAATGCTGGTGTCCCACAAGGCTGTGTGTTATCACCCACACTGTTTCTTCTGCATATCAATGACATGTTGTAAACTAATATCATCCATTGCTATGCAGGTGACAGCACAGGAGATGCCCTTTATACCGGCCGCCCCAACATTTCTCAGGAAAACGAAATCGAGAGTAGAATTGAAACTTCCTTAGCGGAGGTTTCAGATTGGGGCCGACTAAATTTTCGGGTAGGTGTAAAAAACCCCAACTTGTACTATTGCTATAAAAGTTTAAATTTATTAAATTAACAACTCATTTGCAACTTATATATTTAAAATCAGTGTAACCCACAGTAATTTGGCTGTACTCACATTATCAAAGCTATAGGTGTGATATAGATAGTTCAACTCAGATGTGCGCGCGGCCCTATGTGTGGGTAAACCTTGTACATATACAGTGACTTTGTGTGTGTGACAAGAGGTACAGTCGTACAAATACAAATATAGCTATTTACGGGTTATATACGGGTTTTTAAAAAAAAGAGTTATTTCGTAATGTAATGTTTATTTATTGAACATTATTCTGAATCGCTACTTGAAAAATCAAATGATGAATTTTCGGATTCGCTGCTCTCACCAAGGTTAATTATGAATTCTGACTCCATGTCAAAATGTCTATAGTATTCTTCTTCTTTCTTTTGTACATGTCGACAAGTATTACCCCACATTAGGGTGTCCCGAAAATTTTTTACTCTTATTTTAGCTACTTAAGAGAGCTCTCAAAAGTTGCGCTGTTAGACGTAGATTAGCGTAAAAATAATTCAAAAAATATTTAAAAATATCCTTAGGGCTCTATTTTTATTTACCAGCATTTTTATTTACTGAAAATTCGCAAAAACAACCTTGTAGTCAATGTCGTATATTCTATGTTTTATGAATCAATCCTGTTTTGTCTTGTAATTTTATCAATAAGAAAAGCCTCGGCTATGATTTGCAAGTATCGACAGGTTGTTTTAGCGATCAATCGGTTTGGATCGGACTTGCAAAAATCCTACAAAATTCATGTTTTGACTTGATTTTCGTACGTGCGCTACTTCTACAACAAGACAGTTCGTCTCATTTCTATTTCGATTTTACTCTTGTAAGGAGTTGTTCTATTCTTCTTTGAAAGAAAAACGTAATTTGCGTTACTTAATCATAAAAATGTGTTCAAGGCGAAGTGAGACTACTTGTACTATATTGGGACCTTATAAAGAACTTGACGATCGCCAATTACCTGTTATAAAAGACGTTATTAAGTGCATTTTATTTACTAAAAGTGAATTAAAACTACAGAAAAACGGAAAAGATCCATCGAACACAGAAGTCTTTTCAATAGTTTCTGGAAAACTTAACACAATTTGGACTAAAGCTTCAATTCCCATCGTTTTCTAACGTACGGGTTACTCAACTGCTAACCGCATATTTTAACAAATATTTATCACTAATAAGATATCCTAAAAGTAAGGGAAACGATAGCTATGACAACAAAGTTAAGTGCTTTTTGGAATCGTCAAATAAGCTTTTTGACATCACTGCTCGTAAGTGCACTTCGTTTGAAAATTGTTCCTGTACTAAACCCAAGAAAGTTCCCATTTCTGAAAGAGATTTTTTACTGGACCAAAGAAATGATAGGAAAATGGCAATAAGCGGCGTAGACGCAAAAGAAACTGCAAGGCTTTTAAAGAAACATCAAAGACAAGAAAATTTGAAGCGGACAGAGCAAGCATGTTTTCCGAGTACTTCACAAACCGATACTGTACCGGTCCGCGTGTTGCCGCCTCGTTCACAGTCGCTTTCAATAGAACCTTCTACTAAAAGTGACTTAAAGGAGTCTCCATCTAATTCATTTAGTCGGAACACTCTGACGCTGCCAACAGTAGCTAAGGTATGTGATCGATACGGACTATCAACGCGTTCGGCAGCTGCAGTCGCTTCAGTAGTCTTAGTTGACGTAGGAATGGTATCTTCCGAAGATCTAAACCTTGTGATTGATAAAAATAAGATTCACAGAGCTGTTCCAAAGTCACGTACCCAAGCCAGCAAAGACATCGATAAAATTATTATAAAGAGTATCTACTTCGATGGGCGAAAAGATAAAACTCTCAAGATCAATAAAATAGACAGCCGGTACCACCGAAAAGAAGTCTTAGAAGAACACATTTCAGTTCTTACAGAGCCGGGATCTATTTACTTGGGACATACGACGCTGAGTCGAGGTACTGCGAAAGGGATTGTCACTTCTATTATAGAATTGTTAGAAAATCAAGGATGGAACTTAGAAGAAGTAAGTTGTGTGGGTTGCGATGGCACTCCTACAAATACAGGTTGAAAAGGAGGTGTCATTAAATACCTGGAAGACTATTTGAAGAGACCGTTACAATGGTGTGTTTGTATGCTTCACACAAATGAATTACCGCTTCACCATTTGTTTATGTCTCTAGATGGTAGCACATCTGGGCCGAAAGAATACTCAGGACCTATTGGAAAACAGCTAAATGTTTGTGAAAGTAAACCACTAGTGTCTTTTTGTGCAGTGGCTGGCAATTTGCTCGAATTACCTGATGACATTGTGAAGGAACTAAGTAAGGATCAAAAGTATCTGTATGAGTAGTATCCCCTGAGTTAGCGAGCCGCCAACCTGGAAAAATGGCGCATTCAAGATGGCTAACTACTGCCAATCGCATACTCAGACTTTATGTAAGTACTGTTTCGCCATCAAATAATTTAAAGCTGCTTGTCAATTATGTGGTCAAAGTTTATGCTCCAGTTTGGTTCCTCATTAAGAAAAACTCATCATTCAAAGATGGAGCCAATCATATTTTTCAAATGGTTACATACTCCCGATTTTTGCCTGATAAGCAAAGATCTATTGTGAATTCAGTGATCGAGAGAAACGCTTTTTTTGCTCACCCTGAAAACTTACTTGTTACCATGCTATTCGACGACAGAGAGCAAATTCGAGAGCTTGCAGCTCGCATAATATTAAAGGCAAGAGAAGCAGAAATAAGCAATACTCGCAGGGTATTTAAAGTACCAAAACTTAACTTCGATGCGCGATATTCCATCGATTTGATATTTCGCAAGAGTGTGAGATATCCGCTCCACCGATTTTGCGACAGATGTCCGACGACGAACTGAGAATGAAGGCTAAAGAACAAAGCTTCGATGTTATTGATTTCCCCTGTCATACACAATCAGTGGAAAGATGTGTAAAGCTAGTGACGGAGGCTTCTCTAAGTGTCACGGACGCTCGGGTCTATGACATATGGAAATAAGAAATATGTTTTGAGCTTTGTCGATGATTACAGCCATTTTACAATAGTCTATTTGTTAGAAAAGAAAACGGAGGTGTTACAGTGATTCAAGAATTATGTAAATTCAGTAGAAGCCAGATTAGACAGTAAAATATCTAGATTTAGATGTGATAATAGGAAAGAATATTATAACATAGAATTTAGAAACTATTGTGAAGGAAAGGGAATTAAAATTGAATTTACAATAAGTTACACTCCACAGCAAAACGGTTCTTTTATATGTTTTTGTAACTTCGGATAGCTTTCTTTCTTCTAGCAAGCATTGTACACGGAACTTCCAATTTGCGTAGTTTTCATTTGTTAGTTTGGGTAAAATACAAACTCGTGTTTCGGACGCCATTTCTTTTTAACTTTCTAATTCGACTAATATCTCTGTAATCCGCTCTTTTTTTTTGACGTACCTGGGCCCATAACCTGTTGAAGGTATATGAGAGCTGGAGACTCTTCTCTTCTATTAAGAAAAAGAACACTTCCCTTGTTTTATATTTATTGATTGCTTTGCAGAGCATCGACCAACTCGGCCATCTTACCAATAGTTACGCTAGGGATGTGGTAGTGAGTGTGTGAACCTTATGAATGATTTAATACAAAAATCGATACTCAACACTTTCCGCCAGTATAATTATAGTTTTATTTGAAAGTGTGTACATTTAACAGTTTTTTTTTTTAAATGTTATTTGATTGTGAGTTATGACGTGGATAATGTATGTCTATTAAAAATTAAAAATAACAAGTTCTCACAATTGCCATTCAGTGAAAAGATTAAAATTGTGTCTAAAGGTAGGTGTGTACCCGAGTTACAACAATTAAACCAGCAAAAAGGAAATGTAACTCGCAAGTTTCATGTTAAAAGTTATGAAACGTATAACTGGCTGTGTGGTTGTGTACACACGATTAAATTATATTGTTTTCCTTGCATATTGTTTAGTAATTCTAGTACAGTGTGGACTGATTCGGGATATTTAGATTTAAATAATTTCTATTCCGCAGCAAAGAAGCATGATGCATGGTGAGTAGTTATAATATTTTAGCCTATTATTTTACTTATTAGAATTTCTTCCGCCGCGACGATCTATCGCTGTTTTGTCTGCGTTCCCGTTGAAGATGTACATGAATAGTAGTACATCTAAGACTTGTGCTAAAAATCTATAAAAGAAAAAGTGACCGACTACTCCGCCGCATATCTAGTGTCATAATCCTGTGCACGCCGCTGGTTTACACAACCATGGACAAAGTGCTGTTTGTTCCGGAATTAAAAACATGTTAATTCTACAAAAACAATAAAATCTGTGTAATTGCAAATCGAGTTGGAAGCTCATATTACTTGGAGTTACGCTATAAGAATAAAGCGGCGAATGTGGCTAAGAAGGTTAAATCTACACTGCAAGAGTGGCACGAAAGATTAGCACACCAAAACTTTGAGTATGTAAGAAAAATACTGTTGAAAAATAACATTGAGGTGAAGTCAACTTCGGCTACAGCTGTTTACAAGGAAAAATACATAGGTTGCCGTTTGGAAATAGTGAAACTGTTACTGTGAAAACATGCGAATTAATTCATGCTGATACCTGCGGCCCGATGGAGGTTACGTCAGTCGGCGGATCAAGATACTTTGTTATCTTGAAAGATGACTTCTCAAACTATAGAACTGTGTATTTTGTTAAGAATAAATTCGAGATAAAGAATTGTATTGAAGACTTTGTTAACAAGACAGAAAATGTGACCGGAAATAAAATAAAGATGTTCAGAACGGATAATGGTCTCGAGTTTATAAATAAGGAAGTTAAAGAATTATTTACTAAGCACGGCATACTACATCAAACAAGTGTTCCCTACACTCCAGAACAAAACGGAAAGGCGGAACGAGAGAATCGTACACTAGTTGAAGCAGCCCGAACAATGATGAATGCATGCAAGGATTTGCCAAAATCACTATGGGCTGAGGCTATAAACATAGCTGAATTTGTTCTAAATAGAACCGGAAGAAGTAAACACAGTGAAAAATCGCCCTATGAGGTGTGGTTTGGAAAAGATTTTGACATTCATCAACTAAAACCATTTGGAACGTGTACGCTCATATTCCAAAAGAAAAGAGAAAGAAATGGGATAGCAAAGGTGAAAAAGGAATTATGGTTGGATATGGAGAAACTATTAAAGGATATAGAATATATTTCCCCAATAAGAATAACGTAGAAATGAAGAGAGATATAGTCTTCTTAGAAAATGAGCGAAACGATAATGAACTTGAAATTAAATTGAACTGCACACAAGAAAATGATGACAAGTCTAATGAGTTACATGGTGAACCAGGAACTATATCACCTGATCCTAATGAAACCATGGTGACTGATGGACAACTTTCAGAAGAGTAAAAATCGGAGTATATACCAAGTGACGACAGTGACAGCTCAGTGGAGTCAATTGTTAAGGTATGTCAAAGAGAACCCAGCAAGCGGGTGAAGAAACCACCTGTCTACTATCAATGTCAAAATGTGCATACCGAACAAAGTGAACCAGTTACTTATGCAGAGGCGATGATGAGGAGTGACAGCACAAAATGGAAGGAGGCAATCGATAGAGAAAAGCAAATACTATTAGAAAATAATTCTTGGGATACTTCCCACTCCCACTCACGTACTTGTGATGCACCAGAAAATCAAAAGGTTGTAAGTAGCAAATGGGTGTTTTAAATAAAAAGTGGTGATCAAGGTTTTCCTCAATATAAAGCTAGGTTAGTGGCTAGAGGGTTCGACCAAGATGACTTTTTAGACTTGAGTGACTGTTATGCTCCTGTTGCAAAATTGTCAACGGTCAGGCTCTTTGTAATAATTGCAACTAAACTGAATTTGCCAATAATTCAAATGAATGTGACCGGTGCTTTTCTGTATGGCAATATTAATGAAAGTGTTTATGTTAGCTTGCCAGAAGGAGCATATTCATGTAATAATAACATTGTAAAATTGAATAAATCACTTTATGGTCTCAAAAATTCTCCAAAATGTTGAAATACTAAATTTAATGATATTATGATTAAAGAAGGGTTTGTAAGATCAAACTGTGACTATTGCCTTTATACAAAGTGTTCTAATAATGACCAAACTTATCTGATGTTATATGTTGATGATGTTTTGTTATTTGGATCAAATGATTGTTTAGTAAAGGAAGTTAAAAGGGTATTAAATAAGGAATTTAAAATGAAAGATTTAGGATTTGTAACTGATTACTTAGGTATTACTATTATACAAAATTTAGATACTGGAGTTACTGAACTGAGCCAAAGAAAGTATTTGGAAAATGTATTGAAAAGATTTGGAATGTTAAATTGTAAGCCCATGTCTACACCAATAGATCAGAATATTAATGTAAAGTTGTTTCAAAATGATGGTACAGTTGATAAAAACATTGAACGATTATGTAGACAAATAATAGGATGTCTAATGTATGCTGTATCTGGTACTAGACCTGATTTATGTTTTCCCCTGTCTTTGTTAAGCAGATATCAAAAATGTGCAAATGATGCATTGTTGAGTACTTTGAAAAGAGTACTGCGTTATGTCAAACATACCCTAGATTATAAATTAGTTTATAAATGCACTGATAATGTTTTAGAGGGGTATTATTGACATTCCATCTTTATTTTATTAAGTAAATTTAAATAGTATAAAGTGTGTATGGACAGTTTATTGTGTGTCGCGTTGTGTATATTGTGTGTCTCTTGTTTATACTCCTTCTGTCTTTTAAATAGTATACCATGGTGTGTACAGACAATAATTATAACAGTAAGTGGATATTGGCTTTTATTTATATTCACCCGTAAGTATACATACAGATACACATTACTATACTGATGACCCCGATAGAACACTAAAAACAATATTAATAATGAGTGAGAGTGATACTGAACACACCGCGTCGTCACAGCCCGCAGACCACAGTGAGAACCATGCACGTAGGACTAAGGGCGTGTCAAATACAAAGGTCGAGCCGGCGGAGGTGTACCGCGTCGCTTTGCACCTGCCCCCATTTTGGCCCGAAGAGCCTGATATTTGGTTCGCGCAAATAGAGGCGCAGTTTGAGAACGCAGGGGTAACGACAGACATGACGAAATACAACTACGTTGTGGGACATCTCGACCCCCAGTTCTCAAAAGAGGTGAAGGACATCATTATGATCCCCCCTGACACCAACCGGTATGAGAAATTAAAAACTGAATAGGTGCGTAAACTCTCAGCCTCCCAGGAGCGGAAGGTGAAGCAGTTCCTTCGACACCTGCAAGGGTTAGCAGGACCAACGGTGCCCGAAGACTTTATGCGCACCATCTGGTGTAGCCAACTACCCACCAATATCCAGCCCCTTCTGGCATCGCAGCCCCACAGCACCCTAGAGGCGCTAGCCGAGCTGTCAGGATATCGTGGCGCCGGCAAGCCACGTCGCAGCAACTTCTGCGACAGGACCCTCGGTCAGTGAGATTGCAGCTGAGATCACCGAGCTTAAGCGCGCGATGAACGACCTAACGCTGCAGCTACGTGATAGCCGTTTGCGGAAACGCTCTCACACCCGTGGTCGAGACGCGCGACGGCACTCACGCCATCGGTCTTCAACTCGCTAAGAGTCGAGCTACCGGCAGCACCCTGTGTGCTGGTACCACTCGATGCACGGCGCGAAGGCGAAGTACTGCATCAAACCCTGTGACTACAAGCACGGAAACGCCGCGGGCGGTCAGTAATGCCGACAAACGATTGCCCTCGTTTTAGTGGTCGCCTGTTTGTCACCGACCGGAACACCAAGACGCAGTTTCTAGTCGACACTGGTAGCGACCTCTGCGTCTATCCTCGTCATCTAATTAGTGAGCGTTGTGCGTGTGCAAACTATCAACTCGTGGCCGCGAATGGGATGAACATAAAGACATTTGGTTTCGTAGAGTTATGTTTAAATTTAGGACTACGTAGAGACTTTAAGTTACGTTTTGTAGTGGCAGATGTGACAAAACCAATAATCGGCGAAGATTTCTTAAGTTTTTACAATCTAGTCGTTGACTGTCGTAATCAACGACTAGTCGATAGTAACACTAACATGTTCTCTGTAGCCTCGAATCACTCAGACTCATCTTTATTTTCTGTCAAAATCCCTTCTGGTAATTCGAGGTACCACAAAATTGTAGATGAGTTTCCCGACATCAGTCGACCCGCCGGTACACTAAGCATTACACTACACAACACCGTACACCATATTCGCACGACTCCAGGCCCTCCAGTTTCATCGTCATTTCGGCGACTTGCGCCAGACAAATTAAAAATTGCTCAGCAAGAATTCCAGCTGATGCTGGCCAATGGAACTGCCAGACCATCAGAGAGTCCATGGTCATTGCCGCTGCATCTCGCCCCTAAAAAGGACAACGGTTGGCGACCCTGCGGCGATTACCGCAAGCTAAACGCCCGGACCGTCACCGACAGGTACCCGATTAGGCATATACAAGACCATGCCCACAGCATTTCATGCTGACGAGTCTTCAGTACCATAGACCTCGTGAAAGCGTATAATCAGATACCTGTCAGTCCGAACGACATTCCGAAGACGGCAATCACCACACCGTTTGGCTTGTACAAATTTCCGTACATGACGTTCGGTCTGCGCAACGCAGGCCAAACGTTCCAACGTTTTGTGGACTAGATGACCAGAGGCTTGGATTTCTGTTACAGTTATTTAGATGACCATTTGATCTTCTCAAGGTCGCAGGCTGACCATGAGGAGCACCTCCGCATTATCTTCGACAGGATGAAGGACTTTGGCATGTTGGTCAACACGTCTAAGTGTGTTCTCGGTGTTCCGGAGGTAACCTTCTTAGGGAACCACATCTCCGAGAAGGGCACCAAACCACTTGTCAAGAAAGATGTCCGACAGGTGCGCCCTTTTTTTGGGTATGATCAATTTTTACAGACGCTTCATACCCCACGCCGCTCAGATTCAGGCGCCACTTCACCACCTTTTGATTGGCAACGTAAAGGGCTCGCAGCCTATTTGTCTTGCGGCGAATACCTTACAAGCATTTGAGGACTGCAAGGCAAGTTTGGGTAATGCTGGTCTATTAGCTCACCCCGATTGCAATGCCAAACTCGCTTTGGTTACTGACGCGTCGGATACTGCAGTCGGCGCCGTGTCACAGCAGTTTAGCGATGATGGTTGGCAACCATTAGCCTTCTTTTCAAAGAAGCTCAGCCCTTCGCAAACGAAGTATTCTCCCTACAACAGAGAGCTGCTAGCCATTTACGAGGCTATCAAATACTTCCGCCACATGCTCGAGGCCAGACACTTCGTGGTTTACACGGATCACAAGCCGATCAGTTTTGCATTCCACGAGAGGAAGAAAAACTGCTCGCCGATACCTCGACTTCATTGCCCAATTTACCACCGACTTAAGGCACATTTTCGGCAAGGACAACGTCGTAGCCAATCCCTTATCTCGCGTGGAAGCGCTGCAATTACCGGTCAGCTTCGACACTCTCGTGGAATCGCAAACTTCGGTTCCGAAGCTGCCCAAGCTACTCAAGGGAGTATCATCCTTGGTTTTGGAGAAGGTGCAGGTCCCAGGGGAGCGTACATCTGTATACTGCGATGTCAATACAACGCCTCCCAGACCGTTTGTGCCCGTAATGCTGCGAAAGCAAATCTTTGACAGTCTGCATTCCCTCAGTCACCCTGGCGTCTCAGCGTCTGCCAAACTAATCGCAGAGCGCTTTGTTTGGCCAGGCATCAGGAAGGACTGCAGAGAGTGGGCACGAGCTTGTCTACAGTGCCAGCGCGCCAAGGTGAACCGACACGTTTCTGCGCCATTAGGGTCGTACCACCTGGGCCTGGACCTGGGCCTTAGCTCTTGGCCGAAAGAGCAAAGCTAAGGCCGCGAAAAAGGCGGCAGCCACGACCCACCTGGCGGGGCGTACTGCTGCCCCTCCGCCGTCGCATCTTAAAAAAAGGGCTGTGCCAAGGCCTCCCACTGCCGCGGCTGTCACTCTCTCCGTGCCTCCTGGCTCAGAGACGTCGAAAGCTAGGCTGATGGAGGTCGCAAAGGCCAATATAAACCTGGGTGATCTTGGCATCCCAGGCGGGCTCCGCACCAAACGAGCCATGACCGGAGCCCTTATCTTACAGGTACCCGGCGAAGGTAGCGCCGCTTTAGCGGACAAGTTGGCAGCACGCCTGCGGGAGGTACTGTCCAGCAATAATAGCGTCCGTGCAGGACAGGAGACTTACGGGTGTTGGACTTGGAGGAGTCTATCGCCCAAGCCGAGGTTGCCAAAGCGATAGCAACGGCGGGGGGATGTCCCATCTCCGACGTCAAAGTCGGAGACATCCGTGCCTCCCCGTCGCGGCTAGGCACGGCCTGGGTCCGTTGCCCACTTGCGGCGGTCCGCAAAATTGCGAACGCCAAACGGGTGCAGGTGGGATGGGTTTCGGCCAGGATAGAGGCACTAGCACCTCGTGCGCTGCAGTGCTATCGGTGCCTCGAAATGGGACACGTGAGAGCTAAGTGTCCCAATGAGACAGACCGTGGCGCGCGGTGCTACGCGTGCGGTGGCACAGGCCACATAGCGCGCACATGCACCGCAATAGCACCGAGGTGCCCGGTCTGCTCAGACCTTGGCCGACCCGCGGATCATCGGCTGGGAAGCAAGAAGTGCTCTTCGCCGAAGAAAAACAAAAGGGCTCCTGCCCAAGCCTTGACGAGCACAAGACCGTCACAGCCGGATACCCGTCCGGCAGAGGAGGCAATGGAGGCTTAACATTCGCGCCTCCCCAGAAAGTTTTGCAGGGCAACCTAAACCACTGCGGCGCAGCGCAAGACCTGCTTATGCAGACGCTGGCAGAGCAGTCGGTTGCCCTAGCGGTGGTGGCGGAGCCGTACTACGTCCCGCATCACCCCCGGTGGTTTGGTTCGGATGACGGCACCGCCGCCATATACTGGGCAGGGGTGGAGTACGGCCTCCACTGCACCCTTATTCAGAGAGTGTGTCAGGGTGGTGTCAGGATGGAGGGTCGTGGAAGAGGTAGTCACTTTATCGGACCACCGCCACATCGTGTTCAATGTGGCCATTCGCCACCCGGGCTTAGGCGCGGACCGCCGCAGTAGCTGCCCTCCGCGACGATGGGCCCTCAAGCGGTTGAGCCGAGATATGCTCATCGCCGCAGCCATCGTCGCGGATTAGCCAGAGGAAGAGGAAGTACAGGTCTTGTCCGATCCAGAAGCGCAGGCTGTCTGGTTCCGTGGCATCATGACTGACGTCTGTGACGCGTCGATGCCACGGGTCAGGCCGAAAGGTGGGAGAGGTTCTCTGTACTGGTGGACACCGGAACTCGAGCAGCTTCGCACAGCGTGCTCGAGAGCTCGCCGCCAGTTTCAGAGAACCCGAAGACGACGGCGAGCTACAGCCGAGGAGTTCGCTGAAGGGAGACGGGAGTACGGCACTGCCGCAAAGGCTATTAGCCTTGCGATCGCGGAAGCCAAGGCTTGGTCTTGGAAGGAGCTCATAGAGGGTTTGGACAGGGACCCATGGGGACGCCCTTACAAACTTGTACTGGGCAAGCTCAGACCGTGGGTCCCCCCGCTGACGCAGACCCTGGACCCGGAGTTTGTGGGAAGAGTGGTAGATACCCTCTTCCCAAGGGTCCAGAGTAGTCCCTCACGCCCCCCGTCACCGTCGGATACAGTCGCGAGGTCCGACGACTTCGACGTGACAGAGGAAGAGCTAGACCGACCCGTGAAGCGACTCACCGCCCTCAACACCGCACCGGGCCCTGATGGGATTCCGGGGCGAGCTTGGGGGTGCGCTTTGGCGGTCTTAGGGAATAGGCTGAGGCGGCTGTTTAAAAGCTGCCTCCGTAATAGCGTATTCCCTGCCGGCTGCAAGGAAGCCAGGCTGGTACTTATCCAGAAACCTGGCAGAGCTGCAGATTCTCCTTCGGCGTTCCGACCGATATGCTCCGATAAACTCTTTGAAAGAGTTATCGCCGCCCGTATCAACCAGCACCTGTCGCGAGTGGGCCCCGACTTATCAGACAACCAATTTGGCTTTCGACAGAGACGGTCGACGCTGGACGCGATTGAACGGGTCCGCTCTTTGTCGCAAGAGGTTGTCTGTCGGGGGGGAGTGGCGTTGGCCGTCAGTCTTGACGTAGTCAACGCCTTTAACTCTCTCCCGTGGTGGGCGATTAAGGATGCACTGGTGTATCATCAGTTGCCACCCTACCTGCGAGACATTATCGGGGCTCATCTCCGCGACAGATCCATATCGTATATGGGTCGGGACGGAGAAGAATGTCGAAGGGAAGTCACATGCGGGGTTCCCCAGGGATTGGTCTTAGGACCACTTCTGTGGAACCTCGCATATGATGCCGTTCTGAGGACCAGCCTTCCCCCAGGATTGAGCGTCGTCTGCTACGCAGACGATACTCTAGTACAGGCTGGGGGGCATGGCTTCCAGGAGGCCCTTGAGCTCGCCGAGATAGGGGTGGCTTGTGTCGTCCAACGCATCAGCGGTCTGGGACTAAGGGTTTTTTTTTTTTTTTTTTTTTTTTTTCTTTTTTTTCTTTTTCCTAGATCCTCCAACATAATTGGAGCCTGTTCTTGCTATGTGACATTGCCATACCAGTTCTCGCTTTTTTGCCTCTCGCACTATCATGCCGCAGACTGGTTCTTTCTGATATTCTTTTCCTCATTCTTACTTGTATGGGTGGGATGCCCATCTATGCACACTACTTGTAGAGGTGTTTCTCTGCATTTAGTGATAAAATGCTTGTTGTTATGAGTACTTGATATTGAGACAACGTGTAAGGTTGAATGCTTTTATTGTACTAAATTATTACATATAACTACACTAATTATATATGTATGTCAGCTTATGATACCGATTGCGTAGCGCATTTCGCAATGTGCAACTTGCTTGTACATATTCCCCGCGGAAAGAAAAAGAGAAAAATAATACAGAATAAGAAAAAATTGATTCTAAATTGGGCAATCTGATCGTTTAAAATTAATAGGCGAACACGCTCTGTTGGTTCTGGTGTTGGTGTTTCTTCTCCCGCTACTCCGTGTAGATTGCAACTCGATGTCCGGGGTGATGACTCTGCGTCCTCGTCGAGTACATTGCTGCTTTTTCCACAGGAAAGCTCCTCCTACGAGTAAGAAAACGACGAACAAGATAGAAATGCCTGCGTACTGCTGGATGTCGTGTGGTGACAGGTCATAATCAAGGTAGCTGCTGCTGGCTTTTAAATCTTTAATTTGCTGTTTCAGCTGGTCGATAGTTGAACTTAGTTCCCCGGAGTCCGTCTCGTTAATTTCTTCTTCAGGTACGGGTATGCGAATTATATGGTTAATATTGTCGATCTTGGGTATAGGAATTCCCCTTTCCCTACACCAAAACCCAAAACCCGGAAAGGGGGAAACAAAAGAGAATCGTAACTATTTGAACCCAGCCCGAAAAATGATGAATCCCAGGGCAAGGATTTCCCAAAACCCCATTTGGGGGCTGGGGCCCCTATAAACATAGCTGAATTTGTTCTAAATAGAACCGGAAAAAGTAAACACAGTGAAAAAATCGCCCTAGGGGGTGGGGTTTGGAAAAAGGGATTTTGACTTTCATCAAACAAAAAAACCATTTGGAAGGTACGCTCATTTTCCCAAAAAGAAAGAGAAAAAAATGGGATAGCAAAGGTAAAAAAAAGGAATTAGGGGTTGGATATGGAAAAACTATTAAAGGATATAAAATTTAAAATTTTTCCCCAATAAGAAAAAACGTAGAAATGAAGAAAAAAGATATAGGTTTTCTTAGAAAATGAGCGAAAAAGATAAAAACCCTAAAAATTTAAATTGAACTGCACACAAAAAAATGATGACAAGTCTAAGGGGTTTCTTTTTCTTTAAGGGAACCCGGGAAAATAAAATACCTGATCCTAAAAAAAACCCAATGGTGATGATGGACAATTTAGAAGAGAAAAAAACGGAGATATAACCAAGTGACGACAGTGACAGCCCCAGGGGAAGTCAATTTTTTGGGTATGCCCAAAACAAAACCCAGAAAAGCGGGTGAAAAAAACCCCCCTGTCTACTAAATGTCAAAATGTTCCCAAAACCAAAACAAAGTGAACCAGTTCCTTATGCAGAGGCGATGATGAAAAAGTGCCCGGGAAACAAAAAAAGGAAGGAGGAAAAAAATCCCCCGTTTTTAAAAGAAAAGCAAATACTATTAGAAAATAATTCTTGGGATATTTCCCACTCCCACCCCCTACTTTTTGATGCCCCAGAAAATCAAAAGGTTTTTAAGTAGAAAATGGTGTTTTTAAATAAAAAGTGGGGATCAAGGTTTTCCTCAATATAAAGCTGGGTTTAGTGGCTAGGGGGTTTGGACAAGATAAACTTTTTAAAATTGAGTGACTGTTATGTTTCCTTTTTTTTTTGAAAAATTGTCAACGGTAGGCTCTTTGGGTAAAAATTTGAAAACTAAACTAAATTTTGGGCCAATAATTCAAAGAATGTGACCGGGGGTTTTTTCTGTATGGCAATATTAATAAAAGGTTTATGTTAGCTTCCCCGAAGGAGCATACATGTAATAATAACTTTTGTAAAATTGAAAAAAATCATTTAGGTAAAAAATTCTCCAAAATGTTGAAAAACAAATTTAATAAAAATTATGTTTAAAAAAGGGGTTTGGGTAAAAATAAAAACTGTGACTTTTCCCTTTTTATAAAAAGTGTTCTAATAATGACCAAATTTTATTTTGATTTTATATTTTGGGATGATTTTTGTTTTTTGGACAAATGTTTGTTTAGTTAAAGGGAAAGTTAAAAGGGTATTAAAAAGGAATTTAAAATGAAAGTTTTAAGGGTTTTGTAACTGTTTAAACTTAGGTATTATTTATTTCCCCAAAATTTAGATACGGAAAATTTAAACTGAATGACCCCAAAAAGAAAAGTTTTTGGGAAAAAATGTATTAAAAAAAGATTTGGAATTTTAAATTGTAAAGCCAAGTTACACCAATAAAATCAGAAATTAATGAAAAGTTTTTTCAAAAGGGAGGTTAAATTTGAAAAAAAAATTTGGAACGATTATGTAGAAAAATAATAGGATGTTAATGTATCCCTGTATCTGGGTACTAACCTGTTTTATTTTTTCCCCTGTCTTTGTTAAGCAGAAATCAAAAATGTGCAAATGAGCATTGTAAAGTACTTTGAAAAGAGTACTGCTTTATGTCAAACATCCCCTTTAGTTTTAAATTAGTTTAAAAATTTTGCCCCCCTGATAAGTTTTAGAGGGGTATTATTGACTTTCCATCTTTATTTTATTAAGAAAATTTTAAATTTGGGTATAAAGTGTTTTGGACATTTTAAATTGTGTGTCGCCTTTTGGGTTGTATATTGTGTGCTTTTGTTTTTTACCCCCTTCTGTCTTTTAAATAGTATCCCATGGTTTTGTACAGACTTTAATTATAACAGTAAGGGGGATTTTGGGCTTTTATTTAATTCACCCGTAATTATACAACAGATAAAACTTTACTATACGATGAACCCCCGATAGAACCCCAAAAAAAACAATATTAATAATGAGTGGGGAGTGATACTGAACAAAACCGGTTTTCACAGCCCGCAGACCACAGTAGAAACCATGCACGTAGGACTAAGGGGTGTCAAATAAAAAGGGGTCGAGCCGGCGGAGGTGTACCCCCCGTCGTTTCCCCACCTGCCCCCTTTTGGGGGCCCCGAAGAGCCGATTTTGGTTGCGAAATAGGGGCCCCCATTTTGTGGAAGAAAGGGGTAAAAACAGACATGCCCGAAATACAACTACTTTGTGGGAAATCTCGACCCCCAGTTCTCAAAAGAGGTGAAGGACTTTTTCTTTAAGACCCCCTGACCCCAAACCCGGTATGAAAAATTAAAAACTAAAATGGGTGGGGGTAAACTCTCAGCCTCCCGGGAGCGGAAGGTGAAGCAGTTCCTTCGACCCCTTTGAAAAGGGGTTTAGCGGGGCCCAAACCGGTCCCCAAAAGATTTTTTATGCGCCCCATCTGGTGTAGCCAACTACCCACCAATATCCAGCCCTTTGGCATCGCAGCCCCCCCAGCACCCTAGAGGCCCCTAGCCGAGCTGTCAGGATATAGTGGCCCCGGGCCCAACCCAAACCGTGCCACAACTTCTGCAAACCGGAAACCCTCGGTCAGGGAGATTGCAGCTGAAAACACCGACCCCTTAAGCCCCGCGATAAAACGGAACCCAAACGCTTGCAGTACGTGATAGCCGTTTGGGGAAAAACGCTCCACACCCGTGGCGAGACGCCCCCGACGGCATCACGCCATCGGTTTTTCAACTCGCTAAGGTCGAGCTACCGGCAGCACCCTGTTGTGCGGTACCAAAACGATCCCACGGCGCGAAGGCAAAAGTTCTGCCTTTAAAAACCCTGTGACTAAAAGGGGGACGGAAAACCCCGCGGGCGGTCAGTAATGCCAAACAAACGATTGCCCCCTTTTTTATTTGGGTCCCCTTTTTTCACCGACCGGAACACCAAAAGACGCAGTTTTTAGTCGAAAAGGGTTTTTTTTAGCCTCTGCGATCTCCTCGTCATCTAATTAGTGAGCGTTTCGTGGTTTGGCAAATATAAACCCTCGGGGCCCCCCAAAGGGGAATTTGAACATAAAAAATTTTTGGGTTTCGTAGAGTTATGTTAAATTTGGGAAATACTTTAAAAAGATTTTAAGTTACTTTTTGTAGTGGGATGTGACAAAACCAATAATCGGCGAAGATTTCTATTTTTTCCAATCTAGTCTTTGACGGTCTTTAATAAAAGCCCTAGTCGATAGTAACACTAACATGTTCTCGGGAGCCTCGAATCATAGACTCATCTTTTTTTTCTGTAAAAAATCCCTTCTGGAAATTTCGAGGTTCCCAACAAAATTGTAGTGAGTTTCCCGACATCAGTCGACCCCCCGGGCCTAAACTAAGCATTACATTTTTTTTCCCCAAAAACCCCCGTACACCATATTCGAAACGACTCCAGGCCCTCCAGTTCATCGTAAATTTCCCCCCGGGCGACTTGCGCCGGGACAAAAAAAATTCCCTCGGCAAAAAATTCCAGCTGATGCGGCCAAGGGGAAAACTGCCAGCCCATCGAGGAGCCCATGGTCTTTGGCCCCCTTGCATCTGCCCCAAAAAGGGGAAAAAAGGTTTGGCGCCCCTGCGGCGATTACCGAAAAGCTAAACCCCCCGGCCTCACCGACAGGTACCGATTAGGCATATACAAAAACCATCCCCCACGGCTTTTCATGTGCCGGGGTTTTCAGTACCATAAACCTCGTGAAAGGTATAATCAGAAACCCTGCCCCCCCCACCCGGGAAAGGGACATTCGAAGACGGCAATACCACCCCGGGTTTGGCTTTTGTCCCAAAATTTCCCCGTACATTTAAAAACTTTCGGCCCTGCGCAAGCGGGCCCAAAAACTTTTCCCAAACGTTTGTGGGATTTAGATGACCAAAAGGTTTGGGGAATTTCTTTTAAATTTTTATTTAGAGGGGCACCATTTGATTTCTCAAGGTCGCAGGCGGACCATGGGGAAAGCCCCTCCGCATTATCTTCGCCCGGTTTAAAAGGGGGAAATTTTTGGGCCCAATGTTGGTCAAAAAGCAAAAGTGTGTTCGGTGTTCCGGAGGAAAACCTTTTTGGGGAAAACCCACACTCCAAAGAATGCCCCCAAAACCCACTTGTAAGAAAGAAGGCCCGACAGGTGCCCCCCTTTTTTTTGGGGTATGATCAATTTTTACGGGACGCTTAAACCCCCCACCCCCGCCCCCAGTTTCCCAGGCGCCACTTCACCACCTTTGATTGGCCCGTAAAAGGGCTCCCCCAACCCCTATTTGTCTTGCGGCGAATCCCCTTACAACTTTTTGAGGACTGAAAGGGAAAAGGTTTGGGCTAATGTTTGGTTTATTAGCTCACCCCGATTGCAATGCCAAACTCGTTTTTGGTTACTGACGCGTGGGAAATTATGCAGTGGGCCCGCCGGGCCCACAGAGTTAAACCCATGATGGTTGGCAAAACCAAAAGCCCTTTTTTTTCAAAAAAGCCCCCAGCCCTTTTGCAAAAAGAAGTTTTAATTTCCTTTTTTTTTAAAAAGAGAGCTGCCCCCCAAACCATTTTGGGGGGCTATTTAAATACTTCCGCCCCCATGCTCGAGGGGGCCAAGGGCCCCTTCCCTGGGTTTTTTCACGGGTCACAAGCCGATCAGGGTTTTGCAAATTTCCCCGAGAGGAGAAAAAATGCCCCGCCCCATACCTGACTTTTATTGCCCAATTTACCACCGTTTTAAAAAGGGGGAAAAATTTTCGGCAAGGCAACGGTCCTACCAATTTTCCCTTTCTCGCGTTGGAAGCGCCCCCGGGAAATACCGTCCCGCTTCGGGCACTCTCCCTGGAATTTGCCCCCCAAAATTCCCGGGCCCCAAGGCTTTCCCCAAGCTACTCAAGGGAGTATCATCCTGGTTTTGGAAAAAGGTGCCCGGGGCCCAGGGGGGAGGTAAATCTGTATTAATGCGATTTTTCAATTTCAACGCCCCCCCAGACCGTTTGTGCCCCGTAAAGCTGCGGGAAAACAAATCTTTTACAGTTGCATTCCCCCCAGGGCACCCTGGCGCTCAGCGTCTGCCAAAATAATCGCCCCCCCAGCGTTTGTTGGCCAGGCAAACAGGAAGGGCGGGAGAGAGTGGGCCCCCGAGCTTTTTCTACAGTGCCCGCGCGCCAAGGTGAACCCACAGTTTTCTGCGCCAAATTTGGGTCCCTTAAACCCCCTGGGCCTGGGCCTGGGCCCTTAGCTCTTTGGCCCAAAGAGCAAAGCTAAAAGGCCCCGAAAAAAAGGGGGCAGCCACGACCCACCTGGCCCCCGGGCGGTACTGCGCCCCTCCGCCGTTGCATCTTTTAAAAAAAAGGGGTGTTTCCCCAAAGGGGCCCCCCACGCCGCGGGGTTTACTCTCTCCGTGCCTCCCGGTTCCCGAGACGTCCCAAAACCCAGGCTGATGGAGGGTCCCCCAAAGGCCAATATAAACCCGGGGTGATCTTGGAAACCCAAGGGGGCTCCGCCCCCCAAACGAGCCATGGGCCGGAGCCTTTCTTACAGGTTTCCCGGCGAAGGGAGCCCCCCGCTTTAGCGGACAAAATTGGGAGCACGCCTGCGGGAAAGGGAAAATGTCCAGCAATAATAGCCCTCCGTGCCTGGGACAGGAGGGCTTTTCGGGGGTGTTGGACTTGGGGGGAGTTTTTATCGCCCAAGCCCAGGTTGCCCAAACGATAGCAACGGCGGGGGGATGTCCCATCTCCCACGTCAAAGTGGAGGGCATCCCTGCCCCCCCCGTCGCGGCCCCCAGGCACGGGCCCGGGGCCGGTTTACCCCCTTTCGGCGGTCCGGGGAAAAATTGCGAACGCCCCAAAAAAGGGGCAGGTTTGGGGGGGTTTCGGCCAGGATAAGGCACTAAACCCCCTCTGCCGCGCCCGGCCCATCGGTGCCTCGAAAAAAGGGGACACGGTTTTTTAGAGCTAAATGTCCCCAAGAGGGCAGACCGTGGCGCCCCGGGGCTACGCGTGCGGTGGCCCCAGGGCCAAAATTTGCGGGCACATGCCCCCGCCCAAAAGCACCGAGGTTTTTCCCGGGCTGCTCAGACCTTTGGGCCCACCCGGGGATCAAACGGCTGGGGAAGCAAGAAGTGCTCTTGGGGCCCCAAGAAAAACAAAAGGGCTCCTGCCCAAGCCCTGACGAAACACCAAAAACCGTCACAGCCCGGGTACCCGTCCGGCAGGGGGAATTTGGGAAAAGGGGGCTTAACATTCGCGCCCCCCAGAAATTTTGCAGGGCAACCCCAAAACCCCTGCGGCGCCCCGCGCCCCAAAACCTGCTTAGCCCGCGGGCAGAGAGCGGTTGGGGCCCCTAGCGGTGGTTTCGGAGCCCCTTACTACGTCCCGCATCACCCCCGGTTTGGGTTTGGTTCGGATGACGGGGAAACCCCCCGGCCAATACTGGGCAGGGGTTGGAGTACGGCCTCCAAATGCCCCCCTTAAACAGAGGTGTGGCAGGGGTGGTTCAGGATGGAGGGTCGTTGGAAGAAAGGGAGTCACTTTAAACCGGGCCACCCCCAAAATCGTGTTTTCCCAAAGGGCCATTCGCCCCCCGGGCTTAGGCGCGGACCGCCCCCCAGTAGCTGCCCCCCCGCGACGATGGCCCTCAAGCGGTTGAGCCCAGATATGCTCCCTCGCCGCAGCCATCGCCCCCGGATTAGCCAGAGGGAAAAGGAAAATTTCAGGTCTTGTTTCCCATCCCGAAGCGAGGCTGTCTGGTTCCGTGGCCCTAAAGACTTTACGCTGTGACGCGTCGATGCCCCCGGGTCAGGCCGAAAAGGGGGGAGAAAGGGGGTTTTCCTGTAATTTGGGGGACCCCCGGAAACTCGAGCAGTTCGCCCCCGCCGTGCTCGAGAGCTCGCCCCCCAGGGTTTCAGAGAACCCGAAGGGCGACGGCGAGCTACAGCCCAGGAGTTCGCTGAAGGGAGAGGGAGTACGGGACTGCCGCAAAGGTATTTTGCCTTGCGATCCGGCGGAAGCCAAAAACCTTTTGGGCTTTGGAAAAGGGGCTCATAGAGGGTTTGGACAGGGAAACCCCTGGGGACGCCCTTTCAAACTTGTACCCGGGCCAAACCCCAGACCGTGGGTCCCCCCGCTGACGCAAAAACCCGGGGCCCCGGGGTTTGTTTGGGAAAAGTGGAGAACCCTCTTCCCAAGGGTCCCGAGTTTGTCCCTCACGCCCCCCTTTACCGGTCCGGGTTCCAGGCGAGGGTTCCCGACGACTTCGACGGGACAAAAAGGAAGAGCTTTTGACGACCCGTGAAGGCGGGGCTCACCGCCCCTCAACACCCCCCAACCCGGGCCCTGATGGGATTCCCCGGGGCCCCGGGGTTGGGGGTGCGCTTTGGCGGTTTAGGGAATAAAGGGTGAAGGCGGGTTTAAAAACTGCCCCCCGTAATAGCGTATTCCCTGCCCGGGCTGCAAAAGGGAAACCAGGGGGTGGTACTTATCCCGGAAAACCCGCAGAACTGCAGGGTTCCCTTCGGCGTTCCGACCGATATGCCCCGATAAAAATCTTTGGGAAAAAGTTATCGCCGCCCGTAAACAACCAAACCTTTTCGCGGGGTGGGCCCCGACTTATCAGACAAACCCAAATTTGGTTTTTGACAGAGACGGTTGACGCTGGACGCATTTTTTAACGGGGTCCCCTCTTTGTCGCCCAAAAAGGGTTTTCTGTCGGGGGGGAGTGGCGTTTGGGGTCAGTCTTGAGTATTTAACGCCTTTAACCCCTCTCCCGTGGTGGGCCCCATTAAAGGGCCCAACAAAAATGGGTGTTCATAAAATTGGCCACCCTACCTTTCGAGAAAATTATCGGGGTTTAAACTCCCCCCAAGATCCATTATAGTATATGGGTCCCCGGGGCGGAGAAAAAATGTTTGAAGGGAAGTCACATGCGGGGTTCCCCGGGATTGGTCTTAGGGGCCACTTTGTGGAACCCCCGAAAAATGAATTTCCGTTCTGAGGGGCCAGCCCTTTTCCCCAAAGGGTTTAGCGTCGTTGCTCGCCCCGCCCATCCCCTAGTACAGGGTGGGGGGGCATGGCTTCCAGGAAAGGGCCCGAGCCCCGCCCCCAGATAAAAGGGGGGGGTTGTGTCGTCCAAAAGCCCTCGCGGTTCTGGGAATAAGGGTTTTTTTTTTTTTTTTTTTTTTTCTTTTTTTTCTTTTTTCCCCAGAAACCCCCAACAAAAAATTTTGGAAACCTGTTTCTTGCCTTTTGTGACATTGCCCCCTCCCAGTTCTCGCTTTTTTCCCCCTTTGCACTATCATTTCCCCAAAACCGGGGTTTTTTCTGATATTCTTTTTCCCCATTCTTAACTTTTATGGGTGGGAGGGGGCCCTCTATGCCCCACACTTTTTAGAAAGGGGTTTCTCTGAATTTTGGATAAAAGCCCTTGTTGTTAGAGTACTTGGGTATTTTAGACAACGTGTAAGGGTTTAATGGTTTTAAATTTTTACTAAATTAATTACATATAACTACACTAATTATAAATGTAGTCAAACTTATGATACCCATTTGGGAGGGGCATTTTGCAAGTGCAACTTTGGCCCCCCTTTTACATATTCCCCCCGGAAAGAAAAAAAAAATAATACAGAATAAAAAAAAATTGGATTTCAAAAATTTGGGGAATTGACGTTTTTAAAAAAAATTTGGCGAAACACGCTCGTTTGGGTTTGGTGTTGGTTTTTTCTTCTCCCCCTATCCGTGAGAAATTTCAACCCCATGTCCGGGGTGATGACTCTGGTCACCCTTTGATGAGACATTGCCCCGCTTTTCCCCAGGAAAGCCCCCCCCTACGAGTAAGGGAAAAAGACGAACAAGATAGAAAGCCTGCGTACTGCTGGAAGGGCGTGTGGTGACAGGTTTATAATCAAGGTAGCGCTGTGCCCTTTTTAAATCTTTTTAAATTTTCTGTTTCAGTGGTCGATAGTTGAAAATTAGTTCCCCCGGAAATCCCCCTTCGTTAATTTCTTCTTCAGGTACGGGGATGCGAATTATATGGTTAATATTGTCGATCTTGGGGAGAACACAGGGGCGCTGAAATTGAAATGGTTTTTATTTGTGTCGGGGCGACGCCAGCCGGAAAAGGGCCTTTCCTTTCAAGACGCAATTTGGTGGGATTGAGAAATTTCCCCCTTGGCTGAGTTGCCCAAAGAGTTAAATTTTTTTCGACCCCCCCCCAAAATTTAAGTTGATGGAGTACTTTTTACAACCAAAAAAATAGGAACTGTGACGGTAATTTATAATGAAATCCCATAGGGGTTTTGACACAACTCTCGATGTATTTTGCCCCCTGATTTGTAAAACAGCGTCATAAATTGCAAAGGTTATTTCTGTTGACGAGTTGATAGACAGGGCCCTTTTTCGGAACACATATAAATTTTGTCATGTATTGTACACGATAATAAATTTTTGGTGAGTCATTGGTAATGTTGGTGTCTTTTTGGCGAAAGTTTACCGAAAAGTAATTTTCGACCGGTACACTTGAACCCTGATTTTGTTCGTTCTGTTGTGGGACAGAAATTACACGGTTTTTAGTTTGAAAATTTTACTCGGTAAACTAAAGGAATATGATTTCAAATAGTAGATATTCGTTTCCCCATTTTTGTTTTTACTGTTAATTTTCCCCCGTTTGTATAAACTGCCTACATTATTTTTTAGATCATTGAAAAGGTTAAAATCACTTCATTGAGGGCTTGTCCTTGATATTATTCTCAACTTGGAAGGGAACTGTTCGGGTGTTAAAAGTGTAATTGAAATGTCCGTCCCCCAAAATTTTCTGAGATTGCATCTATTAAATTGTTTTTTGGGAAACTTTTAAATTTGAACCAAATTTCTTGCCTTTATAAGATGTTAAGTAAAGCCTTTGGGTGAAAAAGGCGATTTGCCCTTTTTTTGTAATAGGTGGTTTCTTTGTTTGGGTAGACTCAAAAGTTTATTTATATGTTTTTGGTGCCTTTTCATGGACTGCCGTCCCTTCTTTGAGCAAAATTCCATTTTTTTTTTCCAAAATTCAACTATTTTATGTTTTATTTTTTCCCAAAATTTTTCCCAAGTGTGCCTTTATTCTGTTTTAAAAAGGGGCCCATATCCTTGGCGTACTGTTTAGCGAAAAAGTCGTCCAATACACCCAAAAGGCCCCATTCGCCCAAGTATCCCCAATTTCCCTTTATAAGACCGCCCCCACGCTTTTTCTAACCCTGCGGGGAATGCCCACTGAATTTTTGTGTCCGTAAAAAGGTTTTTTATAATAAAGGGGTTCATTATACTCGTTGTATCAGCTGTTGGGGTACCCTATTGCAGGTTTTTGTTTTCCGTTTTTATGCCCTGAACTGTTCAAATGCTTCGGTTTTTTTCTCAAAGCTTGCATGCCTTCCCAGTACGGGGAACATGTTCGTTTGAAACAACTAAAGGGCCATTATCCCCCAAGAAGTTGCATCTTGGGTATGGGAAACCAAATAGAGAAAATTGATTCTTTTTTAAGAGGCGAGTTTATGTCCCGGGCGCCCCTTGCGACGGGGATAAAATAGAAAAAAAAAAAAGTAAAAATCATAGTGATAGTTTAAAACTTTAGTCTTGAGGATTTAAAGGGATTGTTGGAGTTGCAATAATTTTTATTCCAAACGTAATTTCTATTTTGTGGGTCGAGCCCCGAGTTGCTTTTTTCCCGGGTTTTGATTATGAGGTGTGGTATTTATGTTTTTTTTATAGGTAATTAAAAATAATTTTTAAAGGTTGGGGACGCCCTTTTAAAAAGCCGGTTTTTTTTTTTTAAAAGGGGGCTACACGTAAAAATTCGTCCTTAAAACCCCCGGGGGAGTTTGACTACGCGGCCCATTGCCCCACTTTCCGGGTGGTAAAATTTGGTCGGGGGGATCATTTTCCAAGTAAAAGATTTTGATGTTTTTTTTGCACTTTTCCCCCATTTTGAAAACTTGTGATAACGGGGGAGGTATTCATTTTAATTTCTTTTCCAAATATTTCCCTTTAATATTCTTGAGTGTATTCCCACGTGTTCGTTGATCCTTTTTGGTTTCCCCAAAAATGTTAGGGACTGGTCCCTTGCCCCAAAAAATGTGATGGAGTTAAAAAAGTCGAGATCTTTGGGGGCCTCGGTCATGGGGCAAAGCCGGTCCTTTTTGTTTAAGAGCCCCTTCCCATCTGGATAAAATGGTAGTTAATTCTTCGTAAGTTTAGCTTTTTTCCCTTTTGCCGATTACCTGCGCATATGATTCTTACAACTCCGAATCCCCGATTCCCAGAGGGCCACCTGTGATGGGGCCCGGAGCGGGCATTGAAATGCCATTTTTCTCCATTCCCCCCCGATTTAAACCCGGGGATAAATCGCTCTTTGTATTTTTTGGAAAATGCTGTTTCAGCACATGATTCGCACCTGTTAAAGTTTTTGGTGCCATTAAACCCCCTTTTATATGTTGACGGGTGCCCTTCCCGGGAGCCCTCCAAACGTTTAAAGCTGCCCCATAAAAGTTGAAAATTGTTAGACCCGGGAAAACCCTTTTAGATGGACGCTTTTTGCGCCCTACATACAAAGAGAGGCCACGTAACCCCTTTGTGGTTTTTAATTTCCCCGGCCTTTATTCGATTTTTATATCGGAAATTTCCCAGTAAATCCACCCCGGGATGATAAAAGGGTCTGGAAGGGGTTTCATACTTGATTCGGGGAGACCCCATTATTTGGTTAAAACATAAGGGTTATGTTTTTTGCAAACCCTTTTGCATGTTCGAAGGCTTTTTTTTGACTGCTTTTTACCCCTTTTAAAATTAAACCAGTATCTTTGCGTAAAAATGATTTTAGTGAGACGCCCGGGTCCTCCATGGGAAAAGGTTTTTAAAATGATGTGCGTAGTCAAAATTTTAAGCTGTTATACGACTGTTGGGGGGAAGGATGATAGGATTTTTTATTTTCCCCCGGGGTGTAGGGGGTTTCCCCTTTCGCAATTCTTTTTTTGCCCAAATCCGGGGCCAAAACCCTTTATCTCTAAGAAGGGGTTTAGATTAAGGGAATCTTGCCCCTTTTGAAATTTTTCCTGAACCCCGAGTAAAAGTTGCATACTTCTTCCCCCGAATTTCCCTCCCTTTGGCGAATGTTTGGTAAATACAAATTTTTGCTCGTTTGATTTTTTAGGCCCCGAGTAAGGAATTTATTTTTTTTCCTGCCCTTTTGGGAAAAAGAAAAACTCGTTCAAACCCGCGGAGTACCCTGATTTAATTTTTTATAAAATGCCCGTATTTATTCAACAAAAAATTCGAATTTTAATTTCGGTACTATTGTAATGTTAACTTGTTTTTTGAATTTTTTAAAAATTCCCTTTGGTTTTGAAGGAATGACAAATTTTTTTCTGTTTCTATTTTATAAGTCGATAGCCACGAGGGGCCTTGCCCCCACAGTGGGTGCTCTGCAATTGAGAGGCCCCCTAATACCTCGGCCTTTGACAATCTGCCCGCGTTTTCCCTGGGACGGTAAAATAGTGGCCCGCCCTCCTGCGGCAAATTATTTTACTGATTTTGCTAAGCGCCTTGCTACAAAAAGGGTTTCCCTTTTTCTGGGCCCCCTTTTATCCACCTAAGGGAAACTATAGAGTTTCCCCCCATTCCCCCAAAAACTTGATATTTTAATCCTTTGGTAAAAATTGTTTAAAAATCGCTCCATAAGAGGTTTTAATAAGTTTTTGCCTTTCCCCAAAGTTTAATTTCGGTAAAAAGTGATTATCCCTTTTGTTTTTTAAAAATGCGAGTTTTTTCTGCAAATAAAAAAATTCGTATTTGTTCATTTAAATTAAATTTTTCCCAATTTAAAATTTCGCCCCGCGTAAGCTTTAAATGAGCGTCCCCCAAAGCCAAATAATTCGCTATCCTTTCTGCGGGTTTGTGTTTATCCATCTTTATATTTTTAAAGTTTTTGATATGATGGGATGTCCCGCCCTTTTATTTTGGAACCCTTTTGCTTGTAAATCCTCTGGCAGTTTATCATTTATTTTATGTCCCCTCTGCCCAAAACCCCTTGAAAAAAGGGGTTTAAGTTTATAGTGAAAGGGAAAAAAAAGCCAAACCCAAATGGGTTTAATTTAATTTGGGATTTCTTTGGGGTTTATAAAAGTTCTCGCTTGTTGTTTTTAGTGACTGTGTGCTATTGACTTTTTTTTTTGAAAAGAAAAAACACGTCCCCCCCCCCCAGGGTTTACCCCCGAAGGCCGAGCGCTTCTGGCTTTGTTCCGTTTGAATTTTGAAAATGTTATTTTTTTGTTGAACCCCCTTAAGTACTAATTCCGGGGGACGTTTTGATGACCAAATTTCTAAAAATTTAACCCACCCCATCGTAACAAGTTAATTAAAAAAAGTGTTTCAACGAAATCCCCTGTGTGACGTCATGGGACTGCCCGGGAAAATATCATCCATGGGGAAAAAGAATCCCTTTTCACCTGAGCAGGTTCCCGGGGAAAGTGTTTTTTCATCCTCCCGGCCCAAACCCCTTTAGGGTTAACATAGCCCGAAAAAGGGGCTGCTTTTGTAAAACCCTACGGGGGGGGTTGTGAGTTTATATTCACGTAGATTGCTATGAGATTGCTCGGTTAAATGTCTTTCCCTTTAAGCCCCCTGCAACCCCAAAAAAACCCTCTTTTAAAAACCCCCAAATATTTTTTTTTAAGTTTTGGTAAACTTCATGTAAAAAATTTTCATAAATTTAAAAATTTTTTCACGTCCCCCAGTAAAAACCTAAATTCCCATAATGCCTCCATTTTTAAAACCCAAAGACAGGGGATCCTTTTTTAGATTTGGAAACCCCCCATCCCTAAAAGTCATTCAAACTAAAGGTTTTGTCGAAAATTTTTTTTCTTTACGCATTAAAAAAAAAGGGGTAATTTTTGTTGTTGTAGATCGTTGGCCCCCCAATACACAGTGGTGCGGTAAAAAAGCCATTTTATATTTGCTGATTTTAAGTTGATGGCTTATATGTCCGAAATGCAATTTTATTTAATAATTAAAAGAATTTATTTGTTTTGAAATATCCGGTTTGATTACTCAATTTTCTTTCTAAGTGTAAAAATTTTCGCCACCCCGGGCCCTTTGTTTTAGGGCTTTTTTCCCAAATTTTAGTTCAAAAAACTTGTTTAACGGAAATTGACCACGTACTTGCCCCTCCCTTTTTTCTTGAAAGTAGTTTTATGTTAAAAATCTAAACAGTATTGATCTTTCCGGGTGTCAGACTCAACCCGTGGTATGTCCTCCATCTGCCAAAAAAGTTAATCTGCTCAAGGGTTAAATTTAATTTTAAAGACGTTGCATTGCAATGAAAAGGCGTCCCTTTCCCCCACACAGAATCCATCCGAGTTTTGGGTTTTCTGTGCGTTATTTGGTGTCTGTTGGGGAAAGAAATTACCCCCTTTTTATAATATTTTAATATTTTTTCCGCACCCCCGCAGTTTGGGGCAAAATGAGCGACAGCAAAATAAGAAAATTTTTGGGATTTGGAAAAAATTTTAAACTTTCAAAAAAAACCCCAATTTGGCTTAGGTAAAGTGTTTCCCCCCCCGGGAAGTTTTTGATAAGGTTGCTCATGGATATAAAAAGAAGTCGAGAAGTATAGTTAGCGTCCATTGACATTTAAAAAATAGTTTTAAGAGACCCTTTCACCTTTACTCTCTTTCTCTCCTACTCCCAGTGATAACTCCCCTTTCCCCTTTTGGGGGTAAGACCTAATAAATTTTGCCTCCCCCCCGGTGATAAGGCATGTTTTAGACCCCTGATCGATGAGAGCTCCAAAAGATTTGGTAAAGTCCCAAAACCGAGTTCGTACTTTGATTAAGGGTTGTTTGCGAGTTAGTAATTTACATAGTCCCCCCCGGGCCCCGTGCACCGTGCGCGTTTTCCGGAGGGGACGCCCCCAACTTATCCCGGAAGGTTTCCCCATAGATTTGTTGAAAGCTTCATCAATATTGTTTTTAGGGTCGCCTTGGCACAAGCGGCATCCCTTTTGCGAAAAATGCCCCTGCCCTTTTTGTTGTGCGAATATAAACAATTTTTTCATAAATTTTTTTTTCCCCAATACTTTTGCACTTAGATTTAAATTTGACATAGATAAAAAATTGCCCCGGCCCTTTAAAAATTCCAATGAGCTTTTATTACAGATGGGACTTGGAATTTGTTCGTTTTAAATTGGGGGAAGTGCTTGATTTTGTTGGAAAAAGATTGTTTGAAACCCGATTAGAAATTTTTTTTTACTTCGCCCCCATTTTTGGTGCTTTATGATTTTTCCCTTTATAGCGATTCTTGTTAAATGTTGGGAAACCTTTGGGGGCCCCCCCCACTGCGACCCGGGCCTTCGTATTGCCGACTTTTGGTTTCGGCGGGAAAACTCTAAAAGCAAAAATGAAAATTGTTTTTTAGATAGTGAAGAAATTCTTTTGGGGCCGGGAACTCCCCCCGGAAATCTTTGAGCGATTTCCAAAGTAATCAATGAAAGTTTCAGTATTTCCCAAAAACTGTGATGTAAGGACCACGAAATGGGTCCCCAAATTGGCCCCGATGTCTACGCCCCCCGTTTTTGATGGGTTTTTTAAACCCTTTCTGAAATTACGTCCCTGGGTTTTAATTTTGGTTTTTTAAAACTGATACAGTTGCATGGTTGGAATTCCCAAAAATAATGATATTTTGAGAAGTGAAAATTTAGTTTTTTATTATGGTACCCATTTCATGAGAATCTCCCCGCCCAAAATTCATAATTGCTTTTGTACTGAAAAGGCAAATGTTTAAGGAAATCCCCCGGCTTCACCCCGAAAATTTCCCCTTTAAGGGAAAATTGCATTTTTTGTGCATTCGATAGTGAGGGGTTTTCTTTTGGGATTGCCCCCCCCAGGGAAAAAAAATCCTTAAACCCACATCCATTGGTTGTAATTTCCCCCCAAATGTTGGAAGGTCTATTTTGGGGGTTTTGATTTTTCTGAAGCGATGGTTGACCACAAATTTTTTGTTAATTTATCTCTTTATCTCCATGAAATCTTTTTTAAATTTACAAAAAAATGCGTCGTAGGTTGGGGTTTTATGTAAAAAAATGCTTCTATTTTTCCCAAAAGGAGTTTATCAAGGGTATCCCATCGAAAACTGAAAGGGGACTTTATGGCATCTTAAAAATCCCCCTTTTCTTGGGTGTCTTCTACAATAGTTTTCCCTTTTTTTCTGGTGAGAAGCTTTTGAAGTTACTTGCTGCTGATTTTGTAATTTTTGATATTTGCCCCGTTGTACCCGTGCTTGTCCAAAAGCTGGTTTTTGAACCAGGTGACTACCCGTTTACTTTTTACCTTTGGGGTATTTTGCTAAACTAGCCTTTTTTGTTTGACCCCCATCTTTCTGCCTTTATGAAAAAAGTTTTGACTTTTTTTCGTAGGCTGTACCAACGGAGCCCACCATTTGTTTATAGGATTGCCCCCCAATAAAAACTCGTACTTCTCTGTAAACAAATTTTTCTTGTGCCCCTGAACCACTTTTGGTTAAAATAATTTAGGGTTCTTTCTTTCTTTCGGTGCACAACCGGGCTGGGTTGTGTTTGAACTCCTCCCATAAGGAGTCTAAATTCCCCCCGACGAGTTTTATAATAGTCGACAGTTTTTCCCCGAAGCCAAAGTCTTTTTGAAAAATTTTTTTTGATTCTTGCTAAATTTTTTGATGCCCTTTTTTGACGGCCGTTCATACAAAATAAAACCCTTTAATTGTCTTAGACACGATTTCTCATCAAAAAAAAAAATGATTGTGCTTGAAGAAAAACAAAAAAAAAAAAGTGGGGTGTTCACTGGTGCCCCTTTATAATGATAAATATGTGGTGCCCCGCTTGATTGATCCCTTTCAGGTACGTGTATCAAACGGGCAGGTTGCTATTTCCCTCCCCAAACCGAATTTTTGGGTTCGGTGTGCCCCGGTGTCTCACGAAAGTATTAAAGCCCCCTTCTCAATTGAATGGTTTGGAAACCCGCTTGTAGGAGGCCCCGCCAACCGATTGCTTTCTTCGTTACCCCCACCCCACAACAACTTCACAAAAATACACCCAAAGATTTTTTAACCAATAAAACGAAAAGGGCCAATTTTAAAGTAAGGGGTGTTTCCCCTTTCAATTTTTGTGATTAAAATTTCCCTTTTTGTTTTGAGTACTTGATATTGAGGGCAACGGGGATGGTTTAATGCCTTTTTTTTTACTAAATTATTACAATAACTACACTAATTATAATGTATGTCAGCTTATGATACCGATGAGTTTGGGGCATTTCGCAATGTGCAACTTTCTTGTACACTCTTAAGCCCAAAAATTTCTTTATTTTTTATGATCTAAAACGGGTAAAAAGTTCAGAAACATGACTTTTAAAAATTTTAATTTTAATGGGATTACTAGTTTAAATGTTTAAAATATTACCAAAAATTAAAAATTTTGAGGCCCTTAAATTTTATTCTTATTCCCAAAACCCCTTTTTATTTATTTGGTTTTCATTTTGTTTACATTTTAAAATTCAATTTGCCTTAGACTATGCCCCTTTAAAACTAAAACTATACAAAAGACTAACACCCAATTTTTTTTTTTATTTGGGTGTTTTCAGTAAAAATTTTTTTCATCAATTTGAAAAGCATAATTTACAAAGGCCTTTGTTCTGTTTTTTCTTTATTACCTTTTTCCGCAATTTTTTGGCAGTATTCCCCCCCCCCCCAACCTGTCTCTGTCCCTTTCCCCAACCCTAATGGTTTATATGTTGTAGCCGCTTTTTCCCTTCCCCAGGCGGACTACTCACCGGCTGACCCCGTGGGGAGATTTATTTAGATTTCCTCAGGGGGGCCTTTAAGAGAAAAAAAAGTGTGTGCGGTTTTGGGAACCCCACGGAAATCTTTAGAGGAAAAAAAAATTACACCTCAGTTTATACCCTACATTTTATTTTAAAACAAAAATTTAAATTTTCAATAAAAAAAAAAAACAGAGGGTATAAAAAAAAACCGCAGCGGAGCGCGTCAGAGCCGAGCTGATGGTGCTCGGTGCCTCCTCGTCGTCCCTCCAGGAGGTTACTTCCTCTTCCGCCCGAGTCAGCTATTTATATTGGATATGGATAAAAGTTTAACAAATTTGTAATTATATAGTTTAAGTACGTAACTCTTGGGTACGGCTGTCCGCTTGCGTCGTGAGCCGCGCAATCACCAGCCTTGCCAGAGGGTACCAAGAAACTTGAGTCTGTACCAGAAGGCCACAAAAGAGCAAGCACGCCGTCTGAGACTGACCGTCCTTGAGCCCGAAATCTGGGAGCCCTACGAATGGATTTAGCACTCATATAAATTAAACAGGTTTCCAGAAACAAATAGGTTTAAGAAGAATTGAGAGAATACTCACCACATTAGTGGGTAGATTATAACAGAACTACATATTCCGAAATTCAAATTACACGACAATCAAAACACTATTTAAGGTTTGGAAGACACGAGATAGCAGAGTGTCTCCCGTGGCAGAAAGCCGGACTTATATATCCTAGGTTCAGGAATCCTTCCAGAAATTAACCCCCTCTTCATCATTTCACTTTGACATTTAAATTGAGAAAGAAAACAACGCTAACAAATCAAACGTAACTTGCTTTTCCCACCATAGCTGAACACTCTCAACACCTATACAATTTGACATGACAGAATAACAAAACAGATTAAAAAGGAAGTCTTTTTATCAAGTCTATTATGTCTCAAACCAACGCCATCTAGTGGTCCGAAAGTGAACAAAGGAGATCAATACCGTAGCTACAAACTACTTTAGATAAATCAACAGCAAAGCGATGCGGCCAAACAGGTGCCGCTTTTATCAATATCGTACGTATCACAAATGCACAAAAAAAATAACTGTTACAATGTTTTGTGCCTCTATTTTTATCTCCAATTGGTGCTCAATCTCGTGTCGTTCTCTTGAGTGCACTGGGCACTCAAAGAGGATGTGTTGCACCGTCTCATGGGCTCCTGGGTCGCAGACGCACGCCGGGCTATCCTTGCACCGGAAGCGATTCAGGTACTCGGAGAACCCGCCGTGCCCCGTCATGACCTGGGTCCTGACACTAGTAGCCTCAAATTTCCTGACGACTCTGTATGCCGTTTTTGCGTTGGGTAAAAAGATTTTGGTAACAGCCGCTGTTGTACCGTTTACGTACCTTTCGTTCCATTCGTCAAGGGTCGCACTGCGAATGCAACCCTTGACGAATGAAACCGGGCACTGGTCATAGTCCGGTCTGCGCTTGGAGCCCTCCGCCGCCGCTTTGGCCAGCTCGTCTGCCCTCTCGTTTCCTTCCAGTCCTATGTGAGCTTTTATCCAAGACAGAGTCACAACTTTGCCTTGGTGAGATGCTGTTTTTAAATTATCTCCAGCGGCTTCTGCTAATGGGTGGAGGGAACGGGGGTTTTGAATGGTTTGGAGAGCAGCCATGGAGTCGCTTAAGACTCCAAACGCAGTTCCGTTACGTACGGTAGTCTCCTTTGTCGCTCTGTTTAGTGCCAGGAGCTCAGCCTGGTAAACGGTGCAGTAACTCGGAAGAGCAAGTTTTATTACTGCTATCTCTTTTTTATCGTTCCACACTGTCAGAGCGGCCCCCACTTTACCTGCGATTTTGCTTCCGTCGGTATATATTTTTATTTCCCCGTTGTCCTTTTGCCGATATTGTTCGCTGTTTGTTATCAGGCCTATGTCGGGGCACATGTGCTCAGCCGGATGTGGAGCGTCTACGAACCGTGCCATACACTCCACCTCTCGATCTCGCAACACCTCCAAAGGGATGCCCCTTTTGCTCTCATAGAGCAGGGCTACCTCCCGAATTCGGAGATCGAGGGGAAGAATGCCCGCCAGCACCAGTGACGAGTTTAAGGATACTGTGCGGTAGGCTTTGCACAGTTTTTGGGCTATGCCTCGTTGGATTGCATCCAGCTGCCTTCTCACACCCAGTTTGTTTGCTGCCGGTGCCCAGGCACTGGCTCCATACAATATAATGGGCTCTATGGTTGCCACGTAAATTGTTCGGATGACATCTGGATGCAATCCCCAACTGACCCTCGCCGCCCTTGACAATTGGTGATATACCCCGACAGCCTTCCTACAAACGCTTGCGACATGGGTGTTAAAGGTCAAGCCTTGATCGAATATGACCCCCAATATTTTCATTTCCTTAGTCGCGTCAATGCCGACCCCTCCCATGGTCAGCCGTGGGGTGTCGTATTTCAGCTTTTTAGTGACGGTCATGGGGGACTAAGGGTTGCACCTCATAAGACGGAAGCCTTATGGTTCCACAGGAAACGCAGAGGTGCAGTTCCCACCCGCTCACTTATTAGCGTGGGGGGAACAGAGGTCGAGGTTGGCCAACACATAAAATACCTTGGCCTCACCCTAGACAGCCGCTGGAGCTTCGGGGAGCATTTATTTATTTATTTTATTTAAATCTTTATGCACAAATGTGGCAAAGGCGGACTTAATGCCGTAGGCATTTTCTACCAGTCGACCTTAGGGCGATGCAGAGCCAAACGTGGTAGATGCACATAAATTAAAAATGTGATTTATTAAAACTATAGCATATATAGAATATCATATAACCAGAGTACTTACATTAATAACATTGGAATAATTTTAAAGATAAATACAATAAGTAATACACATATAATACTAATACACATAATTCATAAATATACATACATATACATTTATATACTTAAATACACATAATATAAATTCTAAATGGAGAGAGTATAAAATTAAGATGGATTTGACAGTGTGTTTAAAAAATGTTGCAGTAACAGGTATTTAAATGTTTGCCGAGTTTTTGCCATCCTGATCTCGAGAGGGAGCGCGTTCCATAACAGGACAGATTGTACCAAAAAAGTCGAATGTACGAAGTCAGACCGGTGAGTCGGACAGTGAAGAAGTAGGTTGCCTGAAGATCTAAGATTTTTAGCGTGGTTTGCACCTAGATTTTAAGAGAGAATTTAAGAAGTGAGGTAGGAAGGAGAATTTGGGGAAAAGAGTAAAGAATATAGGGTAGTTAATGCTCGTGTCTGTCTGCGTTGGCGAATTGGAAGCCATTTCAAATGAGAGCGATGCTGAGACACGTGATCGTATTTGCGTAAATTGAAAACGAATCGAATGCAATTGTTGAGAAGACGGTCAAGCTTATTGAGCAGATCTGCATTCAGGTCAAAGTAGCACATAACACCATAGTCGATTATAGGGAATATAAGAGACTGAACAAGCATTGCCTTAGTTTTCGATGGAAAAAAGTTTCTAAATTATTTGAGGGTCCACAGCGGGAAAAATGTCAAATTTTTCCCAATGAAATTTTTGTCCCCAGCCAAGTTTTTTTTTTTGTCAAATTCATTTTTATTTTTCCCCCCCCTACAGGGAGGAAAAACCATTCCCATTGTTAAAGTTTTTGGAAGTACCTTTTTTACCCTTTTTTTTATTCCGCTTTTTTTTTTCCCCCCCCCCCTGTTGTCCTCTTTCTTTTTTGGTGACCGTTTCCCCAAACCTTTCTGAATTGGGTTTGGTTTTTTTCACTATTTTTCCCATTTTTTCCCCTGTTTGGCCTTTGTCCTTTTTTTTCCAAATAAAAAACTTTTTCTATTTTTTATTTTTTCCCCCCCCCCCCCCCTTTTTTTCCCCTTTTCCCCTTGTCCCGCCTTTTTCTTTCCCCACTTTCTTTTTTTTCTCCCTTTTTTTCCCGCCCCGGTGCTTTTGGGGCCCAAAAAACTTTTCCCCTTTTTTATTTTTTTAACCTTTCTTCAACCTTCTTTTCTGTTTTCCCCCCCCCCCTTTTTTCGCCTTTTTTTCTCCCTCCCCGGTTTTTTTTCCCCCCGATTTTTTGGGCCGATTTTTTTCTTTTTTTTTAAAAATTTTTCCCAACCTGGGTTTTTTCACACAGAGGCAATTGTTTTTTCCAGCTCAGATTGTGGGCAATATTTCACTTTCCGAGGTTTTATTTACAATCCCCACAGTAGGGGGAAAAACCCTTCCCCCGTTTGGTTTAAATGGGGGGAAGTGAGGAAGATCGAGCTGGTTTAAAAGCCGGGTTTTCTCCCCCCCCCATTTTACAAAAAGGCCCGACATTTATTTTGGGTTTTACCGATACGCCAAAACCATTTTTCAAAACCAGTGGTTTTTAAAGGCTGTCAGGGCCCCTTTTTTTAAAAGCCGAAAACGCGGACGAATTTATTGCACAAAACCCGTTTTGGAGTATAGGGTGCCCCAAATCATCAGGCGAGAGATGAAAGGAACACTGAAGTCTTTTTTTTGGTTGGGGGTAAGATTTAAAAAGAAGAAAAAAAAGAAGATTAAAAGAAAACCGCCTTGAGGGCGCCCCGCAAATAAGTCACACCCGCCTTTGAGAAGAATCCCCCCAGAAACCGACTGACTGCTGACGATTCCCCAAGGTAAAAAGGAAAACCAGCCCCCCTTTCACTTTAGAGACCGAGAAATGGCATGGACAGGGAAGGAGAAAATTTATGGGTGAAAAGGGATTTTAAAAGGGATTTTGAAAAAATTAAAAAGTAAATAAGGTTTGTAAATAGTATTCTCCCCCCCCCTTTAAAATCGCCAGGGCATTTTTTAAAAAGAGCAGATGCCCTGCCCAGGGGGGTCGAAAAACCCCGACTGAAAGGGAGGTAAGTTGTTTTCTGTAAAAAAAGTGGGAGAAAAATGTTTGTGGACCAAAGGGCCCCTAGCACCTTGGAGGGAAAGGGAAGGGTGAAAAATTTGGGCCGAAAGTGTTTTTTGGGGAAAAGACGGATTTGGGGAAATTTTTGGTAACGGGCGAAAATACGCTCTCCGCCAACCCGAAAAAGGAAAAAGGGCAGACAATGAGAGAAAAATTAAAAAATATGGGAGATCGGGGAAGGGGGGACCCGCCCCAAAGTCGTGATTTATTTTTTTCCGGGCTAATTCCATCAAAACCAAATGCTTGGGGGGTTTTTGTGATTTTTTTTTAAAAATTTATAATTTTTCTCCTTCTGCCCAACCCGGGCTGGAAATGAAAAGGGGTTTTGTTTTTGGGCGCGGTAGACTTTTTTTGTAAGATGGGTGTTATGTTTAGATACAATTTTCCCAAGTGGAGAAAATGGGGGTAAAATGTTGGTTTTAGGGGAAACGAGATTTAGGGGTTGGGAAAGTTCAAAATTTTTCCCCCAATTTTGCCCGATACCAAGAGTCCCCCAAAGGGAAATTCCAAGTCGGGAAAAAGATGAAGAGGAAATATTTTTTTAGAATTTTTGGGGGCGGGGGAGCGGGTTTTCCCTTTACTTTTTGGGGAAAACCGGGTTCCCTTTCAGGGCTTGTTTAAAATTTTGCCAGTTTACTTTCCTACCGGTCCCCCTTATAAGTCCTAAATGGCCCCATCTCGAGTCTAATTTGGGCCCCCCCGTTACCCGGTCTCCAAGGGGCTGGCAATCGGGTTTAAACCCCAAACCTTTTTAACCCAAGCCCTGAATTTCGTTAGTTTAGTCACTATTTCGTTTTTAAAAACGGGGAAAACCCCTTTTATCGAAAGAAGTAGAATTTGATTTAGGGATGCCAGTCAAAATGTGGGGCGCACCCAAAACAACCCCCTTTTTAAACAAAAACCCAGGGTTTTGGGGTTTTGGAGGATTGAGGGGAAAGTTTGGAAGGAAATACGGTCATGATGTGAAAACCCGGAAGCGTCAAGCTGGGAACCCTTTAGTGGAAAAAAAAGGGGGAAGGGTTGAGGTGATAATTTAAATCGAGCCAAGTGTCCTCGTGACCCTTTTAAAGTGGTTTAGTGGCCCGAATGGGAGAAAACCCAAAAAAAGCTGACCGACTCAAGAAGGAGTTGGGGTTTACAGGAACGAGTGGAAATTTTGGGCGGAGATTGGTATTTAAAACCCCCCCCCATGATGGCAAAGATGAGCGTACCTTTTCAACCAGGAGATTTCCAAAAACTTTTCGAAATTTTAGGGGAAATTTTAAATCAATTTAAGGGGGACAATTTGAAAACGCCCAGTACAACCTTAGCGCCTTTGACACAAACCTCAAGAAAAGGAATTCAGCAGAAGCATTATAATTTTAGAAGGGGGAAGCTTATATAATTTCTATTTTTAAAATACTTAAAATAAATTTTAATTTTCCCTTTTTACCATTTTTTTAAAATAAACGGGGAGGGTAAGAAAATTTTTTTAAAAAAATTTTTTTAAAGTTTTAAATAGTTAAATTTTTAAAATAATTTTAAATTTCAAAAATTTTTTAATTTATAAAATTTTTTTCAAAAGGGAAATTTTTCTAAAACAAAAATTTTATTTGATTAATTTAAAAAATTTTGTTTTGGTTTTTGTTTTTATTTTTTAAAGGAAATTTAAAGGTTAAAAAATAAATTTTATTTTTTAAACTTAAAAATTTTTAATCGTTGTTTTTTAATATTTTTTATTAAAAATTTTTAAAAAATTTTAAAAAATTTATTTATCCCTTCTTTTATTTTTTAAAATTTTTTTTAAAATTCGCAAAAAATATTTTTTTAAATTATTTGGATTTTATTTGGGTTATTTGTAATTTTTAAAAAAAATTTTAATTTTTTTTTTTTAAAATTTTAAAGGGGTTTTTTAAAAAATGTGGGTTTTTTTAATAAAAAATTTTTTTTAAATTTTTTTTCTATTTTATATGAAATAAAAAAATTTTTTAAAAAAATAAATTTTTTAGTTTGAGTTTTGTTTAATACAGTTTTAAATTTTAAAAAAATTTTAAATTTTTAAAAATTTTTGGGGAAACTGAAAATTTTGAAAAATTAAAACCAGGGGTATGAATTTTAAAATTTTTGTTTTATGTTTTTATTGGCCCTTAAATAAATTTTTTTAAAAATTGTGGGTTAGGGAACAAAATAAATTTTAATATAAAAATTTTTTTTTGTGGTTTAAAAAAAACGTTTAAAAAGGAATAAAAAATTTTTTTAAATTTTTTTTAAAGTTAAAAATTTAAATTATATTAGACAGGAAAACAAAAAAAATTTATAATAAAAAAAAAGGGAAAATTTAAATTTTTTTAAAATTTAAAAAAAATTATTTTTTTGGTTTTATATTTTGGGTTATATTTTTGGGAAAGCACCCGCCTCCCTAAAAAGCCACGGACCCCCCCCCATTATGGCCCCTAAAATAAACCGGGGGGTTAAAGGGGGAAAAAAATTCTTTTATAAAATTTTTAATTTTAAAGGAAATTTTTTAAGAACACAAAAATTTGGGTTTATAAAATCATATTTAGAAAAATTTATGTTAACCAAATGGGTTTTGGGGCTTGTGTTTAAAAAAACCCCCAAAATTTTTAAGTTTAGGTCTCGGAGATCAGAACGGCATGAATATTAGCATCACAAAATGCGTCATACAAATCAGCGTAGTGGCTAGGAACACTTTGGGCATTTAGATGGCACACATTAAATAGTTGGCTGTTTGTGTTACTACTAAAGGACAATGGCAGGTCCCCATACATAATTTTATTTGAACTGAAATGTTAGCGTTTAAATATCAAAAAATCCTTAACACTTGAAAATTTATTCTTGACCATTCTCATATCAAAATTACTTGCGAAAGAAGTCTAGGAAAAAAGATATTGGATTTTGAATGTTGCGAGGTTAAGTACTAACATATTGTTAATGTTTTGTTTGAAACTAGATGGCGTTGTGTGTCAGATAGCCGAAAATATTTTTTTCATTATTATTACATTATATGAAATAAAAAAATAAAAGCATAACATCTATTCGAGTTTAACACTAAATTAAACAAAAATAAAATAACAAACATGGTGAGTCCGGAATATGACAGGATCTAAACGACGACGTATCGACATTTTGAAAATATCGATGTATGTCTATTTATGTGCCGTTATCAATGACAATGTATTTTTCTCATCACACTGTGTAGTGGAAAATAACGTAACTATATTCTATTTGTTTAGTGTGTTTAAAATCGTTTAAAGAGAGTCAAAAATATTTTAAATTATTTCTAATTATGTTGATTCAGTCACTCTACCGTACGAGTGAAGACGAGAGCAGAAGCAAATTCATAATCATAATAGGTGAACCTTCGGTAAATATTTCAGCCAAAGCTATAAGAATCGATTATCGATAAAATGTTCCATAGTATAATATTGCCACCACGCATCCCTAGTCAGTTATACGTGATGGCGAATCTGACATTACGTACTTAGGTCAAATAAAATCTTCAAAATATCTTATCTCTTATAAGACTTATACAACACATGGTGGTGTAATGATAAATCATAGAAAAAATATTTATTAAGTTTACTGTGACTCGATTTTTTAAACGCTTAAGTTTTAGGTAAATATGTTTCTGCCATTGTTCTTTGTTGCGTAAAACACCACCGAGAGTTTCTGTTACGGAAGAGAAGCTATCATCACTAAAAGAGGTTTCAGATTCATTGGCAGAAACATAATATTCACTATCTGAAGACATAAGTACGAATGAACTATAAGTATTTATAAGTAATACTAATAATAATAAAAATAATATATATATATATACATATATCGATTAACTATGTGCGTGCCGATGTTCTGGTACAGCGCTTGTATCTCTGCACCACCCGCCAGCTTACATCACTAGAAAAAGTTTGAACAGAAAACAAAAATTTAAAATGCAATTCATAACAGTGTGAAGAAAACGTAGGTGTTAATACAGACTATGGTTCACTCTCAATATCAGATATTATATTACGCGCATCGTATCCGAACAGTAGTGACCGAAATGAGGGAATGATTAAATATTTAATCTATGCTACTCTATACTCTTTAGTGATACACCTAAAACGTCAAGTCAAAATTAACAAAAAATGGATAAAACAATAAGAAAATAAAGGTTAGAAAGATATGAAAACAATTGAAAGATATGTATACGAAAGGGGCTAAGGGTCTTGTATACAAGGAATAATTATGAGGAATTCAGGGAAATTCAGAGAATCCAGGCAATGTAATCGAATAGTTATCTCTAGTGGTGGCATGAACGTTAGTGATTTCAAAGGGGTCGTAATTTAATGGGATGTTGCAAAAGTACCTTTGAACAGCCTGTGGGCTTATAAAAGACTGGTTAGCACCGGTGTCAATTAAAAACTTCAATGGTCGGTTATTTATTTGAATGTAAGGTAGTTGTCTCTGAGTCTGTAAATTTATTTCTATGTTAACTTTTTTGAGGAGCTGCCCTTCTGAAAATCCTGATCGTTAACTAACCAACGGGGTTACACTCGTTTGTATTTCCTTTAGAAGTGTCGGGCGTATCTACTGTCTGGTCATTATAAGAACAAGTGGGTTCTGTATAGTCATAATTATCGTGCTCGCTATAATCGTAGGGTCCATCGTAATTGTGGTAATATTCATTGTCATAGTCTGGGTACGGGTCATAGTACGGGTAGTAGTTTAAGTTGTAACATTCATTCTATTCATCTCACGAGATTTGAGGTAATTCGTCGGGGGCGGGTTACCTTGTGTGCGCCAGTCATGTCCTCTAAGTCCTGAGGGTGGTAACGCCTTAGGTAATGTTGAACACCACTCAAGGTCTTTGATACTGTGGATTATACTGTACCGGCTGGTTTCGTGGTGGAAGGCGGAACACGTTTCTTTGGGGATTATAGTTAGGAGGTCTGGCCCTTAGCATCCGCTGCGTATGTGAGGGCATACGTACCTGTGGTTGTTGCTGTGCTGGGTGACCTCTGAAGCTCTGATGAGGTAGAGGCGTGAACCTAAATGGTTGTGGTGTTGTCGGTAGTGGCCGTTGCAAAGTAGGCATCGGCCAAAATGCTGTTGGGGTGGTCGTATATAAAGGTTTTGGAATGTGCGCAGGTACGGATTGAACAGTCTTAGGGCCTTGATGTGGTTTATAATATGTTTCGTTTCTCTGTTGGAGATACATTGTATTCATCTCTTCCTGCACATATTCTAGAGCCTTTTCTATTGTGGGTGGTCTCATGCACCTAATACGAGACCCTAGTGGTTCTCGTAATCCTCTTACAAATGCTTGCATAGTAGATTTTCTATATAGGTTACGTTTAGCTTCTACAGTGGTCGGTATGTTATCATGAAGGCTAACATAGGTCATTATTGTGCTAAATAAGGTTTGGCAGTGGTCATAAAACTCTTGTGGAGTTCTCTGGCCTTGCGTGGCCAAAGAGAGGTCATTATAGAGGGCGGTTTCGTCCCTCTGATCTGCGAAAATATTTATTAAAGCGTTCCTTATGTCTAGCCAGTTATCGGGGACGCCATTAGAGTTTATAATACTAGCTGCTGGTTCGGTTATTTCATTTAATATCCCGTTCAATAAGCATAAGTTGGAAAGGGCATTATCAGCCTCTGTGCTCATATACGAGGTCACTATTTGGTCGCATATTTTAATGAAACGCGTGAGCACATTAGGGTTACCATCAAAATCGGGCACCGAACGAAGTGCCTTAAAAATAGTATCCGGATCGTGGCCCATTGTACTAGTTGAATCCGAAAATAAGCTATTTAAATCTAGGTCCGAATCTCCTATAACTAAATTCCTATTTCTATCGCTTTCTCCCTGCCGGCGAGACTGCCGAAATGCAGACCCGCTGGGTCTCCGACTACTGGAGTACTTGACTTATAAAGACTTATAATTTAAGGTTACTGGATAGAAAGAGGCAACACAAAAAAGAATTCTGTGTAACTCTCAATCTGCGTATCGATGTCTGGATACCCTTCGTTGTCTGGCCGTAGCTCTGGTAGATTGCAGAATACTCGACGAAGGCTTGAAAGCTCAAACAGCGGCTATGCGGAGCCACAGGATTCGATATTAGTCCTTTTATTTCGCGCCGCGCACTGCTTCGAGTATCGTACCGACTGCGCCAATTACGTAAGCTACAGCCGAAGGAGCAAAAGATTTCGTAAGTCTCATGACTACGCTTACTAAACATGAGCAGCCTAAAAAGCTACATTTTGATAAAAGCATTATCCCTGAATTTGACACAACAGTTAAAAATCATAGGATTGAAACTTGGATATCTAAGGTTAATGAGTGTGCTCAAATCTATGGATGGGATGACAAACAAACGTCTCATTTCGCACTTCTCCGTCTGGTAGGACATGCAAAGAAATGGTATGAAGGGCTGCAGTCACTTAATCGTAACTGGTCAGAATGGCAAAAATGTCTAAAAAGAACTTTCCCATCTGAGACCAACTACGGTGCGTTATTATCTGAGATGTTAGACAGGCGCTATAAACCCGGAGAATCATTAGACGAATATTATTACGATAAAATGATATTGCTAAACGCTTGTAACATTTCGGAGAATTGATTGAAAGATTGTATAATTTACGGCTTAGACGATAGGACGCTTAAAGCTAGTGCTTCTTCTGCAAGGTTCCACCATCCGGAGGTACTAGGATTTTTAAAAGATATGTGTAGGGAAAATACAGATAAGAGTTACAAAACCAAGTTTAAAAACAATCAGATTGATAGACCTAATTTAAATGTAATTTGTAATAATTGCAAAAAAGTTGGACATCATTATAAACAGTGTAGGTCAATCATTTGCTTTAATTGTAAACAACAAGGTCATAGAACACAACAGTGTGCCTACCCAATTATTAAATGTGATCACTGCCATAAACTAGGACATAAAGAGTGATAATTGCTTCCTGAAAAATAAGGACAGTAGTAAATTGACAGCAGAAAAAAGAGTTATGAAAATAGAATTACTTAAAACACAAAGTAAATTTTACAAAACAGCGGTGTTAGGGGAGAGCAAAGAGAAAATAAAGTGTTTCATAGATTTTGGTAGCGATTGTTCTCTTATTAAAGATAGCTTACTCGATAAGTATGGATTAAAATTGGAAACGGGACAGATGCCTAATATAAAAGGTTTTGCTAACTTATCGATAAAACCTATCGTCAAACATATTTTAAAGTAAGAATCGACTCTGTAGAAGCTTTTATTGTCGCTTACGTGATTTTATCTGACCAGTTGCACGTACCTTTACTTATCGCTCAAAATTTTACTGAACTTCCTCATGTTCTAGTCATCAAAACCAACGAATCGTTGGAATTAATTGATCGCAATATCCCAACAGATTTTTCTAGTATTGAGCATGAGACTTATAATACTGTTGAATTATTTGTTTATGAAACAATAAATTTTGATAAAGTAGCTGTTGTACCTTGCTATTCTCCAAATATCTTAAATGTTACGTTATTTGTACCGGGTTGCTATCGCTGTTTTTTGGGTAAAGAATATTGGATACAAGAAGGGGTATATGAAGTTAAAGATGGTAGAACAAATATTATAGTAATTACTCCTACATCTTTAAAGCTAAACAAAGATTCTATATTAATTAGTTCGCGCGGGGAAAATTAATGCAACTGTCCAGATACAACAAAATCAACTCTGTTTTGGCATCGAAACAGTTCAGGAACCGATCGATAAAAAAGATGTTAACATTAATAAATTTCTGACCACTTATGAATCAGAACAAGTATTTAGATTAATAGAACGGTATCGGAAGGCTTTCGCACAAAACCTCTCGGAGTTAGGTTGCACGAATTTGACAGAAATGGATATAGAACTAACGGATAAAACACCTGTAGTATATAGGCGTTATAGACTTAGCCACAAGGAAAGAGAAACTGTTCAAACCATGGTTGACGAGCTACTACAAAATGATATCATACAAGAATCAATATCCTCATACGCTAGTCCAATTTTGCTCGTATCAAAGAAGACTGGAGGTCAAAGTTTATGCGTAGACTATCGTGCTTTAAACAGACGTACATTAAAGGATTATTTTCCACTCCCTCTTATTGAGGACCAAATCGATCAATTAAGCGGCAGTAAATATTTTACTTGTTTAGATTTAACTAGCGGCTATTACCAAATTCCCGTCAAAGCAGTGTTAGCGCCAACTGGCGGTGGCTATAGAATTTATTGGCGCCAATACATATGTGCGGGTGCGCAGATATCTTCAGCGACTAAGCGCTGCCTGAAACTGATATGCTGAGTACGTTACGGCTGCCGGACAGGTGGGTAAAAGGATATGGGAAAGCACGCCTACCTTGATGGTCTTGAGATGCTGGTCGAGCTGCTGTCCAGACCTGGCGGGCTGATCAGGCGGCCTGGTCTCTCGTGGCTTCGGTGTGGCTTGTGAAAACAAAATGGCGGCGCGCTGCGCGGTATAAAGTCACTAGCTTGCCGGCAAGGCACGATTTAACACTCAGCGGACAATGCGGTAGCGTGATCCGAAGACACTTGAACGCGGCGCGTATTATACCAATATTTTTGGTTTTTTAAAGTTTATATGAGATGCGGTAGCGGAGAGAAAAATATAACGTGCGGTGTGTCTCGCGTCTCGAACGTCACCGAACTGTGTCTTTTAGCGGCGTGCGTGCGGGATGTCGATATATGATCAAGGGCTTGATAGGTGCCGACAGCCTCACCTAGCGGGAATTTAAACTAAAACTTAAAGAGTTCCTTTCTCTATGGACAGGTGGCGTTACCATTCCCCCGACCTTAAAGGGTTACCTTTAAAAAATATTAAAAATGCGGTAAGAAAACGCGGTAATATTTTGCAAAAGATGCAAAAGGTGCGGAAAATGTATATACATAATAACATCTAACCTACTTTAAGCCTATTTAAAACTATTTGTGAGGATTTATAATATTGATTATTGACTAGGCAATGGGCACAATCGGACCACTGGGCGCAAGAAGCTCCCTTTACTAGTTCTAACTGTGACTACTCGCGTTGTTCCATCTTTCGAAGGATGAACGGCTTCTACAACCCCGAGCGGCCACGAAAGTGGCGGTGCGTTATCGACGATGATTACCACTACTGATCCCAGCTGGATCGGTGTAGTGGGCGTGGTCCACTTGGCTCGAGCCTGCAACTTATGCAGATACTCGACTCTCCATCGCTGCCAAAACGATTGAACCAGCTTGTCTAGGAGTGAGTGCCTCTCGAGCAGGTTAGCTGATTCTACGTTTGGGTACGGTACGGGTAGCGAAAATAGCGGTGCAGTGTGAAGAAAATGAGCCGGCGTTAGCGCCGATGGCTCAGCGGGATCGCTACTTAAAGCGGTAAGAGGGCGTGAATTTATGAGTGCCTCGACCTGAGCGAGCACAGTTAAGAGCTCCTCGTAAGTGAGTATCTGCTGACCTATCACCTTGAAGAGATGAGTCTTAACGACCTTCACCATTGACTCCCAGCATCCACCCCAATGAGGGCTAGCAGGCGGGATACGTTTGAAATCGATGCGACTCTCTGTCAACTCGTGTTCGAGGTGCGGACGAAATTCGTCAAGGAACTTATAAACGTCGCGTAAGTATGAGCGGCAACCCACAAAATTAGTTCCGTTGTCAGTATAAAAGCACTGTACCGGTCCGCGGCGAGAAAGAAAACGCTTGAGTGCGGCGAGAAAGCTGACTCTACTCAGCTCCATAGATACTTCTATGTGTATACAGCGGGTAGTAAGGCACGTAAAGATGCATAGCCATGCTTTACGGCTCTTAACGCCCCTACCCCTAATGGGGGTGAAACGTATAGGACCGGCATAGTCACACCCACAGTGGGCGTATGCCTTTATAGACGGGTTTACGCGGGAGCGCTGCAAGTCCGACATCATCGGAAACGATGGACGCGGCCTTGCTCTGAAGCAAGTATTGCACTTGTGTATGCGGTGACGGATAACACGTCGTGCGGAGAGTATCCAATAATGATGTCTGAGTAAGGACATCAAATGTTCGGGACCGGCGTGTAAATGCTTCCTATGATATAAATCGATAAATATATCGACCACATGATCATGGCGCGGGAGCACACACGGATGCATTAGCGAATAGTCGATATCGGCGTTCGACAGCCGGCCGCCGACGCGAAGAAGACCATTTTCATCTAGAAATGGTTTCAATCTCTGTAAGGCGGGCGAGCAGATTTGACCTTCCTTTATTTTATGAATGTCGTCACGGAAGTGAACTTGTTGTAATGCGTACAATACTTTAATTTCAGCGAATTCGAGATCTGAGCGGTTGACAGAAGGTCTGCGCGTTAACGATTTTGAGAATCGGAAAATGTAAACAACAATACGTAATAACTTCGACCACGAGGATATACGCTGAGCGAGAGTGTAAATGAGCGATTCATTATCGGGTACGGTCACAGCATGGGCAAGCGGTTTCATGTCCGGAACCTCACCGACGGCGTCACTATTAAACTCGGCGATGGGCCACTCCGATGGATCCTCAGATGCCCACGGCGGTCCCTCAAACCACAGAGGATGGTTGATTAGCGAAGCGGGGGAGAGGCCGCGCGATAGGCAGTCAGCGGGGTTTTCAACACCCGGTATGTGATGGAAACAGCTAGCAGGCAAGTTCTCAACGACCCTGACAACCCTGTTCGCGACAAACGTCTGCCAGCGGTGCGGGGACGAGTTGATCCAACAAAGGACGACCTTTGAGTCGGTGAAGGCGAATACGTTTGAGACTTTATAGCGCAGCTCAAAAACGTCTAGTACCCTACGCATCAATTTCGACAGAAGTACCGCGGCACATAGCTCTAACCTAGCGATAGAAACGGTTTTGAGCGGCGACACCTTAGACTTCGAGCACACGAGCCTAACGAACCTAACAGCTCCAACGGTGACCTGTAGGTATACCACACAACCGTAGGCGCGTTCGCTTGCATCAGCAAAGCCCAAGAGGTTAGCTATGCACCCCTGAACCACTCCTAAATGTCGAGGAATACGGATAGCGTTGAGCGCAGGTAACTCGCTACAAAATTGGGACCAGAGGGTCAAAATGCGTTGGGGAGGCGTGTCATCCCAGCCGCATTTCAGTAGCCATAACTCCTGAATGAGGAGCTTCGCGTGCAAAATGACGGGAGCCACTAAGCCCAAATTATCCCATAAGCGTGCAATGACGGACAGAATAATTCGTTTTGTGCATCCTGACTCAGGTGTATTGACCTTGAAATTAAAATCATCATTAGACCTATCCCAGTGCGTGCCTAATATTTTATGAGGTGTGCCACCCCTGTCTAGTTCAAGATCCGAGGAGGCGCGGTGCGATGCGGGAATGGCGCGCATAACAGCGGGAGAGTTACTAGTCCACTTCACAAGGTCGAACTGTCCACACTTGAACAAGTCAATGAGTTCCGTACAAGCGGCAACAGCAGCGGCCTCATCAGAGCGCGATGAGTCATCTGACATTATGCTGAAGCATACATCATCCATGTACGTGGAACTGGATGCGATAGCGGCGGCGGTAGGAAACTTATGTCGTTCATCAGCGATGAGCTGCTGAACGACGCGTACAGCGTGAAACACGCTTGACTTCATCCCGAAACAAACTCGATTAAATTCTAGAATTACTAATCGGTCTTGCGGCGAGAATCTAAAAAGAATCCGTTGAAATTTGCGATCTGCTTTGAGCATACCAATCTGCAAAAACATTTGACGACAGTCAGCGGATATAGCTATTTTAAACAGGCGGAAATTTAAAAGTATGCAATTTAAGTCACCCTGTAGGTTAGGGCCGGAATGTAAAACTTCGTTAAGTGACAACCCTGTGCTGGTTTTACAACTGGCATCTAGAACCATCCGAACCTTGGTTGTCGTTTTATCCGAACGTTGCACACAAAAATGCGGCACGAAATAAGAATCGGCGGGAGTTATTTTATCAATAGATCCTATCTCGGTAATGTAGCCCTTATCAATGTACTCGCGTATTATATCATTGTAGGCCGTGCGCAATGTAGCTGATGACTCCAATTTTCGTTCCAAACACATGAAGCGTCTTTTACCGGCGGCGAGAGAATCCCCTAATTTATAAACATCGTCCCTAAACGGCAACGAAACGGTATACCTACCACTAGCATCGCGCGTAGTGGTGGCGCGGAAGTGATTCTCACATTCAAGGTCATCTTGACTGTGGGCGGGCGGAGCGGAGACCTCTTCAAGTTCCCAAAACCTTTTGAGAATGCTGTCCAACGACTGTTCAAGAACAGCACAACAAGCGGTTTTATTTTTAATTTCATGTTTAGACAATAATGCGGGCACAGAACCCATGATTATATATCCTAGAACACTTTCTATAGCGGGCGGTATCCCTGCAACATTACTATGTACCACGCCTGGTAGCAGCAAGTGGGGGAAATAATTCGCGCCGAGGAGAACGTGAACCTCGGCGGGCGAGGCGAACATACTGTCCGCGAGCGGGAGCGACTTCAAGTGAGAAAACGCTGATAAGTCAACGGGCACCGTAGGTAGGTTGTCCGTTATGCGGTCGACAATAAATGCCGATACTTCAAAATGAATTTTATTAGAGAAACGCGAAAATATTTGAAATTCTGTGGAACCTCGAATAGGCTTTTCAGCACCACCAAAAACTCGAACAATCGTCCTCGTATTTCTATCGCAATCCAAACCTAAGCGCGCGCAACATTCACTCGTAATAAAGCTGATTTGCGACCCCGTGTCCAAAAGAACTCTAATCGTATGGGCGCATCCCATTTTATCGTAGACAACAACCTGAGCGGTCGACAGCAGTACCGTCATAGGTTGCGTACATTGCGCGCTCTGAACCTTATTATTCGAAGCGTTCGGTATTGGCGCGGCAATGGATGCCTGCAGCGATGATACGCTCACATCGCGCGTTGAGCTAATCTGTGGCGCTATAGACGTCTGCGTGCGCGGCGGCGACGATGGTTGAGTGCGGCGCGGAGCGGGCGCGGCGGCTACGGTCCCGGGTTCGATTCCCGAGGCAGCCATTCGGTGGTCAGGCGTTTGCTGTGAAGCCTGACTGCGAGCGTTATCGAAGTGCAGCAGCGTATGATGCCTCTGGCCACAGCTGCGGCAGTTCATGTTCGAATGACAATCGCGTGCTTTGTGTTTTAAACTAAGGCAATTAATGCAAGCGTTACGTTCTTTAACGCAATTAAATCGTGCGGAAGGCGTTAAATTATTAAACGATAGACATTTAAATAAGTGGTCATGTACGAAGTTGTCACAAAGACATTTCTTGTGCGGCGTAGATACTGCTACATAAGCATGCGGGTTAGGCACATGAACCCGCGGTTTATTTCGTGTAGAATGAGAAGTAGAAGTACTTGCGGTGGGGCGTATGTTATTGTATATCTTGTACTGTCCTTTAATAAATTCCGTCAGCTGACCGAAAGTAGGTACTTTCGTATCGCGGTACTGAGACTCAAACGCGCGGATCGTCTCTTCGTCCAACTTCTTTAAAGCGAGGTTAAGCAGTAGGAAGTCGCTTAAATTATCAATTTGTAGATTTTTTAATGCGTTTGCGGCAGTGACAAACTGATCCATGAATGCCTGGAATTTGGATGAAGAAGCGGGGCCGGTCAACTTAACATTTAACATCTGATCTATGTAGGTATGTCCGAGCGTGCGCTTGTCTTCATACCTATCTATCAGACATCGTAATATCGTGTCATAATTTTCAGCAGATGGCGTGATGCCTGAGAAGACAGTTTGAGCTTTACTCGAGAGCTTCCCTATTAAATAGTACAACCTCTCAGAGTTGGTCAGCGTGGGATTTTCGTGTATGGTGGACTTGAACCCAGCGTAAAAAAGCGGCCAACTTCGGATGTCGCCGTCAAAACACATTATCTCGATCGGCGGCAAAGAAGGCAATCTATGTTTCAAGCCTAAGCGGTCGGTCGAACCATCCTGATAACGATCAGTGTCCTTCGTGGACGGTTGTGGTTCAACACTTTTTAATACACGTTTTATATGACAGTACAGCTGTTCGAACGAGTTCAAACATTTATAGTTAGGTTTATATGCGGGATCATTTTTGAGTGAAGCGCGATTGTGCTCATTGACTATTTCCCTGAACTCAGAGCGAATATCTTCGATAGTTGCTACAGAACTAAGGAAATCTTCCATACATTCCACACTTTTATGAACCTTTTTCGAATTGTCGTAAATAATTTGAACAAACTCGAACAGCGCATCTCGTTTACTTTCAAGGAGAATAATCTCATTGTCTTGTTCAGTCGCGAAAGACTCAGGATCCGCTTTCCTGGGCATTGTCGGCGCTAAATTTTATTATGAACCGACAAGGCACAAGGAGATCGAAACGCGGCTAGCGAAATAAATTTAATTACCTACAACTTTACACTCACTAACCGGGCGAGCGGCGCGATATATATATAATATAATGTGGGTAGGTATTTATTACAATCTTTGCATACGAAATAAATACCTATAAACAAATAAGCTACACGTAATTGACTAATGAATCAAGTTATTGTATGATGTTAAATTAAATAATCTAAGTAAGTAGGTAACTCTTATAAGGCGCGGAAGAATGAATGCGAAGTTGGTACGTAGGTAGTGTTTACCTAGGTAGGAAATTAGGTTTAATTAGAATATATAACTAAGCGGGCGATAGCTAGATAAGCGAAAATTGGCGGGATTATAGATCTTAGTTAAGCGGGTTTAAGTTCTAGATGGATCTAGACTTAATAAGTGGGCGGTTAGGAAGTACTAGACGAATCTAGACTTGACAAGCGGTGGGTCAAAGGGACCCCAAAGGATAGCTCTAAGCTGAGATCCGGCTCGAAGGACCATAAATATGTATGTTAGCGCCAACTGGCGGTGGCTATAGAATTTATTGGCGCCAATACATATGTGCGGGTGCGCAGATATCTTCAGCGACTAAGCGCTGCCTGAAACTGATATGCTGAGTACGTTACGGCTGCCGGACAGGTGGGTAAAAGGATATGGGAAAGCACGCCTACCTTGATGGTCTTGAGATGCTGGTCGAGCTGCTGTCCAGACCTGGCGGGCTGATCAGGCGGCCTGGTCTCTCGTGGCTTCGGTGTGGCTTGTGAAAACAAAATGGCGGCGCGTTGCGCGGTATAAAGTCACTAGCTTGCCGGCAAGGCACGATTTAACACTCAGCGGACAATGCGGTAGCGTGATCCGAAGACACTTGAACGCGGCGCGTATTATACCAATATTTTTGGTTTTTTAAAGTTTATATGAGATGCGGTAGCGGAGAGAAAAATATAACGTGCGGTGTGTCTCGCGTCTCGAACGTCACCGAACTGTGTCTTTTAGCGGCGTGCGTGCGGGATGTCGATATATGATCAAGGGCTTGATAGGTGCCGACAGCCTCACCTAGCGGGAATTTAAACTAAAACTTAAAGAGTTCCTTTCTCTATGGACAGGTGGCGTTACCAGCAGATTGTAGGCATCTAACGGCTTTTATTACACCTAATGGTCTGTATCAATTTAAACGTGTTCCTTTCGGATTAGTTAATGCCCCTTCGGTATTTCAAAGAACAATAATTAAAGCTTTAGCTTTGAAAAGCCCTCGTATCGATCCAGATAATCTAATTGGTAAACCTGCATTAGCCTATATGGATGACTTAATAGTTGCATCTAAAACATTTGATGAGGGCCTTAAAAAATTAGAAAAAACCTTTGATTTACTGAACGGCGCTAATCTAACCTTGAATTTAAAAAAAATGTCACTTCTTTCAAAACAGTATCGAGTATCTGGGCTATGAAATTAATGCCGAAGGTATACGGCCAGGCAAAGCAAAAATTGAAGCGGTAAGGAATTTCCCTTGTCCTAGGAATGTCCATGAGATTAGACAGTTTATAGGCTTAACAAGCTATTTTCGAAAGTTTATTAAAGGTTATGCTGTTATTTCTTGACCTCTTACTAATTTAACAAAGAAAGGATATCCATGGCGGTGGAATGATGAGGAAGAAGGTGCATTTAGAACCTTGGTAAACAAGTTACTTGAAAGACCTATACTAGCACTATATGACCCAAAATTTAAAACTGAGCTTCACACGGATGCAAGCAAAATGGGACTAGCCGGCATTTTGCTCCAAAGAGAAAATGATACCAGTCCCTTGAAAGCCATAGCATACTTTAGTAGGGAAACCACTATTGACGAACAAAAGTTTCATGCCTATGACCTAGAGACTTTAGCTGTTATTGAGTCATTAAAGCGTTTTCGCGTATATTTGTTAGGTGTTCAGTTCACAATCGTCACTGATTGCAGTGCTTTACGCGCAACTTTCACAAAAAGAGATCTTCTCCCTAGGATTGCTCGGTGGTGGTTGGCTTTGCAGGAGTATGACTGCTAAATAATATATAGGCCAAATCATCAAATGTCGCATGTTGATGCCCTCAGTCGTAACCCTGTTTAGTCAATAAAAAAATCGGTCCACACTAAATACCTTGAGCCAAATGTAGAACACGTTTTCGCTATAAATAGTGAGGATTGGTTACTCAGCCTACAATTATCAGATCCAAAATTGTGCCATATACGTGAAGTATTACAAGATGTCAAATACAATGATGTTACTGATATTAAACAAAATTTTGTATTGAAAGACAATAAATTATTTCGTAAAGTAAGTAAGTATAAGGGGCCAACGATCTAAAGTTGGTTGTCCCAAAGGGAGCTAGGTGGCAGATATGTCAACAAAATCATGACGATATTGGTCATTTTTCTGTAGAAAACACTCTCGCAAAAATAAAAAAGACTTTTGGTTTCAAAAAATGAGAAAGTTTGTTACAAAATATGTGAAATAATGTCTTTTGTGTATGCACAGTGCATACAGTGCACTGTGCATACACAAAAGATGTTTCAGGTAAAAAAGAAGGCTACCTACATAATATTCCTAAAATAGATGTTCCATTTCATACCATTCATATCGACCACTTAGGCCCCTTCATAAAAAGTAAAAAAGGGAATATGTATTTGTTATTAATTGTAGATGGTTTTATAAAATATTATATTATAAAACCTCTCCGAAACTTAAAATCTAAATCTACTATAATATCATTAAATGACGTATTTTCTATGTTCGGATTTCCTTGTAGGCTTATTTCTGACAGAGGTTCAAGCTTTACGTCAAAAGAATTCGAAAGTTTTTGTACATCGTCACACATTAAGCATATTCTAAATGCCGTTGCTTCACCTAGATCAAATGGGCAAGTTGAAAGATATAATCGAACGGTTTTAGCAGCACTGAGTACATACACAGAAGAATTGGGTAAATCTAAATGGGATCAAGAGTTAGGAAAGATTCAATGGGGTCTTAATAATACGTTAAATAAAGTTATAGGTAAAACACCATCTGAGGCATTGTTTGGTCGATCTTTAACTAATGGTAGTGAAAATATGTTTTCTGATGTTTTCTTAGACACGCGAATTCGACCAAAAGATTTAGCTGAAGTTAGATCAGACGTCTCGAAGCACATTGAAATTGATCAACAGAAACAAAAACAACGCTATGACCAAAAACGTAAAGATCCGAAAGTATATTTACTAGGTGATTTGGTTAAAATAAAAAAGCAAACAAATCCAAATGACGGTCAAAGTAAGAAACTACATCCTGTTTTCTCTGGCCCCTATAGGATAACAAAAATTTTAGATAACGATAGGTATGAGGTCTCTAGTATACCTGGAGTAAGTATAGGAAAGAAAAAATATTGTAATATATGGGCTGTTGATCAAATACAGCCATGGATAACTGCACACATTAATTCAAAACCCGATAGTACGGACAGTGATGATTAATAGTAGAAATTTTATGCCTGATGAGTGTTCCAGGGCTAATTAATTGAAATCTGTAACTAAAATTAATTAATGCCTGATGATTGTTCCAGGGTTAATTAATTGAAATCTGTAACTAAAATTAATTAATGCCTGATGAGTGTTCCAGGGTTAATTAATTGAAATCTGTAACAAAAATTAACTAATGCCTGATGAGTGTTCCAGGGTTTATTAATTGAAATCTGTAACAAAAATAATTTTTAAGCCTGATGAGAGTGCCAGGATTAATTAATTCAAAACCGGATAATCGGTATTATCAGAAACATAATTTGTAAGCCTGATGAGTTTTCCAGGATAAATAATTGATCGTATGATGTTATTTTGAATTTGAATTATGTTGAAATTTATTCGTAATTTTTTTTTCAGTTAGTTTGAGGACAAACAATATAGTCAGGAAGGCCGAATGTTGTAAACCTAATTAAGAGTCGTGGTTTGTTTTTAGTTAAATGTTTACTTTTTCTTTGTTTGAGGACAAACAATGTTGTCAGGAAGGCCGAATGCTGTATACTTAATAATTATGTGAGATTTGTGTTAATTTATTTAATATTTATACCGTAATGATACGTTATATATTTAAGCAAATAAAAATGTAACCAAGAGGGTAGTTGTAGATTTAAGGTGAGGAAATATTGGAGGGGATTTTTATTATAAAAGGATGGTGATGTTATAGGAGAGGGGCAGAGTTGTTCACGTTGCGAAGGAAGTATAAACGTATTTATTAAACATACGGCAGTTTTACTACACCTAATTCTAGTGATTGGCTAACAAAAGGTCTCTTGAATAATCTTGGAATTCAATGTAACAGTATAATTGTTTTTGAAGATAATCAGTCTTGTATTCATATAGCTAAAAATAGAGAAAATAGCAGGAGAGTTAAACACATTGATATAAAGCATCATTTTATTAGAAACTTGGTAGAACAGAATATTATTGTATTGGTATATATTTAAACCTCAGAACAGATTGCAGATATTTTAACTAAGCCGCTGCTTAGAAATCTTTTCAATTATTTTAGAACCTGTATGGGAATATAAGAGCACGGTACAATTATAATACAGTACTCCAACTTCTTACAACCGGACGAAACGCGAGCTATACCTACGCGCCTCGATCTCGGGGTGCGCTCGGGGCACAAACAGTCACGGCTGTACCGCAGTGTCGAACGGACGGTGTGTTGTTTTTTTTAACAATAACCGCGCGATTTTTTCTCTAAAAATCAGTTAATATGACGAGTAGGAAATATTGTGCTGTTTTTGGTTGTATGAATTCGTCAATAACGTGTGGTTCTCGGCGGAGTAGAATAAGGCCAACCCATCTCTTCCCGTGGGTGTCGTAAAAGGCGACTGAGGGAATCTTTGGACTGTTTATCATCAGACAGTATCAGTATCATCAGTAGCATGGGAATAATGTTGAAAGTTTAATTTTCTAACAATCGCAGCTGAACTACCTTTGTTTTTCTTCACTGTGTAACCATCATTATCTAGAATGTAGCTGTACATTTTGGATCTTAGTCCAATAAACTCTTTGATAATACGACCGTTATTTTCAAGGTCCTTTAATTGGTGTTTAAATCGATGTAAGACTTGAGCCATGGAGATTGGTGGAAAGATAAAATTCTATGGATCTTTTTACAAATTAATCCGTTCTGGATGCACTGTTGTAAGTTCATATAGTGAATGATGTAGTTTGTATTATTGTCTAAAGAGAGTAAAAGTTTTTTAATTTTACTATTGGGTGGTGCTTTCGTTTCCGCACAAAAAGGGTAATCGTTGTGTGATATATGTAGGGAAGGTGGATAGTCTAAGTCCACTTCCAAAATATAGCCAATATTGGAATCACATTTTTGGGTAAGTATATCGAAAGCAGCAATTTCATCCTCAGTTATCCATTTAAAATTAGCGTGGGGTAAGATTAATTATAAATTGACTCATAGCATAGCCATATAAGTTATTAACATTCAGATAAATAATGGATTTACTCTCTTCAGTGGGGTTGAATGAGGTCATGAATTTGTTATTGGCCTTGGCGTGTCTTTTGGAAATTTGACTGATCCCCCCTCGAATTGTAAGGATTGTAAGAATTGAAGCATTTCATAATCAGTGAGAAGTTCGAGATTTATTTTAGTCTCTCTCAACATAGCATCCCACGAGAGTCCGGGTGCTGTGAGGTACCTGCAGGGGTCTAGTTTGTATGCAGCAGTGCAAATGTTACGAAAGTTTTCAAAAACTTCAGCTAGCAATAGGACATCGGTTTTGAGATATAAGTCGCAATACTCGCCCAATGTGTCCAATTTGAATGTTTGCCATACCGTTTGTGCGAGAGCATAATCACTGTTGGAAATGGATGTTTGTGTTAATTCGCTATAAAATGATTGTTTACTAGGCAATGATTTTTCTTCTAGCCTGCTCCATGAATAGATGTATTCGTAGGGGAAAACCCCTTTACGTGTTAAAAGATGCATTTGTTGATGATTCAGAAAGTATTTGGGTAGTATTTGAAACTGCTCTACACACAGATTTTTTACCAGTTTATCTAAACTTGTAGCCATAAATTTGAATGAATCTACGAACCGCATAGTTATGTCACTGTCTCGCACATAAATTTTTTTTTCCGAATGATGTATATTTTTCCTTGTGTTGCGCTATGCATTTGATTGTATCACCTGCCCGAGTGGATAGTTCTTTAATAAATAAATGACTATCAGACAGAAAAGTTCCAAGTTAACCTTGATGTTTGAGTTAGCTTCCAGTTCAAGCCTGAGTATCCGTTGTACCTTAGTCGCGACTTTGTTTAGATATATTTTTGGCTCCAAAATACTTGATGTTCCATTGATTCGATATGTAACTATTCTACACTAGTATGCTGAGTTTATAACATATGTGAAATAGTCTCCACCATCTTGTTTGCAAAGCAACTTATGACGTTTCGTTCTTGAATGAGCAATCAATTGATTATTATGAACAAGAACATTACAAAAAGGACACTTGTACATGGTTTATGTCAACTACCTATGTATTTTATACTTGCGAATGGTGAAACTTTATAACAAAGGCATATTTTATATGTATTTGTAACCGCAAACCTAGGTGGTGGTGGTGGTGGTGGTTTAGGAGATAAGGAATGAGAAAAACAATTTATAAATATAAAGTATTTAATGTATGTTTTTTTTTTTTATACTAAACATGAATAGAACAAGTATTCAGTTGCAAAACATTTGATTTCGTGGTCTACAATGGACGACTTGTCATAAATACTTTCTAGAACATTTGAGGCATACGACTGAACTACCCATCAGCCATGCATCCCCTGGCCACGCACCAGAACACGGGATTCGGTTAATTTTTTAGAAAGGTTTTCTTCCTCGCGGTCCGGGCGGTTAAGCCAAGACCCTCGTCCCCGATCAGACTTAACCACAGCGCTCTTCTCGGGATTACGATATGCCGACGGTGACAAGGAGACTACGTCCCCCTGCCTGCTCGATGCTAGTGTCAGTACACGCCGAGCCCGTCCTCCTTTCTCCACCGCTGTCAGCGGAGAAACTGGCCCCTATAGGGCCCCACCTTCTGGTTTATTACCGAGGTTTCCTCCTCCATGCTCCGAAGAGCGAAGAGCCAGCAGGGCAACCGGCAGACACGCCCATCCTGCTGGACCAGGCCTTGCCCGAGAGCCGATAAACGGCTTCCTCTTCTGCTAGAATCTTAGCCACTGGCGATAATACTCTCCTCCAAGAGAACAAGGAGGAAACAGTGCCATCGCCAGCGTTTCCAGGGTGAACCACAGGGAGGTTTTCTAGCATAGCACCCCGGCAATTTAATTATACCTTTTTTTTTTTTTACGTGTGGAAATCCCCTCGGACCGTCACCCCACCGGGGTTTGCGGCGGGGTGGTGTGTCGGACTCGGACCGACTAAAACCACACGGTGTGCCACTCTGCGCCTGTAATAGGAGGGATCCGGGAACAGCTGTTATTAAGACATCCGTACCCCTCCTAGCGCCTGCCCGCAACGGCGCGGGCACCACCTTCGGTAAACTACGGTCTCTATTTATTTATTTATTTATCCTCGCCTTCCACAATTATAACACTCGAACCTGTGTTTGGTGGGTTTATTTTGATTTGAACCACCAGCACCTTTATTCTGATCGTTTTGTTTTGGGTTATTCTTCCAACCTTTGTTAGCCACAAGGAGAGCCGTTTTCTGCTCGTCTTCACACTGCAAGCTGGCTTTTTCGTCCAATAAACGAGCAGTTAAATTGACAAGAGTCTGATTCGCTGGATCCAATGACATCCAGGCTTGACGGAGTGATCTATACTTGGGAGGCAATGTTCCAAGTATTTTTGTTATCACAGCCATTTCACTGATGTTTTCTCCACTTTCTTTTAACTGCTTGGCTAAAGATTCGACTTTAGAAATGTGCTGAGCGACACTGTCACTTGTAGACATTTTGTATTGATAGAATCTCTCATGAACTAACATTTTACATAGTTCACTCTTCTGTTCATATATTGATTCTAGTTTTGACATTATTTCCATGGCAGTTTCAAAGTTCTCTATCAAGGTAATTTGTTTGTAATCCATCGAAGAGGTCTGTTGTGTTGAGAATAAGGTTGATTCTTATCTGTTTAATATGCCTTTTAGTTAGCGTATAAATAAAATGCGGGTCTAGTTCACAAGGTCTGTATTGCAACTGTTTGTGAGAAATAATCATAACAAAATGCAAACCTGTAGATACATCTACCTACATAATACATATCTCAACATACCGCCCACCAAAGGACATAGTCCTTTACTAAAGAATAACGTTAAAGGTAAAACTATGAAAATCTATAAATCATGCAATAATGGCCAGTAAGTAATTTAAATGAATACAAAAATAATTGAACTTAGAATGTCTTTAGTTAACTTGTAGACAATAGTAATAACTAACTAATGAACAATAAGATACTCTTAATTGGGTACTCTGAGTAAGTATTAACAAAAATAGTCTAAAATTCAACTTAGTAATATATACTCAATTAATAACATGATAGTAACCAGAATATATAAAAAAAATGTGCTAAAGTATACATTAAAACTTAACAAAAACTTTCAATCTTTATCTATCTTTGGACGATACTATTTCTATATTTAATACTATAAACTCTGGTAAGACCATCTTCTCCTGGATGTTTAGCGATAATGCGACCCAGGACCCACTTTCCCGGTGGTAATTGATCCTCCTTCAATAGAACTATGTCGCCAATGTCGTACTCTTTTTGCTTCTTCATCCATTTTGGTCGAGTTTGTAGACGTGTCAGGTACTCATTTTGCCAACGCTGCCAGAAATTAGCTACCATCCTCTGACAAAGCTGCCACCTCGATAGATAGATAATGTGAGCGTCTCTTGAACTTGGGTTTTGTATAGTGACAGGGGCTTGTCCAATGAGGAAATGTCCAGGAGTTAATATTTCTAATTCGGTGTCCGCAGTATCGACGGGTGTCAACGGGCGTGAGTTCAAACAGGCTTCTATTTGGCACAATATTGTCGATAATTCTTCATACGTTATTTTGGTACTTAGGATTCTTTTCAAATGGAACTTGGTGGACTTCACGGCGGCCTCCCACAGTCCGCCGAAGTTTAGACTATATGGTGGAATAAAATGCCATTGTGTGCCGTCTGATGCAAGAATATCTGCGAGATGACCAGGTAAGTTCAAGTTAGCTTCTTACCAAGCTGCTTGTAGCTCTTTATTAGCACCTACGAAATTACGACCATGATCGCCCCATAGATGTGTGCATCGTCCTCTTCGTGCAATAAATCGATTAAATGCTCCAATAAATGCTTCTGAGGTTAGATCGCCAACCAACTCTAGATATATGGCCTTGGTGGTCATGCAAATGAATAAGGCGATATATTATATTATATATATAAGCCTTGCGAGTTTTCGAACCTCGGCCCTTTGACGTAAGTATTTGCAAAGGACCGGAAAAATCTACACCACTATTGCTAAATGAACGAGCAGGAGTGATACGAGCTTTGGGAAGGTCACCCATGATTTGCGTTTTTGATATTGCTCGGTGTCGTGCACATACGACGCATTTGTGTATATGTTTCTTTACCAGATTTTTTACTCAAATAATCCAGTATCTTGATTTAATATAACTAAGCATTAGCTGAATACCTCCATGTAATGTCTTCTGATGAGCTTCTGCTACAATCAGATGTGAAAGTTCATTGTTCATGCCTAATATTATGGGATGCTTTTGATCATTGCTTAGGCTTGCGTGGCGCAGTCTGCCGCCCACCCTGATAATATTTTTCTCGTCTAGGTAGGGATTTAAAGTTTTTAAACAACTTAATTTCTTTGTAAACTTTCTAATTCACCTTCAAATTCTTCCCTTTGTGCTATGTTAATACATTTTGTTAATGCTTCCTCTACTTCTAGTGTTGTAATTGTTATATTAATTTTTGTAGACCATTTTTTAAATCTCAGAAATCTCAAACTATAAACAACAGTTTTTAAAAGTTCTTGTAATTTACTAAAATCTTCAAATTTCATTTTCAATGTCTTAAAATTTACTGGTATTTTTTTTTATTTCTAGCTCCATAGGGTTAATTGTAAATCTAGAATCTTCTCTTTAAGGCTTTCTGGTCCTTCCCACCATAGTTTATCATCTGTTAGGTTGCCTACGTAGACACCTCTAGAACCTATATCGGCAGGATTGTCTTTTGATCTGACATGATACCATCTTGAGCAGGGAACGTTGTCCAATCTCTACTACACGATTGCTGACAAATTGTTTCCATCTATTAGGGTCTGATATTTTTGTGCAAGGCATATAGGACGGTTAGCACTGAGGCTTTGCCGGTGTTGGCGGGTGTGCTTCGGGTCGATTTCGAGGTGCAGAGACGTGCAGCCATGTACTATTCAAGACAACAAAACATGGAATGCGATTTTTTGGGCGCGCGGGATCGCGGTAAAATTACAAGATTGCTTCAACTGCAGCCCGATGTCTATAACGACCTCATAGACGAATGGCAACAACGCTGGGATGAATCATCCATCTGTTCGCGAACGGTTGTCGAGGATATGGCTTGAGGTGGATCACTGTGTCGCTCAATTTCTTACGGGTCATGGTAACTTTAAGAGCAAGCTTTATTCATTTAAATTAGTCGAGTCACCATTGTGTCAATGCTCAACACCTAACTTTCACTATGAACAGTCTGCTCATCATATCCTCTGGGAATGTAGTCTTTGGTATAATGAACGTAATATAATGCTGAACAGCTTGCAGGTGACATCTGGGGCGGTATACTATGGGGATCTTGTGTCAACTAGGGTGAATTTCCGTGCGTAGCGATTCTGCCATACATATTATAGAAATCAAACATAGCTCACGTAGGACCCGTAATATTTGTGGCCGTGGTGCTTCCCTGTTTAAAAGGGTGTATGCCCTTTTTACTTCATTTTGTCTCCCGCTTTGCTAAGGAGGGAAGTGGATTTACTGTATTTCCAACTCCTCCAATTTTCTTCTGATTAATTTCGTTGCGGGTTCCAAGACAGTTTAATTTCTTCCTGGGACTTCCCGAGTGTCATAACTCGGTGTGTTCGTGGGTCACTGCTGTGGATCCTGGTGTACAGGAGTTACAGCGGTGGGCGTGTGGGTGGGATTAGTCCCATTTGTGTAAGTAATCTTGCTAACAGTACCGCCCCACATAGTTCCAGGCGTGGAAGAGAAATTACTTTAACTGGTGCTACTTTAGTCCGTGATGCAATTATTCCTGTTCTGACTTCTCCATTCTCTTTTTTTAATCTATAGTAAACTACTGCGCAATATGCTTTAATGGAGGCATCACAATACCCATGCAGATATATCTCGTCATTAACTTCTTTACCCATCCATCTTTGTATTTTTATTCGATGTAAATGTTTAAAGCTGTCTCTTATTTTACTCCATTCTACTTCAGTCGATTTTCCAACCTCTTCATCCCAACCAAGTCTCTCTTTCCAAATATTCTGTATTAAAATCTTAGCAGTGATGATTGCTGGTGATATCCACCCCAGAGGGTCGAACAAACGTTGTATGTCTCCTAAAATAATTCTTTTTGTTATTAAGGCTGATTTAGGTGGTAATTTTATTTGATAATGAAATGTATCTGTTTTCATGTTCCAAAAAGACCCAAAGTTTTAATAAAGTTCTCTTGTGCATCAACACTTACTTTTCAATGACTGTGAAATTGTGTTTAGAAACTCTTTGCTATTCGATGTCCATTTTTGTAATATAAATCCTCCACTTTCTAAAATATCTTTATTAACTCTTGACTAGCCTCTATCGCGTCTTCTACTGTATCATGGGAACTAATACAATCGTCGACATAGAATTCTTCGGCTAATATTCTAGCCCCAATAGGATACTTATTCATTTCATCCGTCGATAGCTGTTGCAGGGTCCTGATTGCTAAATAGGGTGCTGAGGCTGTCCCAAACGTTACTCTGAGCATACGATAGTCATCAACTTCTGTAGTAGGATTCTGTCTCCATAATAATCGTTGATAACCAGTGTCTTCTTTAGTGACTAATATCATACGGTACATTCTTTGAATATCTGCAATAAAACAAATCTTCTTTAAGCGCCATCTCATGATTAAGTTTCGTATATCCTTTTGTAATTGAGGTCCGACTAATAGTAAATCATTGAGTGAATTTCCTTTTGAACTTTGCCATGACGCGTCAAAGACAATTCTCACCTTCGTGGTTTCACTATCTCGTACCACGGCGTGATGTAGTAGATAAATTGACACTTTATTCATCTCTTCCTTTGGGACCTTCTCCATGTGATTAAGCTGTATGTATTCTTCCATAACCTTACTATACTCTTCTCTTAATTTAGGTTTATTTTCTAATCGTCTTTCTAATTGTTCTAATCTCTTCAGTGCTATGTCTCTAGTAGATCCTATTTCTTGTGGTGTTATTTTAAAGGGCAATTTCACAATATATCTTCCATCTGAATCTCGACTATGTGTGGTTTTATAAATATCTTCACAGACGCGCTCATCAAAGGTAAGTGTACGTTTGGCTGATTCATCTATGCTCCACAATTTTTTTAATAGACTATCCATTTCTATATCTATTTGTTGATGCATGACTGTTAATTCTTTATTCGTGTGTTCATGTTTAGAAATATTGCCAAACAAAATCCACCCCAAACTTGTCTCCTGGGCTGACGGTGAGCCTGGTGGCCCTTTTATTAAATTGTTTTTTATAATTTCAGTATATACATCAATACCAAGCAATAGATCAATTCTGTTTGACATGTAGTATTGTGGATTTGCTAGTGTTAGACCTTCCAAGTGTGACCAATCGGATTGTGGTTTTATTGTGGAACTGGGCAACTTTGATGTTATGTGTGATTTTAAAACATACGCTTTCAGAGGGAGATTGAATTGAGTGTCATACTGTGAGGATATCTCCAACTGTACCACATAATCCTGCAACGGTTCGGTTGTCCCATATAGTGAAAAAGTTAAAAACTTGGGGATCTATATGGATAGGTACCTATCCTGGGGTCCTCAGATTGGAGAAGTTAGTCGCAAACTATTTGCAGCGGCGGGATCTCTGCGAAGGCTACGCAATTTCCTTCCTACCAATATAAAAATTGCGCTCGCACAATCTCTTCTTCTTCCCATCCTTGACTATGGCGATGTCAGCTACCTTGATCTCACCGAAGACCAACTGAATAAACTTGAGCGACTCCAAAACCTCTGTATTAGATTCATATTTGGTTTACGCAAGTATGATCACATCTCAGAGTATCGTTCCAAACTCAAGTGGCTACCAATACGCCTTCGCCGGAATCTTCATATTCTTTCTCTTTTATACAGTGTTCTGTTTCATCCTCACACACCCTCTTATCTCAAAAAACGTTTTGAGTTCCTACACACCACACATTGCAGGGACCTGAGGTCATCGGAGAATTTAAAACTAAAAATGCCAAAACATTCCACCCAGTTTGCAGATAAATCTTTCACTGTGCAAGCAGTAAGACTCTGGAACAACTTGCCTGAAACAATCCGACAAGCTAAAACTTTGCCTGTTTTTAAAAAAAATATTAAAAGATTTTTATCTGTCATTATAAATACTGTTCTGATTCCCTATTTAATATATTATATATTCCAAATATGTATGGGTATATGTGTATGTATGTATGTGTATTTGTATATGTGTAATGTCCATAGATGTATATTTGTGTATGAATGTGTTTGTTTATGTTTGTAAATATTTTTAAATATTCACGTGATATTGTGTTACGTGTATGTATACTAAGCTAAATTGTTAAATACCTAAAATCCATGATAAGGTTGTCTGGAAGAGATCGCTGTGAGCGATAAGACCGCCGATTGTTACTTTTACCTATTTGTAACTCATCTTTTGTTTTGTTTTTTTTTTTCTATTAGTGTATACAATAAAGATATAATAAATAAAAAAATAACGCACTGGAGTTGTGGTGCTGCCAATTCCTGTGATTGAGCACTGGACAGGAGTTTTCTTTAGTCTAATGAGTTGAGATGCATTCTCGCTTATAAATGACGCTTGTGAGCCAGGATCGATTAGTGCCCTTACCGTAGCCTCCCGGCCACACTTACTCCGGACCGGAACCAACGCTGTTGCTAATAACGCTCTTCTCTGCTTGTGTGCGAAGTTCACTATGATAGACTCATCCAGAAGATTTTCTTGTTGTTCATTAAGCGTGTTCATTGAGATTTCAGGTGTTGTTGCATTCTTCTCTGTATCCTGAAAATCTTCTCTCTTCTTACTATGATGAAGAAGTGAATATCTTACAAGAAGTCTTCTGCTTACAATAATGCACTGGATGGCCTGGTGACAAGCAGTTGTAGCATAATCGATTGCTCTTGACGACTTCACTTTTCTTCTCTGGATCAAGTTTCACAAATTCTTTACAGTGACAGAGGAGATGCTGGCCTTTACATAATTTACACATAATATTTACGGCTGACGAATGATACGAACGTTCTATAATCTTAAATGAATTTGAGAGCTTGAAGAAGGCGAACAGGTTAACTCTAATGTGTGTATTCTACTATCCAAGAAGGTAATCATATTTTGTAAGGTAGGTAGTTCAGTTTGATACTCACGACTCACATGGGATTCCCAATCTTTATGCGTGTCATAATCCAATTTTTGCACAGTAATGTAAATGATCATAGGGTCCCAAGTAGATGTTGAAATATTCATAGATTCAAACTATTCAAACACTCCTTAGTAGTATCAATCAGTGTATTTAAATGACCTGGTGATTGAGTGTTAACCTTTTTAAATATAAATAACCTTTTTAATATCGCGTTTACTATAAGCCGCTTGTATATCTATTGGCTGGCTATATCTATTTTTTAAAGTCTCCCAATTTTTTTTCATGATTCTGTTCTGTCGCTTGAATATGCTTAATAGTGTTTTTTGCCTCGCCAGATAAACACGATTTCAAATAATGAAATCTCTGTACATTACTCAATAATTTGTTGTTCGATATTAACGCCGTAAATGTATCTTCAAATGATTGCCACTCCTCATAAGTCCCCGAAAATGTAGTTAGATTGATTCTCGGAAGCTTTTGATTCTCTGACCTCTGCGCTGCTCGAACTTTCCTTCTGTGTATATGATGCTGCAATTTGTGCTGAATTTCCTACCGTCTCCACATTTATCTTTAATAATCGAAGCGTGTCTTTAATATCTGCTTTTAAATCTATATAAGTTTCTTCACACTGACTGTCTATCTATAAATCTTGCGTAAAATAGTCAATTGTTTTCCTTTGTTCTTTCTTAGTATTCTTCAATAAACTTTGAAAACTATTTTGATACGAATTCCAATAGTCTTCTAAGCATTGTAGTCTCGCTTCTGTATAACCTATTGTAATTCTTGACTTAGGTGACTTTTTAAAGTTTGTTTTGGTTTTTACGATACTATTCGACAAATGTTCTAAAAGTTCCAATTGTTGTTCAACGGACTCCATAATGAAAGTTGATATTATGTGTTTAAAACGTTCACTTCGTTATTGTAACCACAGGAATGCACAATACACCATATAACTGCAATTTGTATAACAGCGGCCGGTCGTCTATTGTATTCGCCAACTAACTTCTTATAGAAAAAACTTCTCGGCGACGATAGCTTATCTTCGATCAACTAGTTCTTTTAAATTGTATGCGGCTCGGAATGGACCATGTTGTATTGAGAATAAGGTTGATTCTTGTCTGTTTAATATGCCTTTTAGTTAGCGTATAAATAAAATGCGGGTGTAGTTCACAAGGTCTGTATTGCAACTGTTTGTGAGAAATAATCATAACAAAATGCAAACCTGTAGATATATCTACCTACATAATACATATCTCAACAAGGTCATAATATACATTGCCATGCCGTCATTTTTCGTCCACTCAACACTGTTTACAGATGATCTAGGCACTGAAATGTCGATCACTTTTGCTTTTAGTGCACACTTTATCTGAAATTTCCATTGCCTGAAGTTCTGTTCATCGAATTTGTCTAAATTCATTGTCGCGGGAATCCATTTTTAGGTTATCTTGTCAATTTGTTCTAACAACGATTGTAACTTTTCTTTTACTGTTTTCTTTGAGATTTCAATTACAGAGTCTACCTGGGCCCATAACCTAAAGGGTTATGGGTGTTTTGATCAATTAAAAGATGGTAATTAATTGAATATGAAAACTTTTATTTTTCAACTGCACAGCAAGAACACGATGTACAATAATAGTAATGTGGAGAGTCATAGACAATGCTGTCACCTGGTTAAACTTTTTAAAAGCTTATTTAATTCAACAATATTTATTATAAAAACAATAATATGTTACAATATAATTAAATATAAATATATATTTTAATTTTCGTTTCATTGTTTGTATTATTTCTGTTATAAATTCTACAGGCTGACTATTATTTTAAAATCAACTAATTTGTGGGCTCATTTAAACAATCATATTTTAGGTGTGGCAAGATGCCTCTTACAGGAGCTGAAAAAACTAGGCGCTATAGAGAGAAATTAAAGCTTAATGCAATAGAAATTTACAACGAATGAATACTAAGAAAAAGAAAATATCAGAGATGACTGCCAAAGATGCCGAAGATCAACGGAAAAAGTGGAGAGATGATAAAAGAAGAAGCATTAAAAAGAAAAAAAAATGAACAAAAAGGAACAAAAAATGTGAATAATTCTCCTACAAACCCTTCAAATGATGCGACTGTAATAACATTTAGGAAAAAAATTAAACTATTATTTAAAAAATGCAGAAATTTGACCACACAAGTCCAAATAGTTAAAACGCAGAAAGAAACGTTCAAAAAACGGTTTGTGGGTAAAGAATTTATTTTTCTCAAAAAGAAATTTACATTTCACTTACATGAGAACATTTCTTTCACTTAATACACTAATATATTATACTTCATCACTCAAACATTTGTATATTACATCATTTTCGTTAAGTAATTGACACTGAACGGTTACATTATACTTTTTATAGTAATCAATCGGTGTGGGTATTCAAATTTTACACGACTAGAGACAGAGATATAAGTGTACCCTCGCATAGGTTTGCAAAATGCGGACTCGTGGTCACAATACAGGTTAAAGCACAGTAGTACTGTTTCATTTCACACGATCGTAATAGTGGTGTTAATTTTAATTTTCTTTTTTTTTTTTGTTTATTTTAAGTAGATAATATGTTTGCACTGAGTTCATATTATAGGTAATTAATAATAGTAACAATATTATAGGTAATTAAAAATTGTTTTAGGTGGGCGAGATATTTTCGAGCACATGTTGCTTGAGTTTTCTTTTAAAAGTACTAAACGAGTTCGCATTCCTTATGTCTTTGGGTAATTTATTAAAAAGTTGCACTCCCTCGTATAACAATGTTCTCTTGCCTAGAGAAGTACGTACTTGAGGAACTAAAATGTGGTCTTTTCTACGACTGCTACGGTTACTAACTTCATGTATTTTAGTAAAAGATATCTGTGAATGTATGGATTTAGTAAGTATTTTTTGTATAAGTATACAGGTGCAAAATGTGTACAGTTGTTTGATACTCATAAGTTTCGTGTCTTTGTATATTTTGGTTGTAGGTGACAGATAGTCATAATGAAACAGCATTTTAATAATTTTGTTTTGTGCAATTTGTAAGTCCTTTAGATTTGTTTTGGCTGCATTCCCCCATATTTCAACTAAGTACAGAATGTGTGGCTTTATTAGTGAATTGTATATAAGCTGGCGGACATTGAAAGGTAGGCAATGAACAATATTACGTAGTGAACCCAAGAGTGATGTTAGTTTAGATTTAATGTTTTCAATGTGACTGTTCCAATTTAGTTGGCAATCCAGTCGCAGGCCGAGGTATCTTTCATGTTGTTTAAGCTCGAGTATTTCATTATTGATTTTAAGGGGGGTGTGAGGTGGAACTTTTTTATTTTTGGCATGAAATATAACGTAGCATGTTTTGGATGCATTAATTGTGAGAAGATTTTGTTGGCACCAGATTAGTAATAAATTTAGATCTTGTTGAGCTTGATTTATCATTTCAGGTATGGAATTTCCAAAATAGAAGAGGCACGTGTCATCTGCGTACAAAGACATTTGACCATGTAGTGGGAGTTTGTGAATGGAGTTCACGTAGATTAGGAAAAATAGTGGGCCTAGCAGGGAACCTTGAGGAACTCCAAACGTGATATTTTGTGGTTTACTCTGGCATTCGCCTATTTTAACTATCTGTCGCCTATTAGATAGATATGATTCAAGCATTCCATAAGCCACACCTGACACGCCCATGTTTTTAAGCTTTTGTAGAAGAATTTTGTGACTTACGGTGTCAAAAGCCTTTTTGAAGTCAATAAATAAGCCAAGCGCCATATTTTTTTTATCGATGTTCATTTGTATTTTGGTCGTGAGGTCTATTGTAGCCGATAAGGTGTTAGACTGTGGTCGAAAGCCATACTGACGTTCAAAAAGGAAGTTTATTGAAGTCATATACTCCTCTAGGCGCGCAAGAAGTATCTTTTCGAATATTTTCGAAATTATCGGTAGTACTGAGATAGGCCTATAGTTATTAGGATCAGTTTTCGCACCAGCTTTGTGTATCGGAGTGACTTTAGCTATTTTTAATTCATCGGGAAATATTCCTGAAGCCAGATGGCTATTTATGCAGTCTGTCAGTTTGTCTAGTATCAGTTCGCTTATACAGTTAATAGATTTAGTTGTTATACCATCGATCCCGGTACTACAGTTTAGTTTAAGGCTTTTAATTATTTTGGACAATTCGCGAGATCGGCAAGGGGTGAAAGTAGTAAATGTTGTGTTGCATGTTCGGGTGTCTAGTGGTATTATGATATCGTGTTGTTTTTGTGTAAGTATACGGTTTGCAAGGTTGGAGCCAATCGTAGAAAAGAAGCAATTAAATTCATTACAGATCATATTACCATTCGTTAAAGTACCGCTCTCTGTCAGCAATTTAGGGGGAGTGCGTTCTGACTTGGTTCTATTATTAGACAAAGTATTAATCAAGTTATACATCTTTTTAGGATCTGTTGTACATTTCTTAAACTGTTCATGGTAATATTTCTGCTTAGTGTTCCTGATCATTTGACTAGTAACTTTTCGTTCTGTTCTGAAAGTTTTAAGCAAATCTTCATTATTAGGGTCCTGTTTTAGTTTACGCCAGATTTTGTTTCTTATCATGATTTTATCTAGAATTTCTTTGCAGATCCAATCCTGTCGTGGGGGGTTCGAAATTTTGATTTTCTCAGCTGTACTGTTCTTGATGGCATTTTTTAAATATCTCTCAAAGTTTGCGTAGCTGTTCTCGTCTGGATGGTATTCTGTAGCTTTAACGCTATTAAATAGTTTTTGATAATCAATAGCCATGTATTTAACTCGTTCTCTTGGTAATGGTTTATATTTCTTCATACTCAGATGTATCTGCTTATGGTCAGATAGTGGAGATTCTACAATTGCCAGGTGAAAGGTTTTGTCCTTGAGGTTGGTGCATATATGATCAAGGATAGTCTTCGTGGAAGCAGTCTCACGTGTACAATAGCGATCGTCAACGTGGCTTACAAAAGCATATCCAGACTCTTCCAAGGTATCACGATACAACTTGGTCTTGGCATTGTTCTTCAATAAATCAACATTGAAATCACCAAAAACAATCGACCGGGATTTCTTTACAAGTTGTGATGAATAAATTTCAAGAAAATCTCTCATGTTTGTTTTACCTGGATTGTAGACAACTCCTATGTTTAATGAGTGTCTCTCGAGATAAACCCAAAGGTAGTTGACGCCCCCTACGTACACCCCCTCGTCCTCGCTATGAGTAAGAGTATCATGGATATAAATGGAAACACCGCCACCTCTGGTATCTGTTCTGATATTATAATAGTGGGTGTAGTTAGGTATTTGGTAAGAGTTGGCATCTTCGTCGGACTTTAGCCATGTTTCAGTCAATACTATCAAATGAGTAGTATATTTTATTGATTTTATTATACATTGCAGTTCATCGAATTTTCCTTGTTTGCATATACTTCTTACGTTTGCATAGAGAAAAGTTAATGTTGATTTCATCGTAGGTAGATCCTGGTAGTTGTGACAAAGTTGGTAAGTAACTGTTTCGTCCGAGCGTTTTAGAGTATTTGGGGCTATTAGTTTTTTGGTTTATTTTGAACAATTTTCGGGTTTCCTTTTATATATTTTATGATAAGGTCGTTTTCTCCATTTTCTTTGCGTCGTGTCAGTTCTCGGCTGAGCTCTTTGATGATTAACTTTTGGGCAGGCGTCTGATCCGAGTATATTCTGATATTATCAGGTAATTTTTTTTTGTTCCGTAGTATTTTTTTCGCTTCTTCTGTGGAATTAAAGCATATTTTTAGTGGGCGATTTTTCCCCGAGTTATATTTGCCAAGGCGAAAAGTGCTTACAATTTGACAATGTTCAGCTATGTTTTTTAAAATATTTTTGACTCCACTTATATCTGCAGCCTGCCTTGCAGCGATATCAGGTAATGTTGATTCCAGCAAACCAATCATTACAATATTTTTGCTTCGGCTAGCCCGTTCCTGTAGTTCATTAATTACTTTTTCGTTACTAAAAATATCGTCATGCGTTTGTTTAGGCGACGCCGACGTAGGTGTTAGTTTAGTTACGATAGTTTCAAGCTGAGATATTTTGAAATCTGCATTATTGTTATTTTTCTTAAGCTCTGCAATTTCGGCTTTTATGCCGTTTTGTTCAGCTAGCATCTTGGCCATAGAACTTTTTACCTCATTAATTTGATCTTTCATTGTCGAGATATCATCTCGCATTGGCTTTAAATTTGTCTGCAGTGCTGAGATCATTTCCACCCGAAAATTATTCAGTGCGGCGGTTAGATCACAACACTCTCTCTGTTTTCTTTTCCGTTGAGTGATTCGAATATCGGAGTCATCAGTAAAGTCCGATTGCGAACCACTTTGACCCACTGCCGTGTTCACGGATTGTGGCGACCGTCGAACACTCATAATGAGTTGTCAGTTGCCTGTCTATGCGGAAAAAGGTTAATAGATATGTGTCTCTTTTACCAGCGGTGGAGCGCGCTGCTGTGATTCGCCGCCGCTGGTGGGTATATTTTGATTTCTTGAAATAACTGAGTCACTGTTATACACAAATTTCGATCTTATATCATAACTTTTATGACTTGTTTTAGTGCAATAATAGTTAAATGTGTTTCTTTAAAACCTTGTAACACGTGTGTACTGTCTGAATGCCGAAGCTAGTATGTCTTAAACAACGTACTACGAAAATAATATCGGATTTAGAAGAAGACATATTGAAAATGAAAGCAAGAGAAGAAGTACTTGCCTTATACTTTGAAAAGAACACATCAAAATATAAGAACTCGTAAAGAGAAAAAGACTTTGCGGAATCTAATAGAAAATGTTAAAAATAAGAAACATGATGGGCTTAAAAGGAAGAGGAAGAAAAGAAAATAATAAAATTAAAAGAGTTGAAATTAAAGAGTTAACCAAATTTTATTTAAGGGATGATAATAGTAGAAATACGTCAGGTAAAAAGCAACACAAAAAACAAGGAGTAAAGTTAAAAAACAAATAAGGTATTTAACCGATACATTAGTAAACCTGTGTGGTGGTGGACGCTATGGTTTTACAACATTTTATAAACATAAACCTTTTTATGTTATTTCCCCTAACTTAAACGCTAGGGATACTTGTCTAAGTATTAGACATAGTAATCTAGAATTCAAATACATAACATTAAAAAAACAAGGAATAGTTAGGAATGGAGTGTTAGGAATATTAAAGGATGTTAATGTTATGTACAAATTGTAAAAATAGAAAACCATCATATTACAAGACAGTAAACAATGAAGAGGACGATGTAAATGTTTCATGGTTACGGTGGGAAAGAAAAGACCATATTTATACCAAACAGGAAGGAAATTAAACTAAAGAAATCAAAACTAAGAAGACGATGAAAGTTGTAAAATCTACTAATTTACTAAATTTAATACAAGAATTCGAAAAAGATTTACAAGAATTTAAAACACATTATTTTAATATGTAACAACAACAGTATCAAATGGCACTTTCACAACTTACAGAAACTGAAGTCGTATTAGTCTGCGACTTCTCGGAAAGTTATGAAACCAAAATGGGCAGTGAGATACAAGCGATGCACTTTGGTGCCTCTAAAACTCAAATTACACTTCACACGGGAACGAGTTACTGGACCAAGAAGTCACAGTCTTTCTGTACCATAGCAGAATCCAACAACCATCAACCACCTGCTATTTGGGCTTATTTGGAAACCATTGTTAAATATTATTAGAGAAGAATCCCCGAACGTCACTAGAATACATTTTTTTTCTGATGGTCCATCGTCACAATACCGCCAAAAAAATATTTTTTATTTGTTTGCACACTTTACAAACAGATTTGGATTTGATGTAACTTGGTCTTTCTTTGAAGCTGGGCATGGTAAAAGCGTAGCAGATGGTATAGGAGGCTGGGACTAATCCCACCCACACGCCCACCACTGTAACTCCTGTACACCAGGATCCACAGCAGTGACCCACGAACACACCGAGTTATGACACTCGGGAAGTCCCAGGAAGAAATTAAACTGTCTTGGAACCCGCAACGAAATTAATCAGAAGAAAATTGGAGGAGTTGGAAATACAGTAAATCCACTTCCCTCCTTAGCAAAGCGGGAGACAAAATGAAGTAAAATAGGCATACACCCTTTTAAACAGGGAAGCACCACGGCCACAAAATATTACGGGTCCTACGTGAGCTATATTTGATTTCTATAATATATATGGCAGAATCGCCTAAACGCACGGAAATTCACCCTAGTTGACACAAGATCCCCATAGTATACCGCCCCAGATGTCACCTGCAAGCTATTCAGCATTATATTACGTTCATTATACCAAAGATTACATTCCCAGAGGATATGATGAGCAGATTGTTCATAATGAGAGTTAGGTGTTGAGCATTGACACAATGGTGACTCGACTAATTTAAATGAATACAACTTGCTCTTAAAGTTACCATGACCCGTAAGAAATTGAGCGACACAGTGATCCACCTCAAGCCATGTCCTCGAAAACCGTTCGCGAAATGATGGAAAAAATTGGTAGAGATGGCGCCCCTTGAATGATTCGTCCCAGCGTTGCTGCCATTCGTCTATGAGGTCATTATAGACATCGGACTGCTGTTGAAGCAATCTTGTAATTTTACCGCGATTCCGCGCGCCCAAGAAATCGCATTCCATGTTTTGTCTTGAATAGTACATGGCTGCACGTCTCTGCACCTCGAGATCGACCGGAAGCACACCCGCCAACACCGGCAAAGCCTCAGTGCTAACCGTCCTATATGCCTTGCACAAAAATATCAGTGCAAGTCGTTGGCCTTGTAACAGTTTGCGACGGACAGCGCCTACGGTCGCCCTATCGGCCCATACAGGTGCACCATAGCACATAGAACCTAAATAAGTAGCTCCGTATATGATCTTTAATGTATTAAATGATAGACCCCATGTCGCAGTTGATATCCTTGTCAATGCACAGAAACTCTTTTTAGACTTTTCATTAACTATTTTAATATGTTCGATAAATGAAAAGTTTCTTTCTAAAACTAATCCTAGATAACACACTGTGGTTTTATTTTTTACAGCAACATTGTCAAATCTAATGCTCGGCGGTGATTTGAGGTTACCTTTTAAAAGTAGCTGGAAGGTTTTGTTGGGTGCAAAAGTTAAGCGATTACGTTCACCCCATTGAGATATCAAGTTCAAACATCTATTGGCTAATCTCTCAAGCCCCGCCCTAGTATCAGATTCCACCAGTAATAACCCGTCATCAGCATACGCGTTCAGAGTACATCCGGATGGTATTGGTATCGCAAGAAAATCGTCGAAGCCGATATTCCACAAGTATGGACCTAGCACCGATCCCTGAGGACATCTCATTGTAAGCGCCTTCGACACAGAATGATGACCAAGTCTTAGTTTAGTTGTACCTTGTGAAAAGTACGAAGAGATAAGGGAATAAATATTTTTAAAGCACCCCCGTGATTTTAATTTCAGCAACAGCATGGGCCACCATGCGTTGTCGAAGGCGCCAGATATATCTAAGAAAATAGCCAGCACGTATTGAAATTTTGACCCTGTGACAAACTTTCTAACCGATATAACAGCGTCAGTTGTCGATTTACCCAACGTAAATCCAAATTGTCTATCATGAAATTTGACTCGACCTGGCAGAAGCCGGGGCACTGCAAAACGTTCTAAAAGCTTTCCTAACGATGGTAACAATGTGATTGGTCGGTAGGATTTAGGATCATCCGGTGGCTTGTCGCCACTTTTTGGTATTATACGAATATTACCGCACCGCCATATACGAGGAAATATTCCTTCAGCAATGCAACGTTTAAAGACAGTGAAAATCGTGTCACCCGAAAGTTTACAAGCTTCTTTTATCATTTTGTTAGATTTTTTATCATCGCCCGAAGCCTTGTTTAGCGGCAAGGATCTAATGATACCGAGAAATTCGTCTGAAGATGGTAAATCAGACATTGGAGACAGTGGTGGTTCGATGGCCCACTGCCTGATCTGTCGGTGATGATCAGTGTCGTTTTCCGGTCGATCGTCAGGTACGAGTGAGTCTAAAAGATATTCTGCTGTTTGTTCTACTCCTGTGGTATATCTGTTATTAATTTTGATGTTCTGTATGTATGCAAGGTCGATTGATCTATTTGCCTTAAATTCGTGATACAAAGGTGACCTGTTTCTGGATTAAGTTTCCCTTGGATTTTTCCACAGCAGCTCTGTAGTGGGACCTGGCAACTCTAAGAGCAATGAGAGCATTATTGTACAAATCTCCTGTTACGTTATGTTTTTTACTAGTGTTTAATTTTCTACGAGCTTTCCGATAGCTTCTACGTAGTTCGGCTAATTTATCATTCCACCAATCACATCTACGAGTGTTAGTGATAGATCCGCGACCAATAGTTACATCAGCGCAGTATGTAAAAGTTTCTGATAGTATTTCTGCGCTTTCCTCAGCTGATAAACTACTGCGACTGAAGTCTTTGGTATGAGTTGCAAAGAGTGAACCAAACAAAGCCCAGTTCGCACCTTTAGTTTTATATCTAAAATTATAGGGAGCCCTTTGTGGATCCTGTGCAACCCTTGGTATGAATTCGTACACGATCAAGCGGTGATCACTACAAGATGCGTCCGGAAGGACACGCCATCCGGATATCGAGACGTCGCCGCGCGTAAGCGTCACGTCAATAGAAGACTCACCCATTGGGTTGCAAAAAGTTGGTGGTGCATCGGGGGTATTGTGAATAATAAGATTCGTTTCCGCAATTAAATCTTCAACCGCACAACGTCGAACCGTGTCGGTTGAACGCAACTTGCCATACCATAATGAAGATGACGTATTGACATCAGCGCCAATGATAATTTTATGTCCCACGAGGAACTGCAAGACGTAACGTAAGTGATGTAAGTGAGGGTCAATAGGATGTGAATATTGAAAATAGCAGCTCACTACGTAAACCTTACAGGTAGAGGATGAGATCTCGGCAACGGCGCAGTGTGACATCATAAGATTACGCAAAGATGTTACCGTAAAATTAGAACTTGCAACATATATCCCAGCCTGCGAACGGCAGTTAAGCTGTACTACATTACGACGCAAGTGAGCGCTCTGATATTGTTCTTGTAAAAGGACAATGTCTAACTTTTGTTCTAAAATTAAACGGTCTAATTCACAACGCCGCGAGACGCAGGGCTGAGCGCACGCGTGATTGTAACCGTAGTCAGTGACATTTTTTCACGAGTACCCACTTTATTTATTTTTTGATAAAATGAATGAAGATTCGAGTGGTGAAGAGTTGAGTGATTCAGAGGTGTTGATAAGATGTGAAAGTGAACTAAAGGAAATGGAAAATGACGTGAGCAGAAAAGAAATTTGTGGAGATGGACAAGGGCGGTCTACAGAGAAGAGAAAAGAACGAGAAGATGAGTATAGTGAAGATGACTTTATTACTGTTACTATAAGGAGGCCAAAGCGCTTAATTAGGAGTGAGTCAGTTGAAGAAACAAATCAAAGGGCGGTACATCGAAAAGAGGACGCTAACATGGGACCTGCTAAACATGAAGTATGTATTACCTCATTAGAATTATTACCTAAGCCGATTGCCATGGCTAAGTTGCTTCGTTCAAATAATATAAAAGATATCTTGAGGTTTAAATATAAAAGTTCATATAAGGTGTTAATTCAATTTCAAACCAAAGAAGATGCTATTAAGTTAGTAAATTGTCAAGAAATTAAAGAAAAAGGCTTACGATGTCAAGCAATACAAGAACAGGCAATTTGTTATGGGATTGTGAAAGGTATGGATCTTGAGTTATCTGAAGCTGAACTTATTAATATTTTAAAATCAGACGTTGAAATTTTATCAGTAAGAAGACTAAAACGTCTGAGTTTAGATGGAAAATGGATTGACTGCGAAACAATAAGAGTGAGTTTTAATAGTAAAACATTACCTCATTACATTTATGTTTACGACTGCCGATTTCTTGTTCAGTCCTATGTATTTCCGGTAACCCAATGTTCGGGTTGTTGGCAATTTGGCCACATTATTAAATATTGCCCAACCAAAAAGATTCTGTGTCCAAAATGCGGCGGAAATCATGAAAACTGTACCGTAACAGATTTTAAATGTCTAAACTGTAAAGGTAATCACATTGTACTGGATAAAAGATGCCCATTTTTCTTGAAGGAAAAAAGTATTCGGAATATTATGAGTGAGAAACAAGTCACGTATAGAAGAGCCTTACAGATTTATAGTGAAAAGAAACAAAAATATAACATAAATATGATGACACAGGAAACGTCTAACACTTACCTACTGACTGAACCTACTATTGCAAAAGAAACATATAGTAGTGCCGTATCTAAATCTATAACACATCACCCACAAATAAGTAATATAGGGGAGGAAGAAGGAGAATTGGAGGAAATTGTTAGCCCAACACAAAGTGTATATAAACCACAACGAAAACAGAAACATAAGAAAAGAATAAATCAGTCAGGGCAGAAAGAAAATGAACAGGGGGATTCTATGGAGGAAGATATGAATGAGCAGCAGAAAGAAAGTACACAGTTTATGTACAAAATTGGATGGACGAAAATGTGGAAGCAAATTAGAGAGATTTATAAATCTTAATGTAAACTAGAAGAGAAGCTGTTGTCTATTTTGAAAATGATTGGGGAAGAATTGAAGAAATTTTTGGTTAAAATAATATTTGGCGAAGATATTTGGGAATATATAAACTATTCATGTAATGGATAATTTACAAAAAATAGTAACGATGAATATATTTCAGTGGAATGCACAGAGCCTGCGACCTAAGCTTGTATCCTTTTCTGAAATCCTATTACGTGAAAATATCCATATCGCTATTGTCAGCGAGACGTGGCTTAGTTCTGAAATTGACATAAATGTTAGTGGATATAATATATACAGAGTGGATAGACAGGACGGCTGGGGTGGGCTGGCTTGTTTAGTTCATAGGTCAATTTTATCACATGCAGTTTCCCTTAGTTGTAATAATCTAGGAATACATATTTTATGCATTAAATTAATAAACTGTAAAGATTTAGAACATATCATATCTGTGTACTGCCCTCCCAATGTGCCAACCCAAGACTCAGACTGGAATGATATTTTCTCTTATTTTACACGTAAAACATTAATAGCAGGCGACTTCAACGGCCATCACACCAACTGGTCGGTTAGGTCAAATACTAGGGGTAAACAAATATGGGACGCAGCGCTAGAAAATGGTTATATTTGTATAAATGATGGTTCTATCACCCGGATTAGGTTAGTAAATGGGAATTTGCAGAAGACTTCACCAGACATAACATTTGCATCATCTGACGTTGCAATAAAATTTAATTGGCAAGTATTTAATGAGAATCTTGGTAGTGACCATCTAGTCATTAAAATATCGGCTAATCTGTCTAACACTGTACTTATTATCAAAAAACGAAACTATAGAAAGGCTAACTGGGTTGAATACCGCAAAACCATTTCTCAAAAAATTAATGCTTTTGATGATCAAAGATGTACAGACGTTCAACAGATATACGATTTTTTTATAAATATAATTGATGATGCGGCCTTAAAGCACATACCATATTTTAAAATTACCTCAAAACCTTCAGAAAAATTTAAACCTAAAAGTTATTGGAGCCCTCAATTATCACTATGTTCGCGCCAGTAATGGACGCGACGCAGTTCCTAAACGTAATGCGGCTGTCAAGAGTGACAGTCGTAATATTGTTAAATGTCAATGAAACAGCACTTACTTCCCGCCTAACGTGTGATCAACATAGCGTAATACTAAACATAAAATTCGTGCCGGCAACGAACTAATTTAGTTAAATTGTGTGTGTTCCGTTACAAACTAAACTAAACAGTAGCCCGTGAGTGAAATTAAACTCGGTCAAATAAGTTACCAGACGATTAGTGACCACGTGTGTTCGATGTATTTATTAATTATTATTATTGCTGACATCGAACACGTGAATTGAATCCGGTCAGGCCGCGACGCATTATACATAATGACAAAATTCTGTAAAATAAAACAGTGTACTTTTCGGAACCGTTGCGACCGGGTGCATTCATAACAATAACATATTAACATTTTAACATATAAACATTACATATTAACATTTCCCATTAACTTTAGTAACATTTAATACATTTAACATAGTTTGGTATCATCGTGTTTTGTAAACATTTAGAGTAGTTTATATAACAATAAACATTTTATAACATTACGTTACATCCTTTTAAAACCTCCAATTGCACCCCAAACATTGGTCCTTCGAGGTAAACTTCGCGCGTCGCGTAACACGAACAGTTTGCAAATCGTGTGAAGTGTGAACTAGCGTAACAGTGGAGGAGCTTTGGAGTTGAGAACAGGAACAGGCGTTCGTGGCAGACTCACCAGCGGGCAGTTTACAAGTAAGATCTTTCCTATTTAAACTTCTGCACTATGTCTTTGATTGAAGAACAGCTTCGTTTGTTAAGAGAACTTGAGAGACACTGGGCAAATTACAAGAAGGAAGGGAAGGATAGAAAGAGTAGGCCTGATTACTACAAAAATCAATGGGATAAGGTCGAAGAACTGTGGAAAGCAATCCAGCAAAACCGGGATCGTCTTTCCAAGGAGTTGAGCCCCGCAGATTTTGCCACGGCTGAGAGGAACTTTGAGGAGGCGAAGGCTATATACCAGCTATACGTTTCGTCTATTCATGAGGGCAGGCTACAACAATATACGTCTACGCCGAGCAAGTTTCTTGGGGCTGGAGAAGATGCCACGAGGGGCACGTCGCCAACCGCATCTTTTAGCCAAGCTGAAGATGGACAGCAACGAGGAACAACAGGAACAAGTGGCTCGCTGCCATCTACCAAACAACAGGGGGGTTACAGCAAACTGGATGAAATGCTACGCCATCAAGAAGCTAATTTTAGAGCTTTCAGTAGAACAATTGAAAACATTGAGATAGACAACTTGTCGGTGAACTGGGAGTTTGAAGATGCCTTAAAAACGCTCGAGAACCGTTGGGCGGTCATTGACAAACTGCATGTGCAGATCGATAGCGAGGTACATGGAGAAAACCAACAGTATGAATACAGTTTCACAAAAAATGAAAAACAATATTATGCCCTGAAAAAGGAGATAAATAAGAAAAAATGGTCCGTATCGTACAGAGAAAAATCGACACCAAAACTGGAAATTCCTATTTTTAGCGGCAATTATAACCACTGGATGTCGTTTAAAGATTTGTTTATAGACGCCGTCCATAACAACACCATGATGCCAAATTCTCAAAAAATGCAGATATTAAAAACAAAGGTCAAGGGAGAAGCTGAGAGGCTTATTCAACATTTGTTTATAAGCGCGGATAATTACACATCTTGTTGGGACATTTTAAACAACCGTTATAATAATAAAAAACTAATATTTACTTCTCAGATGAATATATTATTTAATTTGCCCAACATACAACATCATTCAATAACGCTTATAAAGAAAATGCATGACGTAACATTAGAGACACTTAACGCTATAAAGAATTTAGGGGTGGACACAAACAGTTGGGATCCGATTCTAGTCCACCTGTTGAGCCAGAAAATGGATCCTGAGTCATACAATGATTATCTAGAATCGGTGAAGAATCCTCGCGATTTACCGGTGCTGAAAGAACTTCTAGACTATCTAGAAAGCAAGTTTACCACCTTGGAAACATCATCGCGTAGAAAACAAGAAGCAGGACCGCCGAAACATTCACCTAACTCAGCAAACAACAAAAAATTTACGCCTTACGGGAAACACATTTTTCAAAACAATTCTAATAACATATCTTCTAACATGCAGAAAGCTATCGGAAGCACGTCGATTGCGAAATCATATAACGTGACCGGATCTGGATTCAAATGTCCATTATGCAAAAACCAACACGGCTTGTACAATTGCAAAACATTTTTAGTTCTGCCTAATGACAAAAAATTGCAGACAGTGAAGAAACTAGGACTTTGTATTAATTGTTTATTTTCGCATAATGGCAAAGAATGCACTTCTAGTCATACATGTCGAAATTGTTCGGATCGACATAACACATTATTGCATGACGCCTTTGTCAGCACAAAATCGAAGCCGTCGTCGTCATGCCAAACTATTGCAACATGCGACAATGAAAACATAAATAACACATCGCACGTTTCTAAGCAAACCTCTCCTGAAATTTTGTTAGCCACAGCGCAACTAAAGGTAAAGGCAGCCGACGGAACATATTACAACATGAGGGCTTTAGTTGACCAGGGCTCTCAACTATCCCTGATAACAGAACATGCGGCCCAGCTTCTAGGGCTTAAACGAGAAAATTACAAAGGAGTTGTTTTCGGAGTAGGACAGCGCGAGAATAACTGCAAGGGGAAACTGAAAATAACATGTAAATCTGTGTACAACGACTACAGTTTTAACGCTAACGTAGTCATTATGGCTAGTCTTATCAAACGATTGCCCAATAGAACATTTGAGAAACCAACTTGGTCTAACATTAAGAACATTCATTTAGCCGATCCGGAGTTTTACATCAGCCGTCCAGTGGATATACTGTTAGGCGCTGATGTTTATGCAAACATTATTTTAAGCGGCATAATTAAGGGAGACGACGCGTCTCACCCTGTAGCCCAACAAACACAACTTGGCTGGCTTTTATGTGGTACTGCTCAAACATTCCAGTGTAACGTTGTACTAACTAATATTGAAGACATTCAGCGCTTCTGGGAAGTAGAGGAAATCGCTGAGGTTGCACAAATGTCCTCAGAAGATATGCAGTGCATTAAACATTATGAAGATAACACCAGACGAAACAGCGAAGGACGATACGAGGTCAGATTGCCAATGAAGGAGGGCGTGGAAAATAAATTGGGGAATTCAAAAAATATCGCCGTAGCCCAATTTAAACGATTGGAGAAAAAATTTGAACAACAAAATCAACAAAATTTTGCGATTGCTTATAAAACATTTATGTCAGAATATATTGAATTAGGTCATATGGCACTGTCGACCGGTAACACTACACCCGAGTGTTATTTACCTCATCACGGCGTACAACGAACCGAGTCGACTACAACAAAACATAGAGTCGTTTTTAATGCCTCAGCGAAAACATCAACAGGATGCTCTCTTAATGATTTAATGTACAAGGGCCCCAACTTACAACATGATTTGCAGAGTTTGCTCTTGAAGTGGAGACAGTACCAATTTTCTTTTACCGCTGACATCGAGAAGATGTACAGGCAAATACTGGTCAGTAGACTAGACACTCCTTTACAGCAAATCATTTGGAGAGAATCTCCACAACATCCGTTACAGTCATTTGAACTACTAACAGTTACCTATGGCACTAAAGCGGCGCCATTTTTAGCAATGATGACGTTAAAGCGGCTAGCGATTGATGAACAGGACTCGTTCCCCGAAGCCTCCGAAGTGCTGCAAGAAGCATTCTACATGGATGACTTGGTTCATGGTGCTCATAACATTGAACACGGCAAAAGGCTAATAACCGACCTCACACGATTACTACAATCGGGTGGGTTTAATTTACGAAAATGGTCAGCGAACAATCAACAATTACTACAGAATATGCCAGAACATCGAAACAGTACAGATGTGACGTTTACCTTCAAGACCGAAGATACTTCGAAAATATTAGGGTTGTATTGGAACCCAGAAACAGACACTTTTAAGTTTAGATGGGAGTTATCCAATCCGCTTAAGCTAACAAAAAGAATCATGTTGTCTGAAATGTCTAAAATATTTGACCCCTTGGGATGGCTGGCACCTGTCGTAGTCAAATTAAAATTACTATTTCAAAAAGTATGGAAATCAAACACCCCGTGGGATAGCGAAGTATCACAAGACATTTATAAAGAATGGTATAAGTTACAAGCTGATTTAGAATCCATTACCAAATATGAGATACCCAGGTGGATTTTAAGTGGAGAGCACGACATCATTGAACTACACGGGTTCTGTGATGCCTCCGTCCAAGCATATGGGTGTGTTGTGTATGCACGCATCAAACAACAAACCAAAACACTGATAGTCGCAGCTAAAACAAAACTTGTACCACTCAACAAACAGCTCACGTTACCGCGACTAGAATTAAGTGGCGCTTACTTACTATCTAAATTAGTATTTAAAATAAAACAGGCCTGGTATAGATATAACATTGAAACATATGGATGGACGGACTCCAAAGTAGTATTAGGGTGGTTAAATGGTGAACCAAACAGATGGCGCCCCTTTGTGGCGAATAGGGTACAGCAAATAACAAACCTAATGCCTTCTGAACAATGGCGCTACGTCCCAACACTGGAAAACCCTGCTGACGCTGCAAGTAGAGGTTTATTCCCGCATCAACTACTTAATAAACAAACATTGTGGAAATATGGACCGGCCTGGCTTTCTACTTTCACTCCGGAGAAGTCAGAAAAACAAATTTTTGTAACAAATGAAGAACAAAGGAGCATTAAACAAACTAACTTGATTTGTTCTAACAGAGACGAATTTATTATCGACCAATTACTAACAAAATATAGCTCATTTGACAAAATTGTACGCATTCTGGCCTATATACAACGAGCGTTGACCCCCGCTCGTAAACGACATAATGCAACCTATCTCACGTTACAAGAACTAAGTAATGCGAAACGAACAATTATAAAACATGTACAAATGTGCGAATACAAACTTGATATAGAGAGGTTACGTTTACATTCTAAGGTTACTTCGAAGAGTAAATTATTACAATTTAATCCGTTCATTGATAAACAACATATTTTACGTGTGGGAGGTCGACTCACGAATGCGAAGATTGGTGTCGAGATGAAACACCCCAAAATAATACCAGGTAACTCTCGACTCGCTACGTTACTTATTAATAGAGCCCACAGATTAACATTCCACGGCGGCCCTCGTCTAACACTTGCCAATTTGAGACAAGAATACTGGATTCCCAGCGGAGTTAACACCGTTAAGAAGGAGTTAAGAAAATGCATCATTTGTCGTAAACACGAGGGTCGAAAACAACAGCAACTCATGGGGGAGTTACCTGCTATTCGAACAAATCCCGCGATTCCCTTCTATCACACCGGCGTGGACTACACGGGCTTCGTTGATGTGAAAAGAAATAGAGGCAGAGGCGGGACAACATTGAAGGGATACATTGCAATTTTCATCTGCATGGTGACCAAGGCGGTACATTTGGAAATCGTGTCTGAATTAACAAGCTCAGCCTTCCTGGCTGCATTAAGAAGGATGTCGGCTAGAAAAGGCGCACCCCGCCATCTGTACAGCGACAACGGAACGAATTTCGTTGGCGCTAACAACATTCTACAGCACGAAAAGCAACAGCTGCAACATATTTTCTGCGACAGTTTCCTAGCAGAAGTAACCGAGATGAACATCGAGTGGCACTTCAATGCGCTGGCGTGGCCAAGTGCCGGAGGCCTATGGGAACGTGCAGTTAGAAGTCTCAAACATCATTTAAAACGCGTAGTGGGTGACCAAAAACTAACTTTCGAAGAATACTCAACTTTGTTAGCGCAACTAGAAGCTTGCCTGAACTCACGCCCACTATGTGCTTTAACAGAGAACATAGAAGACTTGGACTTCTTAACCCCAGCTCACTTCTTGACTGGCCAGGCAGGAATGACAGTAATGGAAACCGCAGAAGACGCTAGAACACGATGGCATTTAACTCAAAAGGTATTTACCGACATCTGGAAGAGATGGAAATCGGAGTATTTGAGTCAATTGACATCCAGAGGAAAATGGAAACACCCTCGTCCAAACATTAACATAGGGGATTTAGTGGTAATCCACGAGGATAATCTGCCCTCAGGAAAGTGGGCATTAGGAAGAGTAGTCGACGTGCACCCGGGCAGTGATGGCTACGTCCGAGTAGTAACGCTAAAAACAAAAAACGGTCCCTTAAAAAGGCCCATAACAAAGCTCTCGGTGTTACCTCTTAACCAACAAACCATCGGGGAAACAAGGCCTGTGACGAGCTCGACACCTGAAACCGGTATCAAGACACGGCGACTACCAAACAAACGATCGGGTTACATTACAATGGCACTGACCTTTTTTTTATACATGTTATGTATATGTACAATAACAAATGGTTTAAATGTAAAAGGTATAAACAACAATCAAGGCATCTATTTCGATCAACTATCCAGCCTACAATTGATTAGAGATGACTGGAACATTGTCGCTTACTACGATCTTCATCCTTACTGGGAAGGAACCCAAGCGTATGGCAAATACTACAAACACTTAGAAAGGGTCTGTGACCATTTAAAACCGCATATAAATTGTGACATAATTATGGTACAACTTCGACACTCATATAACGAGTTGGAGCATAATAATAAGGTCTTATTACATCAACAAACCGTTATAGGCTCGCGTCGTCGGCGCGGTCTAGTCAACGGTGTCGGGTATCTGGCTAACTCATTGTTTGGAGTACTCGACGACCGTTTCGCTGAACAATATACCAAGGACATTAATCTCGTGCGAAATAATGTCAAACATCTGTCGTTGTTATGGAAAAACCAAACATCCATAATTGAAGCAGAGTTTAATTTACTAAAAAGAACAGAAGAAACGATGTACACCCAACATAAAATTATAAACAAACATTTGATGGCTCTTGAAAATGTTACCAGAAAGTTGGGAGAGCGCTTCAATGAAACGGAATATATAACAGATTTTTCCATATCAGCTCTAGCGGCCACCAGTTTGTTGAACCATCTGAAAAATATACAAGACAGTTTATTAGAAACTATAACAAACATTCATAATGGCAACCTCAACATTCATTTGATTAATCCCCAACAACTTCAAAGGGAATTGGGCATCATATCAGGACAGTTGGCAAAAGAGGTCACTCTTCCAATTGATAACTTACAGACTAACATGGCTATGATATACCATCTACTAAAGGTTAAAGCTGTAATAACAGAACAATACCTAATATTTGAAATCAAAGTACCCTTAATTAGTAGAGACAGCTACATCTTGTATAATATTATTCCGATCCCGCAACAAAACGGGAAGAATATGGCGACCCTATTACCCATAGAAGATCACGTTGCCATAAACATTCAAAAGGATTCCTACGTACCTATAGCACAAAGGGACTGGGATCACTGCATAGCACGAGACTCCACTACTTACTTGTGTCGATTAAAAACGCCTATGTACAAGTTACAGTCAGATGTGGACTTCTGTGTTAAAGATGACAATGACCCGATACAGTGTAAAACCGTCACAGCTTCCTGTCGCAACCAGTGGATCAGCTTAACAACTACGAATCAATATCTACACTTTTGCTGTCATCAGTGTCGATTAAAGACGTTATGTGGAGATGAAGTGACAGCCCAAATATTAAAAGGAACCAATATCGTTCAGTTACAAGAGGACTGTATGATAAAAACAGAAAACGCTACGATCTATGCCCACAAACAACAACATAGTGTTATGAAAGTTTCACCTACTATCGAACCCATTTTCATTGCTCCTATCAACAACATTATAAACCTGACGATACCATCAGATAAAGACTTAAACTTCACCTTGTCTACTACACCGCTGTTGAAAGAACTTGAGAGAAAAATCAAGGATCTGGAAAAGGAATCTGCAATCTCTGAAGAAAATGACATGTCTATCCATGACATACACCACTACACCTTGATCTACGGCTTATGGGGGGTGAGCATCATCGCTGCGAGCGTGTATTTGTGCCGGCGCGTGCGTTGCCGGCGGCAGGCAGCAGCTGCGTCTTCAGCCGCCGCGGAGGCGGACCGCTGCCGCCCCGAGAGCTACAACAGTGTATTATCTAGTGCGCGTGTGATAGTGAATGAGTGCAGTGCGCAAGTGAAAAGTGAACCGTGTTATAAAGATAGGGGAACATCCCCAGTGTTAAAGAAAATCTCGTTTAGTGAACCACTGTGAACAATTTTAGACTTTACTTTTAATTACCTTAAACAATCACCCTGTCACTCCAATTTATTGTACTACTAACTTTAAGATAAGTGAAACATTGTTTATCATTCGATAGCATTTAAGAGTACTATACAAATCTCATTACTAACACTCACACCTAAATTTGTTTGTAAATTCATGCTCTCATCTCTCTGCCCTGCCCTGGGCAAGATGTTCGATGTATTTATTAATTATTATTATTGCTGACATCGAACACGTGAATTGAATCCGGTCAGGCCGCGACGCATTATACATAATGACAAAATTCTGTAAAATAAAACAGTGTACTTTTCGGAACCGTTGCGACCGGGTGCATTCATAACAATAACATATTAACATTTTAACATATAAACATTACATATTAACATTTCCCATTAACTTTAGTAACATTTAATACATTTAACATAGTTTGGTATCATCGTGTTTTGTAAACATTTAGAGTAGTTTATATAACAACAACACAACACACAACAACATCTATGTATCACCAAGCGGCAGATACATAATTTGGTCCATTACGACCCGGATTCAGCAACCTATGAATCCCCATCCCCCCCCCCCCCCCCCCTCAAACATACAGTCCACTAGCTATTTAATCATCCACCAGCAACCTAACCCTTGTTAATGGAATATACAGTCCACTTATTATATATCAATATTTCCCTATTTTAAGGAAAACAGTCTACCCTCATTTACTTTCAGTAATACCAATTACCCACCCAAACTTATACCCCTTGTCTGTTTAACATAACAGCAGCCCTCCTATGGCATTAATATATAATTTTGATGTCTAAAACACATTATTTGGACTTAGTATCTGTAGAATCGGATTATCCGAGCCCGCAGGTACTAATTACTTTTTTCTAATTTACAAATATTACAATCTTTCTATAATTAAGCCTATCCTATCAGTATTGTTTGGTTGAATTTACAATGACTTTCGTTGTAATATTTCAGTATGAATAAATTTCTAACAAATAATTAACAGACAATCTCTAAGTTGGGTAATTGCATCCTTTTTTTATTATTAGTTATCATTCACAGTTATTACTTAAGTATCACCATGCTTAGCTGGTTATATTAAATAAATTATATATTGGTTTCTCTTGCTTAATTTATATAATAGAATTAAGTTTTATTAATTTTCATAACGGTAAAATTTAACTAAGTAAAACATTTTTCAATTTATAGTTTTTTTTTCTCTTCGTTTTCGAATACAATACAATATCATATCTTACCACTTATAAAGGGTGAGAACTGGATACAGTGTGATACTTATTTTATTCACATACCATTACTTTTTTTAATATTTTTTTTTTATTTTTTTTATTTCCTTTGCACTTAGTCAGCGCCTCCCTTAATAATGCCTACCAAATCTACCACTGCCGTCTTCCGAGAGGCCGTTAGGGGAATAGTAACCTTACTTCGGATCGGGGAAGACCTGGTCAGCCCAGAGCCCAAGGGCTCACCAGACGAGTTTCACGCTCGCTTCCCAAAATTAGATAGTTATAAGGACAAACTGGACACTGCCTTCAAGGATATCCTCGAATCAACTGATCTCACCGACGAGCAGGAAAAGGATTATACAAAGAAACACACCGAGGCCACCGATTACTATACACGTATCTTGGTCATCGAATATAAACTTCGGGCTGTGGCTTCTACATCAGCCCAACCCTCATCCAAGCCTTGTGCACCAGCGATGGTCCTGCCTAAGATTGAGTTACCTAAGTTCAGCTCGCTAGTGGAGGATTGGCCGTCCTTCATTGCCATTTTCAAAAGTCTGACTGACGACATGGCGACACTCACAGATGCGGTCAAGCTCCACTACTTGTTGTCTTCCCTATCTGGTGAGGCACTTAGTATGGTGTCGCACCTGAAGATAATGGATGAGAATTACCCGGTAGCCTTGGACATCTTGACCAAGCGGTTTGAAAACCGGAGGGTACTCATCGATAGGTTTGTAGACATCATATTAGGGTTGCCCACCATAAACGCCCGCTCTGAGATCCGACGATCCTTCCTCACCCCCCTGGTGTCAGCACTGTCTAACCTAAAAAACTTGGCCCTCCCAATGAACGACAGTGATTATATTTTTGTGTCGATTCTTGTTCGCAAAATGAAGGGCGAGCTCCGTACGCTCTTCGAGCGAAAACATGGTTCCTGTCAGGCGCTCCCCACACTTAATGATCTGGTCTCGTTCTTGGAGGAGCACGCTCGCTGTGTGGAGAACGAAAGATCAGCACCAGCGCCTGCGCAGTCCCCTCAATACCAACGTTACGTCCCCGCCCAACCCACTCGTTCACGTCACCCCCCGTACCAGACGTTCCGACCCATATCTCAGCCCATGCGTTCCGGCCATGCTCGTCAGCCAGAACCTCAAGTCTTACGCCCCGCATACCACGCCACACCGGGGTCCAGGTCTCCCGTACCAGTCAATTTTGCTCCTGTGCGCCGCTCCCCTTCCCCTAGACTTAATTACTGCCCATACTGCGAGACCACAGGTCACAGGTTGATGTCATGTTCTGAATTCCTTAATCTACCAGATCAGGGTCGTTGGGACTTCATTGAAGCCAGCGACCGCTGCTGCCGCTGTCTGGGTCCGCACTCTGAGGTCGAGTGCCGAAGCAGTGGAGCATGTCAGCATTGTGGTAGCTACCAACACCACACAGTGTTGCACTGCCAGGATGAGGTTCCTCCTGCGAGGCGTTCGCCCGCTCGGCGCCGCCCTCAACGGCCTGCACAGCGGCCCCCTAATAGACCTCAGCACAACCCCACCAACGTTGCACAGGCGAACCCCCCTCAACGAACCAGCTCTCCACCCGGTTCTCGGCCGCCTGGCCGGGCATCTCAGAGAAGTCGTCATCAATCACAATGACTATCTAACGTTCGTAAGCCCACACATACAGCACACGCTTCCACACCCAAAACACATACTTCACAATTAAAATCAGCCCACTCACCACATATAAATGACACACCTATCCTATTACCCACGGTTTCGTTAAGACTGTCAGACGTACATGGTCACTTTCATAAGGCCAGAGCCTTGTTGGATTGTGGAAGCATGGTAACCTTAATAACTCAGCATATGGCGCATTTATTAAAACTACCCACCCAACCATCTTCCCTGAACATCGCAGGAGTAGGAAATCAGCACATGCAGGCCTCAAGGTCGTCAGTCGTAGTTACATGTCGTCCTACACGTAGTAATAGTCCAACCATCAAGACAACAGCTTATATTTTAAATTATGTCACGGGCTGTTTACCCCTAGAAAGGCTACCAAATGCAGCTCACTTCTCAGAACAGTTGCGCTTCCCATTAGCTGACCTGGACTATCACACACCAGCTCCGGTTGACCTACTGTTGGGATCCGACGTCCTCGGCCAAGTCTTGGACGGGACTAGGGTTTCTTTGGGCCCCGGGAAGCCCATAGCCTTCGGCACGATCTTTGATTTTGCCCTGTTAGGTCCCTTTGAAGATTTTTATCCCCGACCTGATAACCAGGTCAGCTCACTGCATGTCATCAGCCCCCAGCCCGATATAGCGGAATCGACTCATGACATACAAAAGAGTCTTGAGAGGTTTTGGGAGTCAGAGGAACCCCACTCTCGTGCAGTCCCTAGTACACTGAATGACCAGTGTGAACAGATTTTCAGCTCCACTACCACGCGTCAACCATCAGGCCAGTACATGGTGACGCTACCCTTTTTATCTAACGCTCCATCGCTAGGCAATACTCATGCTGTTGCTCTACGCAGGTTTCTCAATTTAGAAAGGAAACTACAATCTAACCCTGCACTCCGCTCCAAGTACATCGATTTTATGAACGAGTACCGTAGATTAGGACACATGTCACCGTGTCACCCAAAGACTTTCGCTAATAGGCCCCATTTTTACATCCCTCACCATGGCGTATTCAAGTCATGCTCTGACAAACTTCGTGTCGTGTTCGACGGCAGCTGCAGGAGCTCAAATGCTGTTAGCCTGAACGACTGCTTGCACACAGGCCCAGCTCTTCAGTTAGACATAGTTGACATCCTCATGTCTTTCAGGACTCACCCTGTAGTGTTCAGCACAGACATTAAAATGATGTTTAGGAACATCCTTATACATCCAGATCAGCGACAGTACCAGTTGATACTGTGGCGATCATCCCCTAACGAGCCTCTCCTCACATATTCCCTGAATACTGTGACCTATGGTTTGAGGTCAAGTCCCTACCATGCAATCCGCACAATACTCCAGTTGGTAAACGACGATGGTCACCGCTACCCTGCAGCCGCTCAAGTTTTACGTAGGTCCATGTTCGTGGACGATATACTTTGGGGTCATGACTCTATAGAATCTGCCCAAGAGCTCCAGAATGACCTGATTAGTCTACTCGCCCTCGGTGGCTTTCAGCTCAGTAAATGGACGTCAAACTCACCTCAGCTCCTCGAAAGATTTCCCGATGACCAATGTGACATGCCCAAGGATTTCGACATCAACTCAGATACTAGTTCCATCAAGGTGTTAGGTGTGCGATGGATCCCTCAATCCGACATGTTCACCTATCATGTCGCTCTGCCCTCAAAACCCCAAGTCACAAAACGATCAATCCTCAGCACGATCGCGTCACTTTATGACCCCAGTGGATGGGTCACCCCCGTTATCTTCCGCGCGAAGCTCCTTTTACAGAGGTTGTGGCTCCTCAAACTAGGATGGGATGAGCCCACTCCCCCTGATATCAGCTCTGAATGGGAGTCCATCTCTCAAGATCTCACTCAGTTATCATCTCTTCGCCTCTCTCGACACATCTGCACTGGCAAGCTATCATCGGGCTGCTCACTCCACGGATTTTCTGATGCATCCGAAAGTGGGTTTGCTGCGACAGTCTACCTTCGAGAGCTCACTGTCGATGGCCATGTACATATACACCTGATCCTTGCCAAGTCCAAGGTCGCCCCTATCAAGAATCGTCTATCAATTCCCAAACTGGAACTTTCAGCTGCAGCCCTCCTATCCCAATTAATGTCCCGTGTATCGGCTCAGTTATCCGCCCACTTTCCCATACACCATAATGTCTGTTGGTCCGATAGCACTATAGTCCTAGCATGGCTCAACACTCCCCCTCACCGCCTACAAGTATTTGAAGCCAATCGTGTGGCCAAAATAAATTCTAGCTCATCTCCACTTACGTGGAGACACGTACCCACGGACCTCAACCCAGCCGATTGTGCTAGTAGAGGAATGTCAGCTTCAGCCCTTTCTACTCACCACCTCTGGTGGTCCCCTTCGTGGCTCAAGGATGCTCCTGAGGCCTGGCCCAAGATGCCTCCAGCCCTAGGCCACCATGCTTTACCAGGTCTCAAACCTAAGCACGTACCATCCCTGATAACAGTACCTGGTATAGATATAGGTCTGCTCACTCGCTTCAGCGCTCTCGACAAGCTAGTTGGTGTAACTGCTTGTATCAGACGTTTCATCTCAAATTGTAGGCTCGATCCAGATGCACGCCGTTCTGGTGTCCTGTCAGCCCATGAACGAAAGGAGGCTCTTTTGTTCTGGGTCTGCTCTGTCCAGCATAATGAGTTCTCTGAAGACATCCACCGCATTAAAACTAACAAATTGTGCTCAACTCGGATTAATCGTCTCACGCCCTTCTTAAAGGACAACCTACTGAGAGTTGGTGGTCGACTCTCTAACGCTTCACTCACATACTCTGCTCAACACCCCCTCATTCTACCCAGCTCTAGTCCCCTCACAGACCTCATCATCGACCACTACCACAGAATACACTGCCACCCTGGCGCCGACACACTACATTCTATCCTGCGTCAGCAATTCTGGATACTATCAGCTCGTAGAGTTATTAGACACCGCGTATTTAAGTGTATCAGATGCTTTAGATGTCGCGCTCAGCCTCAGGCCCCAATCATGGCTGATCTTCCGCCAGATAGGGTAACACCTCAACCCGTGTTTAGCCAAGTCACCACAGATTTTGCGGGTCCGTTCCTAGTTAGGTCCAGCACACTGCGAAACGCGAAGCTACTAAAGGCGTACTTTTGCATATTTGTATGTCTCTCAACAAGGGCGGTTCACTTAGAGCCGGTCTCAGCACTCACCACGGAGGCCTTTTTTGCTGCCCTACAACGATTTGTCTCGCGTCGTGGCGCTCCGTCCCTTATCCGCTCAGATTGTGGTACGAATTATGTAGGCGCTAGGAACCACCTTATTGAAGTTCAGCGCTTTCTCGAAACGAATAACGATGCAATTACCCACAAACTTGCTCGTCAGCACATAACCTGGTTACTTAACGTCCCTAAGGGACCCTGGTTCGGCGCATTACACGAAATCAACGTAAAGTCAGCGAAGCAACTGCTATACCGCGTAATTGGTGAGCAACGCTTCACTTTTGAAGAGTTCTCAACCCTCCTAGCTCGAATTGAGGCTGTACTTAATTCTCGGCCCATCTGCCCAATGTCCTCCGACCCCTCAGATTTTGAACCCTTGACAGCTGGCCACTTTCTCATAGGCCGGCCTCTCACTGCTCTCCCCGAAGAGCCCCTAGAGGACTAACCATTGTCTTCTCTTAGACGTTTTCAGCTCATAAAGGCTCTCTCTCAGCGCTTTTGGACTTTATGGACCAACTCCTACCTACATACCCTCCAAACCCGATCCAAATGGCTCTCCCCATCCTCCGCTCCGCGAGTTGGTGAACTGGTGCTAATCAAGGAGGACAACCTACCACCCCTCCAGTGGAGACTGGGAAGAATTATCCGCACCATACCGGGGAAGGATGGAGTGGTTCGAGTAGTGGACCTGGATACGGCCACTGGACATCTGCGGAGGCCTGTGTTCAAGATTGCCAGGCTCCCTTTGGACCCTGCTCAAGATGATGGGTCTGTCCCGGCCCCCCCCAGGATGTTCGCGCCAGTAATGGACGCGACGCAGTTCCTAAACGTAATGCGGCTGTCAAGAGTGACAGTCGTAATATTGTTAAATGTCAATGAAACAGCACTTACTTCCCGCCTAACGTGTGATCAACATAGCGTAATACTAAACATAAAATTCGTGCCGGCAACGAACTAATTTAGTTAAATTGTGTGTGTTCCGTTACAAACTAAACTAAACAGTAGCCCGTGAGTGAAATTAAACTCGGTCAAATAAGTTACCAGACGATTAGTGACCACGTGGTTTCTAAAATCCTTTACCTTCAACAACAATCCAGCAGCGTCACCCGCAGCGCAGCACCAGTAAGTACATCCTACATCAAATTATGTATCGGCCGCTTGGTGATACATAGATGTAGGATGTTCATTGACATTTAACAATATTACGACTGTCACTCTTGACAGCCGCATTACGTTTAGGAACTGCGTCGCGTCCATTACTGGCGCGAACACACTAATAGTCGCACACCGTAGACTAGCTTTATCAAATTTTCGTAAAAATCCAACACCTGAAAATTTACATCAGTTAGAATTGAAAACTTTGGAGTCTCAAAGATTAATTAAGAAAGCCAAATACCATAGTTGGCAAAATTTTTGTAACTCCTGCAATGAAGTAACGTCTGTGTCTGATATGTGGCGTCGTATGAGATGGATTAAGCAACAAAGGGCATCTCGACCT